>CM059467.1:1057347-1417384 GCA_030408155.1 Lophura swinhoii | reverse complement strand
AGAACTACCAGGTTTCCCCCTTCAAATAGGGACCTTTTCACCCACAAATACCTCTTTTATCCCCAAAATAGGACAGTTTCTTCCAGAAATGCCACATTTCTCCCAAATAGATCACATCTCCTCCAAGAAATACCACTTTTCCCCCTTCAAATAGGACCTTTTCTCCCACAAATACCTGTTTTATCCCAAAAGAGGATAGTTTCTTGCAGAAATGCCTGATTTCTCCCAAATATATCACATCGTCTCCAAGAAATACCAGGTTTCCCCCTTCAAATAGGACCTTTTCACCTACAAATACCTCTTTTATCCCTCAAATTGTTCAGTTTCTTCCAGAAATGCCACATTTCTCCCAAATAGATCACATCTTCTCCAAGAAATACCAGGATTCCTCCTGAAATAGGGCCTTTTCTCCCACAAATACCAGCCTTCTCCCCCCAAACAGGACATTTTCTTCCAGAAATGCCACATTTCTCCCAAACATATCACATCTTCTCCAAGAAATACCACGTTTCCCCCTTCAAATAGGACCTTTTCACCCACAAATACCTCTTTTATCCCCAAAAGAGGACAGTTTCTTCCAGAAAGGCACATTTCTCCCAAATATATCACATCTTCTCCAAGAAATACCACGTTTCCCCCTTCAAATAGGACCTTTTCTCCCACAAATACCTCTTTGATCCCCAAAATAGGACAGTTTCTTGCAGAAATGCCACATTTCTCCCAAATAGATCACATCTTCTCCAAGAAATACCAGGTTTCCCCCTTCAAATACAACGTTTTCACCCACAAATACCTGTTTTATCCCCAAAACAGGACAGGTTTCTTCCAGAAAGGCCATATTTCTCCCAAACATATCACATCTTCTCATAGAATTACCAGGTTTCCCCCTTCAAATAGGACCTTTTCACCCACAAATACCTCTTTTATCCCCAAAAGAGGACAGTTTCTTCCAGAAATGCCACATTTCTCCCAAATATATCACATCTCCTCCAAGAAATACCAGGATTCCCCCTTCAAATAGGACCTTTTCTCCCACAAATACCTGTTTTATCCCCAAAAGAGGACAGTTTCTTGCAGAAATGCCACATTTCTCCCAAATATATCACATCTTCTCCAAGAAATACCAGGTTTCCCCCTTCAAATAGGACCTTTTCACCCACAAATACCTCATTTATCCCCAAAATTGGACAGTTTTTTCCAGTCATGCCACATTTCTCCCAAATAGATCACATCTTCTCCAAGAAATACCAGGTTTCCCCCTTCAAATAGGACCTTTTCTCCCACAAATACCTGTATTATCCCTCAAATATGACATTTTCTTCCAGAAATGCCACATTTCTCCCAAATATATCACATCTTCTCCAAGAAATACCACGTTTCCCCCTTCAAATAGGACATTTTCACCCACAAATACCTGTTCTATCCCAAAAGACGACACTTTCTTCCAGAAATGCCACATTTCTCCCAAATAGATCACATCTTCTCCAAGAAATACCAGGTTTACCCCTTCAAATAGGACCTTTTCACCCACAAAATACATCTTTTATCCCCAAAAGAGGACAGTTTCTTCCAGACATGCCACATTTCTCCCAAATAGATCACATCTTCTCCAAGAAATACCAGCTTTCCCCCTTCAAATAGGACCTTTTCACCCACAAATACCTGTTTGCTCCCCAAAGTAGGACTGTTTCTTCCAGACATGCCAGTTTTCTCCCAAATATATCTCATCTTCTCCAAGAAATACTAGGGTTCCCCCTTCAAATAGGACCTTTTCAACCACAAATACCTGTTTTATGCCCAAAATACGACAGTTTCTTCCAGAAATGCCACATTTCTCCCAAATATATCACATCTTCTCCAAGAAATACCACGTTTCCAACTTCAAATAGGACCTTTTCACCCACAAATACCTCTTTATCCCCAAAAGAGGACAGTTTCTTCTTCCAGAAATGCCACATTTCTCCCAAATATATCACATCTTCTCCAAGAAATACCAGGATTCCTCCTGAAGTAGGACCTTCTCACCCACTAATACCAGGCTTCTCCCCCCAAACTGGACAGTTTCTTCCAGAAATGCCTCATTTCTCCCAAATATATCACATCTTCTCCAAGAAATACCAGCTTTCCCCCTTCAAATAGGACCTTTTTCACCCACAAATACTTCTTTTATCCCAAAAGAGGACTGTTTCTTCCAGAAAGGCCACATTTCTCCCAAATGGATCACATCTTCTCCAAGAAATACCACGTTTCCCCCTTCAAATAGGACCTTTTCACCCACAAATACCTGTTTTATGCCCAAAATAAGACAGTTTCTTCCAGAAATGCCACATTTCTCCCAAATATATCACATCTTCTCCAAGAAATACCAGGTTTCCCCCATGAATTAGGACTTTTTCTCCATGAAATACCTCTTTTATCCCCAAAAAGAGGACATTTTCTTCCAGAAATGCCACATTTCTCCCAAATATAGCACATCTTCTCCAAGAAATACCAGGTTTCCCCCTTCAAATAGGACCTTTTCAACCACTAATACCTCTTTTATCCCCCAAAAGAGGACAGTTTCTTCCGGAAAGGCCACATTTCTCCCAAATTTATCACATCTTCTCCAAGAAATGCCAGGATTCCTCCTGAAATAGGACCTTCTCACCCACAACTACCAGCCTTCTCCCCCAAATTGGACATTTTCGACCAGAAAGGCCACATTTCTCCCAAATATATCACATCTTCTCCATGAAATACCAGGATTCCTCCTGAAATAGGAACTTCTCACCCAAAACTACCAGCCTTCTCCCCCCAAATTGGACATTTTCTTCCAGAAAGGCCACATTTTCTCCCAAATAGATCACATCTTCTCCAAGAAATACCAGGTTTCCCCCTTCAAATAGGACCTTTTCACCCACAAATACCTCTTTTATCCCCAAAATAGGACAGCTTCTTCCAGAAATGCCACATTTCTCCCAAATAGATCACATCTTCTCAAAGAAAATACCAGGTTTCCCCCCTTCAAATAGGACCTTTTCACCCACAAATACCTCTTTTATCCCCAAAAGAGGACAGTTTCTTGCAGAAATGCCACATTTCTCCCAAATATACCACATCTTCTCCAAGAAATACCAGGTTTCCCCCATTCAAATACAACGTTTTCACCCACAAATACCTGTTTTATCCCCAAAAGAGGACAGTTTCTTCCAGAAATGCCACATTTCTCCCAAATATACCACATCTTCTCCAAGAAATACCACTTTTCCCCCTTCAAATAGGACCTTTTCTCACCGACAAATACCTCTTTTATCCCCAAAAGACGACACTTTCTTCCAGAAATGCCACATTTCTCCCAAATATATCACGTCTTCTCCAAGAAATACCAGGTATCCCACTTCAAATAGGACCTTTTCAACCACAAATACCTGTTTTATGCCCAAAATACGACAGTTTCTTCCAGAAATGCCACATTTCTCCCCAAATATATCACATCTTCTCCAAGAAATACCAGCTTTCCTTTTTCAAATAGGACCTTTTCACCCACAAATACCTCTTTTATCCCCAAAAGAGGACAGTTTCTTCCAGAAATGCCACATTTCTCCCAAATATATCAAATCTTCTCCAAGAAATACCAGGATTCCTCCTGAAATAGGACCTTCTCACCCACTAATACCAGGCTTCTCCCCCCAAACTGGAGAGTTTTCTTCCAGAAATGCCTCATTTCTCCCAAATATATCACATCTTCTCCATGAAATACCAGCTTTCCCCCCTTCAAATAGGACCTTTTCACCCACAAATACTTCTTTTATCCCCAAAAGAGGACAGTTTCTTCCAGAAAGGCCACATTTCTCCCAAATAGATCACATCTTCTCCAAGAAATACCAGGTTTCCCCCTTCAAATAGGACCTTTTCACCCACAAATACCTGTTTTATGCCCAAAATAAGACAGTTTCTTCCAGAAATGCCACATTTCTCCCAAATATATCACATCTTCTCCAAGAAATACCAGGTTTCCCCCTTGAATTAGGACTTTTTCTCCATGAAATACCTCTTTTATCCCCAAAAGAGGACATTTTCTTCCAGAAATGCCACATTTCTCCCAAATATAGCACATCTTCTCCAAGAAATACCAGGTTTCCCCCCTTCAAATAGGACCTTTTCAACCACTAATACCTCTTTTATCCCCAAAAGAGGACAGTTTCTTCCGGAAAGGCCACATTTCTCCCAAATATATCACATCTTCTCCAAGAAATGCCAGGATTCCTCCTGAAATAGGACCTTCTCACCCACAACTACCAGCCTTCTCCCCCCAAATTGGACATTTTCTTCCAGACATGCCACATTTCTCCCAAATAGATCACATCTCTTCTCCATGAAATACCAGGATTCCTCCTGAAATAGGACCTTCTCACCCAAAACTACCAGCCTTCTCCCCCAAATTGGACTTTTTCTTCCAGAAAGAGGCCACATTTCTCCCAAATAGATCACATCTTCTCCAAGAAATACCAGGTTTCCCCCTTCAAATAGGACCTTTTCACCCACAAATACCTGTTTTATCCCCAAAATAGGACAGCTTCTTCCAGACATGCCACATTTCTCCCAAATAGATCACATCTTCTCAAAGAAATACCAGGTTTCCCCCCTTAAAATAGGACCTTTTCACCCACAAATACCTCTTTTATCCCCAAAAGAGGACAGTTTCTTGCAGAAATGCCAGCATTTCTCCCAAATATATAACATCTTCTCCAAGAAATACCAGGTTTCCCCATTCAAATACAACGTTTTCACCCACAAATACCTGTTTTATCCCCAAAAGAGGACAGTTTCTTCCAGAAATGCCACATTTCTCCCAAATAGATCACATCTTCTCCAAGAAATACCAGGTTTCCCCCTTCAAATAGGAAATTTTCACCCACAAATACCTGTTTTATCCCCATAAGAGGACAGTTTCTTCTTCCAGAAATGCCAGATATCTCCCAAATATATCACATCTTCTCCAAGAAATACCAGGGTTCCAACTTCAAATAGGAACTTTTCACCCACAAATACCTCTTTTATCCCCAAAATAGGACACTTTCTGCAAGAAATGCCAGATTTCTCCCAAATAGATCACATCTCCTCCAAGAAATACCAGGATTCCTCCTGAAATAGGACCTTTTCTCCCACAAATACCAGCCTTCTCCCCCCAAATAGGACTTTTTCTATCAGAAAGGCCACATATCACCCAAATAGATCACATCTTCTCCATGAAATACCAGGGTTCCCCCTTCAAATAGGACCTTTTCTCCCACAAATACCTGTTTTATCCCCTAAATTGGACAGTTTCTTCCAGAAAGGCCACATTTCTCCCAAACATATCACATCTTCTCCAAGAAATACCAGCTTTCCCCCTTCAAATAGGACCTTTTCACCCACAAATACCTGTTTTATCCCCAAAATCCGACAGTTTCTTCCAGACATGCCACATTTCTCCCAAATATATCACATCTTCTCCAAGAAATACCAGGTTTCCGCCTTCAAATAGGTCCTTTTCACCCACAAATACCTCTTTTATCCCCAAAAGAGGACAGTTTCTTCCAGAAAGGCCACATTTCTCCCAAATATATCACATCTTCTCCAAGAAATACCAGCGTTCCCCCTTCAAATAGGATCTTTTCACCCACAAATACCTCTTTTATCCCCAAAAGAGGACAGTTTCTTGCAGAAAGGCCACATTTCTCCCAAATATATCACATCTTCTCCAAGAAATACCAGCTTTCCCCCTTGAAGTAGGACCTTTTCACCCACAAATACCTGTTTATTCCTCAAAACAGGACACTTTCTTCCAGAAATGCCACATTTCTCCCAAATATATCACATCTTCTCCAAGAAATACCAGCTTTCCCCCTTCAAATAGGACCTTTTCACCCACAAATACCTCTTTTATCCCCAAAATAGGACAGCTTCTTCCAGACATGGCACATTTCTCCCAAATAGATCACATCTTCTCCAAGAAATACCAGCTTTCCCCTTCAAATAGGACCTTTTCACCCACAAATACCTCTTTTATCCCCAAAACAAGACACTTTCTTCCAGAAATGCCACATTTCTCCCAAATATACCACATCTTCTCCAAGAAATACCACTTTTCCCCCTTCAAATAGAACCTTTTTACCCACAAATACCTGTTTTATCCCTCAAATTGGACATATTCTTCCAGAAATGCCAGATTTCTCCCAAATAGATCACATCTTCTCCAAGAAATACCACGTTTCCCCCTTCAAATAGGACCTTTTCACCCACAAATACCTCTTTTATCCCCAAAAGAGGACAGTTTCTTCCAGAAATGCCACATTTCTCCCAAATATATCATATCTTCTCCAAGAAATACCATGTTTCCCCCTTCAAATAGGAAATTTTCACCCACAAATACCTCTTTTATGCCCAAAATAGGACACTTTCTGCAAGAAATGCCAGATTTCTCCCAAATATATCACATCTTCTCCAAGAAATACCAGCTTTCCCCCTTCAAATAGGACCTTTTCACCAACAAATACCTCTTTTATCCCCAAAATAGGACACTTTCTGCCAGAAATGCCACATTTCTCCCAAATAGATCACATCTCCTCCAAGAAATACCAGGATTCCTCCTGAAATAGGACCTTTTCTCCCACAGATACCAGCCTTCTCCCCCCAAATAGGACATTTTCTTTCAGAAAGGCCACATATCACCCAAATATATCACATCTTCTCCAAGAAATACCAGCTTTCCCCCTTCAAATAGGACCTTTTCACCCACAAATACCTGTTTTATCCCCAAAACAGGACAGTTTCTTCCAGAAAGGCCACATTTCTCCCAAACATATCACATCTTCTCCAAGAAATACCACGTTTCCCCCTTCAAATAGGACCTTTTCACCCACAAATACCTGTTTTATCCCCAAAAGAGGACAGTTTCTTCCAGACATGCCACATTTCTCCCAAATAGATCACATCTTCTCCAAGAAATACCAGCTTTCCCCCTTCAAATAGGACCTTTTCACCCACAAATACCTCTTTTATCCCCAAAAGAGGACAGTTTCTTGCAGAAATGCCACATTTCTCCCAAATATATCACATCTTCTCCAAGAAATACCAGGTTTCCCCCTTCAAATAGGACCTTATCACCCACAAATACCTGTTTTATCTCCAAAACAGGACAGTTTCTTCCAGAAATGCCACATTTCTCCCAAATAGATCACATCTTCTCCAAGAAATACCACTTTTCCCCCTTCAAATAGGACCTTTTCACCCACAAATACCTGTTTTATCCCCAAAAGACGACACTTTCTTCCAGAAATGCCACATTTCTCCCAAATAGATCACATCTTCTCCAAGAAATGCCAGCTTTCCCCCTTCAAATAGGACCTTTTCACCCACAAATACCTGTTTTATCCCTCAAATTGGACATATTCTTCCAGAAATGCCAGATTTCTCCCAAATATATCACATCTTCTCCAAGAAATACCACGTTTCCCCCTTCAAATAGGAACTTTTCACCCACAAATACCTCTTTTATCCCCAAAAAAGGACAGTTTCTTCCAGAAATGCCACATTTCTCCCAAATAGATCACATCTTCTCCAAGAAATGCCAGGTCTCCCCCTTCAAATAGGACCTTTTCAACCACAAATACCTGTTTCATCCCTCAAATTGGACATATTCTTCCAGAAATGGCACATTTCTCCCAAATATATCACATCTTCTCCAAGAAATACCACGTTTCCCCCTTCAAATAAGACCTTTTCACCCACAAATACCTCTTTTATCCCCAAAATTGGACAGTTTCTTCCAGAAATGCCACATTTCTCCCAAATATATCACATCTTCTCCAAGAAATACCAGGGTTCCCCCTTCAAATAGGACCTTTTCACCCACAAATACCTCTTTTATCCCCAAAATAGGACAGCTTCTTCCAGACATGCCACATTTCTCCCAAATAGATCACATCTTCTCCAAGAAATACCAGCTTTCCCCCTTCAAATAGGACCTTTTCACCCACAAATACCTCTTTTATCCCCAAAAGAGGACAGTTTCTTCCAGAAATGCCACATTTCTCCCAAATATATCACATCTTCTCCAAGAAATACCAGGTTTCCCCCTTCAAATACAACGTTTTCACCCACAAATACCCGTTTTATCCCCAAAACAGGACAGTTTCTTCCAGAAATGCCACATTTCTCCCAAATATACCACATCTTCTCCAAGAAATACCAGCTTTCCCCCTTCAAATAGAACCTTTTCACCCACAAATACCTGTTTTATCCCCAAAATAGGACAGTTTCTTCCAGAAATGCCACATTTCTCCCAAATATATCACATCTTCTCCAAGAAATGCCAGGTTTACCCCTTCAAATAGGACCTTTTCAACCACAAATACCTGTTTTATCCCTCAAATTGGACATATTCTTCCAGAAATGCCAGATTTTTCCCAAATATATCACATCTTCTCCAAGAAATACCACGTTTCCAACTTCAAATAGGACCTTTTCACCCACAAATACCTCTTTGATCCCCAAAAGAGGACAGTTTCTTCCAGAAATGCCACATTTCTCCCAAATATACCACATGTTCTCCAAGAAATACCAGGTTTCCCCCTTCAAATAGGAAATTTTCACCCACAAATACCTCTTTTATCCCCAAAAGAGGACAGTTTCTTCCAGAAATGCCACATTTCTCCCAAATATATCACATCTTCTCCAAGAAATACCAGGTTTCCCCCTTCAAATAGGACCTTTTCACCCACAAATACCTCTTTTATCCCCAAAATAGGACACTTTCTGCCAGAAATGCCACATTTCTCCCAAATAGATCACATCTCCTCCAAGAAATACCAGGATTCCTCCTGAAATAGGACCTTTTCTCCCACAGATACCAGCCTTCTCCCCCAAATAGGACATTTTCTTTCAGAAAGGCCACATATCACCCAAATATATCACATCTTCTCCAAGAAATACCAGCTTTCCCCTTCAAATAGGACCTTTTCACCCACAAATACCTGTTTTATCCCCAAAACAGGACAGTTTCTTCCAGAAAGGCCACATTTCTCCCAAATAGATCACATCTTCTCCAAGAAATATCAGCTTTCCCCCTTCAAATAGGACCTTTTCACCCACAAATACCTCTTTTATCCCCAAAAGAGGACATTTTCTTCCAGAAATGCCACATTTCTCCCAAATAGATCACATCTTCTCCAAGAAATACCAGGTTTCCCCCTTCAAATAGGACCTTTTCTCCCACAAATACCTGTTTTATCCCCAAAACAGGACACTTTCTTCCAGAAATGCCACATTTCTCCCAAATACATCACATCTTCTCCAAGAAATACCACGTTTCCCTCTTCAAATAGGACCTTTTCACCCACAAATACCTCTTTTATCCCAAAAGAGGACAGTTTCTTCCAGAAATGCCAGATTTCTCCCAAATATATCACATCTTCTCCAAAAAATACCAGGTATCCCCCTTCAAATAGGACCTTTTCAACCACTAATACCTCTTTTATCCCCAAAAGAGGACAGTTTCTTCCGGAAAGGACACATTTCTCCCAAATATATCACATCTTCTCCAAGAAATACCAGGATGTCTCCTGAAATAGGACCTTCTCACCCACAACTACAAGCCTTCTCCCCCCAAATTGGACATTTTCTTCCAGAAATGCCACATTTCTCCCAAATATATCACATCTTCTCCAAGAAATACCAGGATTCCTCCTGAAATAGGACCTTCTCACCCAAAACTACCAGCCTTCTTCCCCCAAATTGGACATTTTCTTCCAGACATGCCACATTTCTCCCAAATATATCACATCTTCTCCAAGAAATACCAGCTTTCCCCCTTCAAATAGGACCTTTTCTCCATGAAATACCTGTTTTATCCCCAAAAGAGGACAGTTTCTTCCAGAAATGCCACATTTCTCCCAAATATATCACATCTTCTCCAAGAAATACCAGGTTTCCCCCTTCAAATACAACGTTTTCACCCACAAATACCCGTTTTATCCCCAAAACAGGACAGTTTCTTCCAGAAATGCCACATTTCTCCCAAATATACCACATCTTCTCCAAGAAATACCAGCTTTCCCCCTTCAAATAGGACCTTTTCACCCACAAATACCTGTTTTATCCCCAAAATAGGATAGTTTCTTCCAGAAATGCCACATTTCTCCCAAATATATCACATCTTCTCCAAGAAATGCCAGGTTTACCCCTTCAAATAGGACCTTTTCAACCACAAATACCTGTTTTATCCCTCAAATTGGACATATTCTTCCAGAAATGCCAGATTTTTCCCAAATATATCACATCTTCTCCAAGAAATACCACGTTTCCAACTTCAAATAGGACCTTTTCACCCACAAATACCTCTTTGATCCCCAAAAGAGGACAGTTTCTTCCAGAAATGCCACATTTCTCCCAAATATACCACATCTTCTCCAAGAAATACCAGGTTTCCCCCTTCAAATAGGAAATTTTCACCCACAAATACCTGTTTTATCCCCAAAAGAGGACAGTTTCTTCCAGAAATGCCACATTTCTCCCAAATATATCACATCTTCTCCAAGAAATAACAGGTTTCCCCCTTCAAATAGGACCTTTTCACCCACAAATACCTCTTTTATCCCCAAAATAGGACACTTTCTGCCAGAAATGCCACATTTCTCCCAAATAGATCACATCTCCTCCAAGAAATACCAGGATTCCTCCTGAAATAGGACCTTTTCTCCAACAGATACCAGCCTTCTCCCCCCAAATAGGACATTTTCTTTCAGAAAGGCCACATATCACCCAAATATATCACATCTTCTCCAAGAAATACCACGTTTCCCCCTTCAAATAGGACCTTTTCACCCACAAATACCTGTTTGATCCCCAAAACAGGACAGTTTCTTCCAGAAAGGCCACATTTCTCCCAAATAGATCACATCTTCTCCAAGAAATATCAGCTTTCCCCCTTCAAATAGGACCTTTTCACCCACAAATACCTCTTTTATCCCCAAAAGAGGACATTTTCTTCCAGAAATGCCACATTTCTCCCAAATAGATCACATCTTCTCCAAGAAATACCAGGTTTCCCCCTTCAAATAGGACCTTTTCTCCCACAAATACCTGTTTTATCCCCAAAACAGGACACTTTCTTCCAGAAATGCCACATTTCTCCCAAATACATCACATCTTCTCCAAGAAATACCACGTTTCCCTCTTCAAATAGGACCTTTTCACCCACAAATACCTGTTTTATCCCCAAAAGAGGACACTATCTTCCAGAAATGCCAGATTTCTCCCAAATATATCACATCTTCTCCAAGAAATACCAGGCATCCCCCTTCAAATAGGACCTTTTCAACCACTAATACCTCTTTTATCCCCAAAAGAGGACAGTTTCTTCCGGAAAGGACACATTTCTCCCAAATATATCACATCTTCTCCAAGTAATACCAGGATGTCTCCTGAAATAGGACCTTCTCACCCACAACTACAAGCCTTCTCCCCCCAAATTGGACATTTTCTTCCAGAAATGCCACATTTCTCCCAAATATATCACATCTTCTCCAAGAAATACCAGGATTCCTCCTGAAATAGGACCTTCTCACCCAAAACTACCAGCCTTCTTCCCCCAAATTGGACATTTTCTTCCAGACATGCCACATTTCTCCCAAATATATCACATCTTCTCCAAGAAATACCAGCTTTCCCCCTTCAAATAGGACCTTTTCTCCATGAAATACCTGTTTTATCCCCAAAAGAGGACAGTTTCTTCCAGAAATGCCACATTTCTCCCAAATATATCACATCTTCTCCAAGAAATACCAGGTTTCCCCCTTCAAATAGGACCTTTTCACCCACAAATACCTCTTTTATCCCCAAAATAGGACAGCTTCTTCCAGACATGCCACATTTCTCCCAAATATATCACATCTTCTCCATGAAATACCAGGCTTCCCCCATCAAATAGGACCTTATCACCCACAAATACCTCCTTTATCCCCAAAAGAGGACAGCTTCTTCCAGAAATGCCACATTTCTCCCAAATAGATCACATCTTCTCCAAGAAATACCAGCTTTCCCCCTTCAAATAGGACCTTTTCACCCACAAAGACCTGTTTTATCCCCAAAAGAGGACAGTTTCTTCCAGACATGCCACATTTCGCCCAAATATATCACATCTTCTCCAAGAAATACCAGGTTCCCCCTTCAAATAGGACCTTTTCTCCCACAAATACCTGTTTTATCCCCAAAACAGGACACTTTCTTCCAGAAATGCCACATTTCTCCCAAATATATCACATCTTCTCCAAGAAATACTACGTTTCCCCCTTCAAATAGGACCTTTTCACCCACAAATACCTCTTTTATCCCCAAAAGAGGACAGCTTCTTCCAGAAATGCCACATTTCTCCCAAATAGATCACATCTTCTCCAAGAAATACCAGGTTTCCCCCTTCAAATAGGACCTTTTCACCCACAAATACCTCTTTTATCCCCAAAAGAGGACAGTTTCTTGCAGAAATGCCACATTTCTCCCAAATATATCACATCTTCTCCTAGAAATACCAGGTTTCCCCCTTCAAATAGGACCTTATCACCCACAAATACCTGTTTTATCTCCAAAACAGGACAGTTTCTTCCAGAAATGCCACATTTCTCCCAAATATACCACATCTTCTCCAAGAAATACCACTTTTCCCCCTTCAAATAGGACCTTTTCACCCACAAATACCTGTTTTATCCCCAAAAGACGACACTTTCCTCCAGAAATGCCACATTTCTCCCAAATAGATCACATCTTCTCCAAGAAATACCAGGTTTCCCCCTTCAAATAGGACCTTTTCACCCACAAATACCTCTTTTATCCCCAAAAGAGGACAGTTTCTTCCAGAAATGCCACATTTCTCCCGAATATATCACATCTCCTTCAAGAAATACCAGCTTTCCCCCTTCGAATAGGACCTTTTCACCCACAAATACCTCTTTTATCCCCAAAAGAGGACAGTTTCTTCCAGAAATGCCATATTTCTCCCAAATATATCATGTCTTCTCCAAGAAATACCAGGTTTCCCCCTTCAAATAGGAAATTTTCACCCACAAATACCTGTTTTATCCACAAAATAGGACAGTTTCTTCCAGAAATGCCACATTTCTCCCAAATATATCACATCTTCTCCAAGAAATACCAGGTTTCCCCCTTCAAATAGGACCTTCTCTCCCACAAATACCTGTTTTATCCCCAAAAGAGGACAGTTTCTTCCAGACATGCCACATTTCTCCCAAATATAGCACATCTTCTTCAAGAAATATCAGCTTTCCCCCTTCAAATAAGACCATTTCACCCACAAATACCTCTTTTTTCCCCAAAATATGACAGTTTCTTCCAGAAAGGCCACATTTCTCCCAAATAGATCACATCTTCTCCAAGAAATACCAGGGTTCCAACTTCAAATAGGACCTTTTCTCCCACAAATACCTGTTTTATCCCCAAAACATGACACTTCCTTCCAGAAATGCCACACTTCTCCCAAATAGATCACATCTTCTCCAAGAAATACCACGTTTCCCCCTTGAATTAGGACCTTTTCTCCATGAAATACCTCTTTTATCCCCAAAATAGGACAGTTTCTTCCAGAAATGCCACATTTCTCCCAAATAGATCACATCTTCTCCAAGAAACACCACGTTTCCCCCTTCATATAGGACCTTCTCACCCACTAATACCAGGCTTCTCCCCCCAAATAGGACAGTTTCTTCCAGAAATGCCTCATTTCTCCCAAATATATCACATCTTCTCCAAGAAATACCAGCTTTCCCCCTTCAAATTGGGCCTTTTCACCCACAAATACCTCTTTTATCCCCAAAAGAGGACAGTTTCTTCCGGAAAGGCCACATTTCTCCCAAATATATCACATCTTCTCCAAAAAATACCAGGATTTCTCCTGAAATAGGACCTTCTCACCCACAACTACCAGCCTTCTCCCCCCAAATTTGACATTTTCTTCCAGAAATGCCACATTTCTCCCAAATATATCAAATCTTCTCCAAGAAATACCAGGATTCCTCCTGAAATAGGACCTTCTCACCGAAAACTACCAGCCTAATCCCCCCAAATTGGACATTTTCTTCCAGACATGCCACATTTCTCCCAAATAGATCACATCTTCTCCAAGAAATACCACGTTTCCCCCTTCAAATAGGACCTTTTCACCCACAAATACCTCTTTTATTCCCTAAATAGGACACTTTCTTCCAGAAATGCCACATTTCTCCCAAATATATCACATCTTCTCCAAGAAATACCAGGATTCCTCCTGAAATAGGTCCTTCTCACCGAAAACTACCAGCCTTCTCCCCACAAATTGGACATTTTCTTCCAGAAATGCCTCATTTCTCCCAAATATATCACATCTTCTCCAAGAAATACCACGTTTCCCCCTTGAATTAGGACCTTTTCTCCATGAAATACCTCTTTTATCCCCAAAAGAGGACAGTTTCTTCCAGAAAGGCCACATTTCTCCCAAATATATCACATCTTCTCCTAGAAATACCTGCTTTCCCCCTTCAAATAGGACCTTTTCAACCACTAATACCTGATTTATACCCAAAAGAGGACATTTTCTTCCAGAAAGGCCACATTTCTCCCAAATATATCACATCTTCTCCAAGAAATACCAGCTTTCCCCCTTCAAATAGGGCCTTTTCACCCACAAATACCTCTTTTATCCCCAAAAGAGGACAGTTTCTTCCAGAAAGGCCACATTTCTCCCAAATATATCACATTTTCTCCAAGAAATACCAGCTTTCCCCCTTCAAATAGGACCTTTTCCACCACAAATACCTGTTTTATTCCCAAAATAGGACAGTTTCTTCCAGAAATGCCAGATTTCTCCCAAATAGATCACATCTTCTCCAAGAAATACCAGGTTTCCCGCTTGAATTAGGACCTTATCTCCGTGAAATACCTCTTTTATCCCCAAAAGAGGACATTTTCTTCCAGAAATGCCACATTTCTCCCAAATATATCACAACTCCTCCAAGAAATACCACGTATCCCCCATCATATAGGACCTTTTCTCCATGAAATACCTGTTTTTTCCCCAAAAGAGGACAGTTTCTTCCAGAACGGCCAGATTTCTCCCAAATATATCACATCTTCTCCAAGAAATACCACGTTTCCCTCTTCAAATAGGACCTTTTCACCCACAAATACCTGTTTTATCCCCAAAAGAGGACAGTTTCTTCCAGAAATGCCACATTTCTTCCAAATATATCACATCTCCAAGAAATACCAGGTTTCCTCCTGAAATAGGACCTTGTCACCCACAGATTCCTGTTTTATCCCTTTGTTCCGAGCGACTTTTCGTTTTGGAGTGTTTATCCGATGCTACACTTCAGCATTCTGTGACGAATAAAATAGAAGAGAAAAGCCCCACTAATAAGGCAGCTAGAAGGTCCAGTAGCCACAAACATTGTGCATTCAGGGAGGACGTTCCAGAAAGTCGAGAGTTGTGGCTTCTTTCCTGCGGAGAAAAAAACCCCTGTTTTCAGGCAATGCAGGACGTTGAATTCGCTCCTTCTCGGCATTTCAATACCGCTCCTTCGCTCTCGTGGCTCGAACGCGGCACTCGCGCTGAACCGCTCCGGAGAGTCTGCAGTTGCTGTCCGGTCCATCGCGGTTCTGCCCGAGTGCCGCTTGCAGCCTTCAGCAGCGCTCTCGTTTCTCTCGGATGCCGGGAAAGAGCGACTTCAGCCGGATGCTTTGCTCCGACGAGTGAGCGGCTTCTTCTGCGCACATCGCAATGGAGCGCTTCTGACTTCTCCATGTGTCCATGCAGAATGCACTACGCTTCTCTCTCATTCTTATCCCTTCCTTCCGAGCGACATTTCGTTTTGGAGTGTTTATCCGATGCTACACTTCAGCATTCTGTGACGAATAACATAGAAGAGAAAAGTCCCACTTATAAGGCAGCTAGAAGTTCGAGGAGCAACGCACGTAGTGCTTTCAGGGAGGACGTTCCAGAAAGTCGAGAGTTGTGGCTTCTTTCCTGCGGAGAAAAAACCCCCTGTTTTCAGGCAATGCAGTAGGCTGAATTCGCATCTTCTCGGCATAGGAATACCGCTCCTTCGCTCTCGTGGCTCGAAAGCGGCACTCGCGCTGAACCGCTCCGGAGAGTCTGCAGTTGCTGGCCGGTCCATCGCGGTTCTGCCCGAGTGCCGCTTGCAGCCTTCAGCAGCGCTCTCGTTTCTCTCGGATGCCGGGAAAGAGCGACTTCAGCCGGATGCTTTGCTCCGACGAGTGAGCGGCTTCTTCTGCGCACATCGCAATGGAGAGCTTCTGACTTCTCCTTCTGTCCATGCAGAATGCACTACGCTTCTCTCTCATTCTTATCCCTTTCTTCCGAGCGACTTTTCGTTTTGGAGTGTTTATCCGATGCTACACTTCAGCATTCTGTGACGAATAGAGTAGAAGAGAAAAGCCCCACTAATAAGGCAGCTAGAAGTTCGAGGAGCGACACACGTAGTGCTTTCAGGGAGGACGTTCCAGAAAGTCGAGAGTTGTGGCTTCTTTCCGGCGGAGAAAAAACCGCCTGTTTTCAGGCTATTCAGTAGTCTGCAACTGCAGACTGTCCGGTGTGGTTCAGCGCAAATGCCGCTTTCGAGCCACGAGAGAGGAGGAGCGGCATTCCTATGCCGAGAACGAGCGAATTCAGCGTCCTGCATTGCCTGAAAACAGGGGCTTTTTTCTCCGCAGGAAACAAGCCACAACTCTCGACTTTCTGGAAAGTCCTCCCTGAAAGCACTACGTGCGTTGCTCCTCGAACTTCTAGCTGCCTTATTAGTGGGGCTTTTCTCTTCTACTCTATTCGTCACAGAATGCTGAAGTGTAGCATCGGATAAACACTCCAAAACGAAATGTCGCTCGGAAAAAGGGATAAGAATGAGAGAGAAGCGTAGTGCATTCTGCATGGACAGAAGGAGAAGTCAGAAGCTCTCCATTGCGATGTGCGCAGAAGAAGCCGCTCACTCGTCGGAGCAAAGCATCCGGCTGAAGTCGCTCTTTCCCGGCATCCGAGAGAAACGAGAGCGCTGCTGAAGGCTGCAAGCGGCACTCGGGCAGAACCGCGATGGACCGGACAGCAACTGCAGACTCTCCGGAGCGGTTCAGCGCGAGTGCCGCGTTCGAGCCACGAGAGCGAAGGAGCGGTATTCCTATGCCGAGAAGATGCGAATTCAGCCTACTGCATTGCCTGAAAACAGGGGGTTTTTTCTCCGCAGGAAAGAAGCCACAACTCTCGACTTTCTGGAACGTCCTCCCTGAAAGCACAACGTGTGTGGCTTCTGGAGCTTCTAGCTGCCTTATTAGTGGGGCTTTTCTCTTCTACTCTATTCGTCACAGAATGCTGAAGTGTAGCATCGGATAAACACTCCAAAACGAAATGTCGCTCGGAAGAAAGGGATAAGAATGAGAGAGAAGCGTAGTGCATTCTGCATGGACACATGGAGAAGTCAGAAGCTCTCCATTGCGATGTGCGCAGAAGAAGCCGCTCACTCGTCGCAGCAAAGCATCCGGCTGAAGTCGCTCTTTCCCGGCATCCGAGAGAAACGAGAGCGCTGCTGAAGGCTGCAAGCGGCACTCGGGCAGAACCGCGATGGACCGGACAGCAACTGCAGACTCTCCGGAGCGGTTCAGCGCGAGTGCCGCTTTCGAGCCACGAGAGCGAAGGAGCGGTATTGAAATGCCGAGAAGCAGCGAATTCAGCGTCCTGCATTGCCTGAAAACAGGGGTTTTATTCTCCGCAGGAAAGAAGCCACAACTATCGACTTTCTGGAACGTCCTCCCTGAAAGCACAACGTGTGTGGCTTCTGGACCTTCTAGCTGCCTTATTAGTGGGGCTTTTCTCTTCTACTCTATTCGTCACAGAATGCTGAAGTGTAGCATCGGATAAACACTCCAAAACGAAAAGTCGCTCGGAACAAAGGGATAAAACAGGTATTTGTGGGTGACAGGGTCCTATTTCAGGAGGAAACCAGGTATTTCTTGGAGATGTGATATATTTGGGAGAAATGTGGCATTTCTGGAAGAAACTGTCCTCTTTTGGGGATAAAACAGGTATTTGTGGGTGAAAAGGTCCTATTTGAAGGGGGAAACCTGGTATTTCTTGGAGAAGATGTGATCTATTTGGGAGAAATGTGGCCTTTCCGGAAGAAACTGTCCTCTTTTGGGGATAAAACATGTATTTGTGGTTGAAAAGGTCCTTTTCAATGGGGGAACCTGGTATTTCTTGGAGAAGATGTGATATATTTGGGAGAAATGTGGCATTTCTGGAAGAAACTGTCCTCCTTTGGGGATAAAAGATGTTTTTGTGGGAGAAAACTTCCTATTTGAAGGGGGAACCCTGGTATTTCTTGGAGAAGATGTGATCTATTTGGGAGAAATGTGGCATGTCTGGAAAAAACTGTCCTATTTTGGGGATAAAAGATGTATTTGTGGGTGAAAAGGTCCTATTTGAAGGGGGAAACATGGTATTTCTTGGAGAAGATGTGATATATTTGGGAGAAATGTGGCATTTCTGGAAGAAACTGTCCTCTTATGGGGATAGAACAGGTATTTGTGGGTGATAAGGTCCTATTTGAAGGGGGAAAGCTGGTATTTCTTGGAGAAGATGTGATGTATTTTGGAGAAATGTGGCATGTCTGGAAGAAAATGTGCTATTTGTGGGGAGAAGTGTGGTATTTGTGGTAGAAAAGTTCCTATTTCAGGAGGAATCCTGGTATTTCTTGGAGGAGACGTGATATGTTTGGGAGAAATGTGGCATTTCTGGAAGAAACTGTCCTCTTTTGGGGATAAAAGAGGTATTTGTGGGTGAAAAGGTCCTATTTGAAGGGGGAAACCTGGTATTTCTTGGAGAAGATGTGATATGTTTGGGAGAAATGAGGCATTTCTGGAGGAAACTGTCCTCTTTTGGGGATAAAAGAGGTATTTGTGGGTGAAAAGGTCCTATTTGAAGGGGGAAACCTGGTATTTCTTGGAGAAGATGTGATATGTTTGGGAGAAATGTGGCATGTCTGGAAGAAACTGTCCTCTTTTGGGGTTAAAACAGGTATTTGTGGGTGAAAAGGTCCTATTTGAAGGGGGAAACCTGGTATTTCTTGGAGAAGATGTGATATATTTGGGAGAAATGTGGCATGCCAGGAAGAAACTGTCCTCTTTTGGGGATAAAAGAGGTATTTGTGGGAGAAAAGGTCCTATTTGAAGGGGGAAAGCTGGTATTTCTTGAAGGAGATGTGATATATTTGGGAGAAATGTGGCATTTCTGGAAGAAACTGTCCTCTTTTGGGGATAAAAGAGGTATTTGTGGGTTAAAATGTCCTATTTGAAGGGGGAAACCTGGTATTTCTTGGAGAAGATGTGATATATTTGGGAGAAATGTGGCATTTCTGGAAGAAACTGTCCTATTTGGGAAAGAAGTTTGCTATTAGTGGGTGAAAAGGTCCTATTTGAAGGGGGAAAGCTGGTATTTCTTGGAGAAGATGTGATCTATTTGGGAGAAATGTGGCATTTCTGGAAGAAACTGTCCTCTTTTGGGGATAAAACAGGTATTTGTGGGTGAAAAGGTCCTATTTGAAGGGGGAAACCTGGTATTTCTTGGAGAAGATGTGATATGTTTGGGAGAAATGTGGCATTTCTGGAAGAAACTGTCCTATTTGGGGGGAGAAGGCTGTATTTGTGGGAGAAAAGGTCCTATTTGAAGGGGGAACCCTGGTATTTCTTGGAGAAGATATGATATATTTGGGAGAAATGTGGCATGTCTGGAAGAAACTGTCCTATTTTGGGGATCAAAGAGGTATTTGTGGGTGAAAAGGTCCTATTTGAAGGGGGAAACGTGGTATTTCTTGGAGAAGATGTGATTTATTTGGGACAAATCAGGCATTTCTGGCAGAAACTGTCCTATTTTGGGGATAAAAGAATTTTTTGTGGGTGAAAAGGTCCTATTTGAAGGGGGAAAGCTGGTATTTCTTGGAGAAGATGTGATATGTTTGGGAGAAATGTGGCCTTTCTGGCAGAAACTGTCCTCTTTTGGGGATAAAAGTGGTATTTGTGGGTGAAAAGATCGTATTTGAAGGGGGAACCCTGGTATTTCTTGGAGAAGATGTGATATATTTGGGAGAAATGTGGCATGTCTGGCAGAAACAGTCCTATTTTGGGGATTAAAGAGGTATTTGTGGGTGAAAAGGTCCTATTTGAAGGGGGAAACTTGGTATTTCTTGGAGAAGATGTGATATATTTGGGAGAAATGTGGCATGTCAGGAAGAAACTGTCCTCTTTTGGGGATCAAACAGGTATTTGTGGGAGAAAAGGTCCTCTTTCAGGAGGAATCCTGGTATTTCTTGGAGAAGATGTGATATATTTGGGAGAAATGTGGCATTTCTGGAAGAAACTGTCCTATTTGAGTGATAAAAGAGGTATTTGTGGGTGAAAAGGTCTTATTACAAGGGGGAAACCTGGTATTTCTTGGAGAAGATGTGATATATTTGGGAGAAATATGGCATTTCTGGAAGAAAATGTCCTAATTGAGGGATAATACAGGTATTTGTGGGAGAAAAGATCCTATTTGAAGGGGGAAACCTGGTATTTCTTGGAGAAGATGTGGTATATTTGGGAGAAATGTGGCATGTCTGGAAGAAAATGTCCTATTTTGGGGATAAAACAGGTATTTGTGGGAGAAAAGGTCCTATTTGAAGGGGGAAAGCTGGTATTTCTTGAAGGAGATGTGATATATTTGGGAGAAATGTGGCATGTCTGGAAGAAACTGTCCTCTTTTGGGGATAAAAGAGGTATTTGTGGGTTAAAATGTCCTATTTCCAGGGGGAAACCTGGTATTTCTTGGAGAAGATGTGATATATTTGGGAGAAATGTGGCATGTCTGGAAGAAACTGTCCTCTTTTGGGGATAAAAGAGGTATTTGTGGGTGAAAATGTCCTATTTGAAGGGGGAAACTTGGTATTTCTTGGAGAAGATGTGATATATTTGGGAGAAATGTGGCATTTCTGGAAGAAACTGTCCTCTTTTAGGGATAAAACAGGTATTTGTGGGTGAAAAGGTCCTATATGAAGGGGGAACCCTGGTATTTCTTGGAGAAGATGTGATCTATTTGGGAGAAATGTGGCATTTCTGGAAGAAACTGTCCTCTTTTGGGGATAAAAGATGTATTTGTGGGAGAAAAGGTCCTATTTGAAGGGGGAAACGTGGTATTTCTTGGAGAAGATGTGATCTATTTGGGAGAAATGTGGCATTTCTGGAAGAAAATGTCCTATTTGAGGGATAATACCGGTATTTGTGGGAGAAAATGTCCTATTTGAAGGGGGAAAGCTGGTATTTCTTGGAGAAGATGTGGTATATTTGGGAGAAATGTGGCATTTCTGGAAGAAACTGTCCTCCTTTGGGGATAAAAGATGTATTTGTGGGAGAAAAGGTCCTATTTGAAGGGGGAACCCTGGTATTTCTTGGAGAAGATGTGATCTATTTGGGAGAAATGTGGCATGTCTGGAAGAAACTGTCCTCTTTTGGGGATAAAAGAGGTATTTGTGGGTTAAAATGTCCTATTTCCAGGGGGAAACCTGGTATTTCTTGGAGAAGATGTGATATATTTGGGAGAAATGTGGCATGTCTGGAAGAAACTGTCCTCTTTTGGGGATAAAAGAGGTATTTGTGGGTGAAAAGGTCCTATATGAAGGGGGAAAGCTGGTATTTCTTGGAGAAGATGTGATCTATTTGGGAGAAATGTGGCATTTCTGGAAGAAACTGTCCTCTTTTGGGGATAAAAGATGTATTTGTGGGAGAAAAGGTCCTATTTGAAGGGGGAAACGTGGTATTTCTTGGAGAAGATGTGATCTATTTGGGAGAAATGTGGCATTTCTGGAAGAAAATGTCCTATTTGAGGGATAATACCGGTATTTGTGGGTGAAAATGTCCTATTTGAAGGGGGAAAGCTGGTATTTCTTGGAGAAGATGTGGTATATTTGGGAGAAATGTGGCATTTCTGGAAGAAACTGTCCTCTTTTGGGGATGAAACAGGTATTTTTGGGTGATAAGGTCCTATTTGAAGGGGGAAAGCTGGTATTTCTTGCAAGAGATGTGATATATTTGGGAGAAATGTGGCATGTCTGGAAGAAACTGTCCTATTTTGGGGATAAAACAGGTATTTGTGGGTGAAAATGTCCTATTTGAAGGGGGAAACCTGGTATTTCTTGGAGAAGATGTGATATATTTGGGAGAAATGTGGCATTTCTGGAAGAAACTGTCCTCTTTGGGCGATGAAACAGGTATTTGTGGGAGAAAAGGTCCTATTTGAAGGGGGAAAGCTGGTATTTCTTGGAGAAGATGTGATCTATTTGGGAGAACTGTGGCATTTCCGGAAGAAAATGTCCAATTTGGGGGGAGAAGGCTGGTAGTTTTCGGTGAGAAGGTCGTATTTCAGGAGGAATCCTGGTATTTCTTGGAGAAGATGTGCTGTATTTGGGAGAAATGTGGCCTTTCTGGAACAAAATGTCCAGTTTTGGGGAGAAGGCTGGTAGTTTTGGGTGAGAAGGTCCTATTTCAGGAGGAATCCTGGCATTTCTTGGAGAAGATGTGATATATTTGGGAGAAATGTGGCATTTCTGGAAGAAACTGTCCTCTTTTGGGGATAAAAGAGGTATTAGTGGTTGAAAAGGTCCTATTTGAAGGGGGAAACCTGGTATTTCTTGGAGAAGATGAGATATATTTGGGAGAAATGTGGCATTTCTGGAAGAAAAAGTCCTCTTTTGGGGATAAAAGAGGTATTTCATGGAGAAAAGGTCCTAATTCAAGGGGGAAACCTGGTATTTCTTAGAGGAGTTGTGATATATTTGGGAGAAATGTGGTATTTCTGGAAGAAAATGTCCAGTTTGAGGGATAAAAGAGGTATTTGTGGGTGAAAAGGTCCTATTTGAAGGGGGAACCCTGGTATTTCTTGGAGAAGATGTGATATATTTGGGAGAAATGTGGCCTTTCTGGAAGAAACTGTCCTCTTCTGGGGATAAAAGAGGTATTTGTGGGTGAAAAGGTCCTATTTCCACGGGAAAACCTGGTATTTCTTGGAGAAGATGTGATATATTTGGGAGAAATGTGGCATTTCTGGAAGAAACCGAGCTCTTTTGGGGTAAAAGAGGTATTTGTGGGTGAAAAGGTCCTATTTGAAGGGGGAACCCTGGTATTTCTTGGAGAAGATGTGATCTATTTGGGAGAAATGTGGCATTTCTGGAAGAATCTGTCCTATTTGTGGGATAAAAGAGGTATTTCATGGTGAAAAGGTCCTATTTGAAGGGGGAAACCTGGTATTTCTTGGAGAAGATGTGATATACTTGGGAGAAATCTGGCATTTCTGGAAGAAAATGTCCAATTTGAGGGATAAAAGAGGTATTTGTGGGTGAAAAGTTCCTATTTCCAGGGGTAAACCAGTTATTTCTTAGAGAAGATGTGATATATTTGGGAGAAATCTGGCATGTCTGGAAGAATCTGTCCTCTTTTGGGGATAAAAGAGGTATTTGTGGGTGAAAAGTTCCTATTTGAAGGGGGAAAGCTGGTATTTCTTGGAGAAGATGTGATCTATTTGGGAGAAATGTGGCATTTCTGGAAGAAACTGTCCTCTTTTGGGGATAAAAGAGGTATTTGTGGGTGAAAAGGTCCTATTTGTAGTTGGAAACCTCGTATTTCTTGGAGAAGATGTGATATATTTGGGAGAAATGTGGCATTTCTGGAAGAAACTGTCCTCTTTTGGGGATAAAAGAGGTATTTGTGGGTGAAAAGGTCCTATTTGAAGGGGGAAAGCTGGTATTTCTTGGGGAAGATGTGATCTATTTCGGTGAAATGTGGCATTTCTGGAAGAAACTGTCCTCTTTTGGGGATAAAAGAGGTATTTGTGGGTGAAAAGGTCCTATTTGAAGGGGGAAACGTGGTATTTCTTGGAGAAGATGTGATCTATTTGGGAGAAATCTGGCATTTCTGGAAGAAACTGTCCTCTTTTGGGGATAAAAGAGGTATTTGTGGGTGAAAAGGTCCTATTTGAAGGGGGAAAGCTGGTATTTCTAGGAGGAGATGTGATATATTTGGGAGAAATGTGGCATTTCTGGAAGAAACTGTCCTCTTTTGGGGATAAAACAGGTATTTGTGGGTGAAAAGGTCCTATTTGATGGGGGAAACGTGGTATTTCTTGGAGAAGATGTGATCTATTTGGGAGAAATGTGGCATGTCTGGAAGAAAATGTCCTATTTGGGGCGAGAAGGCTGGTATTTGTGGGAGAAAAGGTTCTATTTGAAGGGGGAAAGCTGGTATTTCTTGGAGAAGATGTGATCTATTTGGGAGAAATGTGGCATTTCTGGAAGAAACTGTCCTATTTTGGGGATTAAAGAGGTATTTGTGGGTGAAAAGGTCCTATTTGAAGGGGGAAACTTGGTATTTCTTGGAGAAGATGTGATATATTTGGGAGAAATGTGGCATGTCAGGAAGAAACTGTCCTCTTTTGGGGATCAAACAGGTATTTGTGGGAGAAAAGGTCCTCTTTCAGGAGGAATCCTGGTATTTCTTGGAGAAGATGTGATATATTTGGGAGAAATGTGGCATTTCTGGAAGAAACTGTCCTATTTGAGTGATAAAAGAGGTATTTGTGGGTGAAAAGGTCTTATTACAAGGGGGAAACCTGGTATTTCTTGGAGAAGATGTGATATATTTGGGAGAAATATGGCATTTCTGGAAGAAAATGTCCTAATTGAGGGATAATACAGGTATTTGTGGGAGAAAAGATCCTATTTGAAGGTGGAAACCTGGTATTTCTTGGAGAAGATGTGGTATATTTGGGAGAAATGTGGCATGTCTGGAAGAAAATGTCCTATTTTGGGGATAAAACAGGTATTTGTGGGAGAAAAGGTCCTATTTGAAGGGGGAAAGCTGGTATTTCTTGAAGGAGATGTGATATATTTGGGAGAAATGTGGCATGTCTGGAAGAAACTGTCCTCTTTTGGGGATAAAAGAGGTATTTGTGGGTTAAAATGTCCTATTTCCAGGGGGAAACCTGGTATTTCTTGGAGAAGATGTGATATATTTGGGAGAAATGTGGCATGTCTGGAAGAAACTGTCCTCTTTTGGGGATAAAAGAGGTATTTGTGGGTGAAAATGTCCTATTTGAAGGGGGAAACTTGGTATTTCTTGGAGAAGATGTGATATATTTGGGAGAAATGTGGCATTTCTGGAAGAAACTGTCCTCTTTTAGGGATAAAACAGGTATTTGTGGGTGAAAAGGTCCTATATGAAGGGGGAACCCTGGTATTTCTTGGAGAAGATGTGATCTATTTGGGAGAAATGTGGCATTTCTGGAAGAAACTGTCCTCTTTTGGGGATAGAAGATGTATTTGTGGGAGAAAAGGTCCTATTTGAAGGGGGAAACGTGGTATTTCTTGGAGAAGATGTGATCTATTTGGGAGAAATGTGGCATTTCTGGAAGAAAATGTCCTATTTGAGGGATAATACCGGTATTTGTGGGAGAAAATGTCCTATTTGAAGGGGGAAAGCTGGTATTTCTTGGAGAAGATGTGGTATATTTGGGAGAAATGTGGCATTTCTGGAAGAAACTGTCCTCTTTTGGGGATGAAACAGGTATTTTTGGGTGATAAGGTCCTATTTGAAGGGGGAAAGCTGGTAGTTCTTGCAAGAGATGTGATATATTTGGGAGAAATGTGGCATTTCTGGAAGAAACTGTCCTATTTTGGGGATTAAAGAGGTATTTGTGGGTGAAAAGGTCCTATTTGAAGGGGGAAACTTGGTATTTCTTGGAGAAGATGTGATATATTTGGGAGAAATGTGGCATGTCAGGAAGAAACTGTCCTCTTTTGGGGATCAAACAGGTATTTGTGGGAGAAAAGGTCCTCTTTCAGGAGGAATCCTGGTATTTCTTGGAGAAGATGTGATATATTTGGGAGAAATGTGGCATTTCTGGAAGAAACTGTCCTATTTGAGTGATAAAAGAGGTATTTGTGGGTGAAAAGGTCTTATTACAAGGGGGAAACCTGGTATTTCTTGGAGAAGATGTGATATATTTGGGAGAAATATGGCATTTCTGGAAGAAAATGTCCTAATTGAGGGATAATACAGGTATTTGTGGGAGAAAAGATCCTATTTGAAGGGGGAAACCTGGTATTTCTTGGAGAAGATGTGGTATATTTGGGAGAAATGTGGCATGTCTGGAAGAAAATGTCCTATTTTGGGGATAAAACAGGTATTTGTGGGAGAAAAGGTCCTATTTGAAGGGGGAAAGCTGGTATTTCTTGAAGGAGATGTGATATATTTGGGAGAAATGTGGCATGTCTGGAAGAAACTGTCCTCTTTTGGGGATAAAAGAGGTATTTGTGGGTTAAAATGTCCTATTTCCAGGGGGAAACCTGGTATTTCTTGGAGAAGATGTGATATATTTGGGAGAAATGTGGCATGTCTGGAAGAAACTGTCCTCTTTTGGGGATAAAAGAGGTATTTGTGGGTGAAAATGTCCTATTTGAAGGGGGAAACTTGGTATTTCTTGGAGAAGATGTGATATATTTGGGAGAAATGTGGCATTTCTGGAAGAAACTGTCCTCTTTTAGGGATAAAACAGGTATTTGTGGGTGAAAAGGTCCTATATGAAGGGGGAACCCTGGTATTTCTTGGAGAAGATGTGATATGTTTGGGAGAAATGTGGCATTTCTGGAAGAAACTGTCCTCTTTTGGGAATAAAAGATGTATTTGTGGGAGAAAAGGTCCTATTTGAAGGGGGAAACGTGGTATTTCTTGGAGAAGATGTGATCTATTTGGGAGAAATGTGGCATTTCTGGAAGAAAATGTCCTATTTGAGGGATAATACCGGTATTTGTGGGAGAAAATGTCCTATTTGAAGGGGGAAAGCTGGTATTTCTTGGAGAAGATGTGGTATATTTGGGAGAAATGTGGCATTTCTGGAAGAAACTGTCCTCTTTTGGGGATGAAACAGGTATTTTTGGGTGATAAGGTCCTATTTGAAGGGGGAAAGCTGGTAGTTCTTGCAAGAGATGTGATATATTTGGGAGAAATGTGGCATGTCTGGAAGAAACTGTCCTATTTTGGGGATAAAACAGGTATTTGTGGGTGAAAATGTCCTATTTGAAGGGGGAAACCTGGTATTTCTTGGAGAAGATGTGATATATTTGGGAGAAATGTGGCATTTCTGGAAGAAACTGTCCTCTTTGGGCGATGAAACAGGTATTTGTGGGAGAAAAGGTCCTATTTGAAGGGGGAAAGCTGGTATTTCTTGGAGAAGATGTGATCTATTTGGGAGAACTGTGGCATTTCCGGAAGAAAATGTCCAATTTGGGGGGAGAAGGCTGGTAGTTTTCGGTGAGAAGGTCGTATTTCAGGAGGAATCCTGGTATTTCTTGGAGAAGATGTGCTGTATTTGGGAGAAATGTGGCCTTTCTGGAACAAAATGTCCAGTTTTGGGGAGAAGGCTGGTAGTTTTGGGTGAGAAGGTCCTATTTCAGGAGGAATCCTGGCATTTCTTGGAGAAGATGTGATATATTTGGGAGAAATGTGGCATTTCTGGAAGAAACTGTCCTCTTTTGGGGATAAAAGAGGTATTAGTGGTTGAAAAGGTCCTATTTGAAGGGGGAAACCTGGTATTTCTTGGAGAAGATGAGATATATTTGGGAGAAATGTGGCATTTCTGGAAGAAAAAGTCCTCTTTTGGGGATAAAAGAGGTATTTCATGGAGAAAAGGTCCTAATTCAAGGGGGAAACCTGGTATTTCTTAGAGGAGTTGTGATATATTTGGGAGAAATGTGGTATTTCTGGAAGAAAATGTCCAGTTTGAGGGATAAAAGAGGTATTTGTGGGTGAAAAGGTCCTATTTGAAGGGGGAACCCTGGTATTTCTTGGAGAAGATGTGATATATTTGGGAGAAATGTGGCCTTTCTGGAAGAAACTGTCCTCTTCTGGGGATAAAAGAGGTATTTGTGGGTGAAAAGGTCCTATTTCCACGGGAAAACCTGGTATTTCTTGGAGAAGATGTGATATATTTGGGAGAAATGTGGCATTTCTGGAAGAAACCGAGCTCTTTTGGGGTAAAAGAGGTATTTGTGGGTGAAAAGGTCCTATTTGAAGGGGGAACCCTGGTATTTCTTGGAGAAGATGTGATCTATTTGGGAGAAATGTGGCATTTCTGGAAGAAACTGTCCTATTTGTGGGATAAAAGAGGTATTTCATGGTGAAAAGGTCCTATTTGAAGGGGGAAACCTGGTATTTCTTGGAGAAGATGTGATATACTTGGGAGAAATCTGGCATTTCTGGAAGAAAATGTCCAATTTGAGGGATAAAAGAGGTATTTGTGGGTGAAAAGTTCCTATTTCCAGGGGTAAACCAGTTATTTCTTAGAGAAGATGTGATATATTTGGGAGAAATCTGGCATGTCTGGAAGAATCTGTCCTCTTTTGGGGATAAAAGAGGTATTTGTGGGTGAAAAGTTCCTATTTGAAGGGGGAAACGTGGTATTTCTTGGAGAAGATGTGATCTATTTGGGAGAAATGTGGCATTTCTGGAAGAAACTGTCCTCTTTTGGGGATAAAAGAGGTATTTGTGGGTGAAAAGGTCCTATTTGTAGTTGGAAACCTGGTATTTCTTGGAGAAGATGTGATATATTTGGGAGAAATGTGGCATTTCTGGAAGAAACTGTCCTCTTTTGGGGATAAAAGAGGTATTTGTGGGTGAAAAGGTCCTATTTGAAGGGGGAAAGCTGGTATTTCATGGGGAAGATGTGATCTATTTCGGTGAAATGTGGCATTTCTGGAAGAAACTGTCCTCTTTTGGGGATAAAAGAGGTATTTGTGGGTGAAAAGGTCCTATTTGAAGGGGGAAACGTGGTATTTCTTGGAGAAGATGTGATCTATTTGGGAGAAATCTGGCATTTCTGGAAGAAACTGTCCTCTTTTGGGGATAAAAGAGGTATTTGTGGGTGAAAAGGTCCTATTTGAAGGGGGAAAGCTGGTATTTCTAGGAGGAGATGTGATATATTTGGGAGAAATGTGGCATTTCTGGAAGAAACTGTCCTCTTTTGGGGATAAAACAGGTATTTGTGGGTGAAAAGGTCCTATTTGAAGGGGGAAACGTGGTATTTCTTGGAGAAGATGTGATCTATTTGGGAGAAATGTGGCATGTCTGGAAGAAAATGTCCTATTTGGGGCGAGAAGGCTGGTATTTGTGGGAGAAAAGGTTCTATTTGAAGGGGGAAAGCTGGTATTTCTTGGAGAAGATGTGATCTATTTGGGAGAAATGTGGCATTTCTGGAAGAAACTGTCCTATTTTGGGGATAAAAGTGGTATTTGTGGGAGAAAAGGTCCTATTCGAAGGGGGAAACCTGGTATTTCTTGGAGAAGATGTGATCTATTTGGGAGAAAAGTGGCATGTCAGGAAGAAACTGTCCTATTTTGGGGTTAAAAGAGGTATTTGTGGGTGAAAAGGTCCTATTTGAAGGGGGAAACGTGGTATTTCTTGGAGAAGCTGTGATATATTTAGAGAAACCTGGCATTTATGGAAGAAACAGTCCTCTTTTGGGGATACAACAGGTATTTGTAGGTTAAAAAGTCCTATTTCAGGAGGAATCCTTGCATTTCTTGGAGAAGATGTGATATGTTTGGGAGTAATGTGGCATTTCTGGAAGAAACTGTCCTATTTTGGGGTTAAACCAGGTATTTGTGGGTGAAAAGGTCCTATTTGAAGGGGAAAACCTGGTATTTCTTGGAGAAGATGTGATATGTTTGGGAGAAATGTGGCATGTCTGGAAGAAACTGTCCTCTTTTGGGGATAAAAGAGGTATTAGTGGGTGAAAAGGTCCTATTTGAAGGGGGAAACGTGGTATTTCTTGGAGAAGATGTGATATATTTGGGAGAAACCTGGCATTTCTGGAAGAAACTGTCCTCTTTTGGGGATAAAAGAGGTATTTGTGGGTGAAAAGGTCCTATTTGAAGGGGGAAACCTGGTATTTCTTGGAGAAGATGTGATCTATTTGGGAAAAATCAGCATTTATGGAAGAAACTGTCCTCTTTTGGGGATAAAAGAGGTATTTGTGGGTGAAAAGGTCTATGTGAAGGGGGAAACCTGGTATTTCTAGGAGGAGATGTGATATGTTTGGGATAAATGTGGCCTTTCTGGCAGAAACTGTCGTATTTTGGGCATAAAACAGGTATTTGTGGGTGAAAATGTCCTATTTGAAGGGGGAAACCTGATATTTCTTGGAGAAGATGTGATATATTTGGGAGAAATGTGGCATGTCCGGAAGAAACTGTTCTATTTGGGGGATAAAAAAGGTATTTGTGGGTGAAAAGGTCCTATTTGAAGGGGGAAACCTGGTATTTCTTGGAGAAGATGTGATATATTTGGGAGAAATGTGGCATTTCTGGAAGAAACTGTCCTATTTTGGGGATAAAAGAGGTATTTGTGGGTGAAAAGGTCCTATTTGAAGGGGGAAAGCTGGTATTTCTTGGAGAAGATGTGATATGTTTCGGAGAAATGTGGCATTTCTGGAAGAAACTGTCCTCTATTGAGGGGAAAAGGCTGGTTTTTGTGGGAGAAAATGTACTATTTCAGGAGAAATCCTGGTATTTCTTGGAGGAGATGTGATATGTTTGGGAGAAATGTGGCATTTCTGGAAGAAACTGTCCTATTTTGGGGATAAAAGAGGAATTTTTGGGCGAAAAGGTCCTATTTGAAGGGGGAACCCTGGTATTTCTTGGAGAAGATGTGATATATTTGGGAGAAATGTGGCATTTCTGGAAGAAAATGTCCAATTTGGGGGGAGAAGGCTGGTAGTTTTGGGTGAAAAGGTCCTATTTCAGGAGGAATCCTGGCATTTCTTGGAGAAGATGTGATATATTTGGGAGAAATGTGGCCTTTCCAGAAGAAACTGTCCTCTTTTGGGGATAAAAGAGGTATTAGTGGTTGAAAAGGTCCTATTTGAAGGGGGAAACCTGGTATTTCTTGGAGAAGATGTGATATGTTTGGGAGAAATGTGGCATTTCTGGAAGAAAATGTCCTCTTTTGGGGATAAAAGAGGTATTTCATGGAGAAAAGGTCCTAATTCAAGGGGGAAACGTGGTATTTCTTGGAGAAGATGTGATATATTTGGGAGAAATGTGGCATTTCTGGAAGAAACTGTCGTATTTTGGGCATAAATCAGGTATTTGTGGTTGAAAAGGTCCTATTTGAAGGGTGAAAGCTGGTATTTCCTGGAGAAGATGTGATATATTTGGGAGAAATGTGGCCTTTCTGGAAGAAACTGTCCTCTTTTGGGGATAAAAGAGGTATTTGTGGGTGAAAAGGTCCTATTTGAAGGGGGAAACCTGGTATTTCTTGGAGAAGATGTGATCTATTTGGGAGAAATGAGGCATTTCTGGAAGAAACTGTCCAATTTGTGGGGAGAAGCCTGGTATTAGTGGGTGAGAAGGTCCTATTTCAGGAGGAATCCTGGTATTTCTTGGCGAAGATGTGATATATTTGGGAGAAATGTGGCCTTTCTGGAAGAAACTGTCCTCTTTTGGGGATAAAAGAGGTATGTGTGGGTGATAAGGTCCAATTTGAAGGGGGAAAGCTGGTATTTCTTGGAGAAGATGTGATATATTTGGGAGAAATGTGGCATGTCTGGAAGAAAATGTCCAATTTGGGGGGAGAAGGCTGGTACTTGTGGGAGAAAAGGTCCTATTTCAGGAGGAATCCTGGTATTTCTTGGAGGAGATGTGATATGTTTGGGAGAAATCTGGCCTTTCTGGAAGAAACTGTCCTATTTTGGGGATAAAACAGGTATTTGTGGGTGAAAAGGTCCTATTTGAAGGGGGAAAGCTGGTATTTCTTGGAGAAGATGTGATCTATTTGGGAGAAATCTGGCCTTTCTGGAAGAAACTGTCCTATTTTGGGGATAAAAGAGGTATTTGTGGGTGAAAAGGTCCTATTTGAAGGGGGAAACGTGTATATATTGGAGAAGATGTGATATATTTGGGAGAAATCTGGCCTTTCTGTAAGAAACTGTCCTCTTTTGGGGATAAAACAGGTATCTGTGGGAGAAAAGGTCCTATTTGAAGGGGGAAACGTGGTATTTCTTGGAGAAGATGTGATATATTTGGGAGAAATGTGGCATGTCTGGAAGAAACTGTCCTATTTTGGGGATAGAACAGGTATTTGTGGGTGAAAAGGTCCTATTTGAAGGGGGAAACCTGGAATTTCTTGGAGAAGATGTGGTATATTTGGGAGAAATGTGGCATTTCTGGAAGAAACTGTCCTCTTTTGGGGATCAAACAGGTATTTGTGGGAGAAAACGTTGTATTTGAAGGGGGAAAGCTGGTATTTCATGGAGAAGATGTGATATATTTGGGAGAAATGTGGCATTCCTGGAAGAAACTGTCCTATTTTGGGGATAAATGAGGTATTTGTGGGTGAAAAGGTCCTATTTGAAGGGGGAAACATGGTATTTCTTGGAGAAGATGTGATATGTTTGGGAGAAATGTGCCATTTCTGGAAGAAACTGTACTCTTTTGGGGATGTAAGAGGTATTTGTGGGTGATAAGGTCCTATTTGAAGGGGGAAACCTGGTATTTCTTGGAGAAGATGTGATATATTTGGGAGAAATGTGGCATTTCTGGAAGAAACTGTCCTCTTTTGGGGATGAAACAGGTATTTTTGGGTGATAAGGTCCTATTTGAAGGGGGAAAGCTGGTAGTTCTTGCAAGAGATGTGATATATTTGGGAGAAATGTGGCATTTCTGGAAGAAACTGTCCTCTTTTGGGGATAAAACAGGTATTTGTGGGTGAAAAGGTCCTATTTGAAGGGGGAAAGCTGGTATTTCTTGGAGAAGATGTGATCTATTTGGGCGTAATGTGGCATGTCTGGAAGAAAATGTCCAATTTGGGGGGAGAAGGCTGGTAGTTTTCGGTGAGAAGGTCCTGTTTCAGGAGGAATCCTGGTATATCTTGGAGAAGATGTGATATGTTTGGGAGAAATGTGGCATTTCTGGAAGAAAATGTCCAATTTGGGGGAAGAAGGCTGGTAGTTTTGTGTGAGAAGGTCCTATTTCAGGAGGAATCCTGGCATTTCTTGGAGAAGATGTGATATATTTGGGAGAAATGTGGCCTTTCCGGAAGAAACTGTCCTCTTTTGGGGATAAAAGAGGTATTAGTGGTTGAAAAGGTCCTATTTCCCCGGGGAAACCTGGTATTTCTTGGAGAAGATGTGATCTATTTGGGAGAAATGTGGCATTTCTGGAAGAAAATGTCCTCTTCTGGGGATAAAAGAGGTATTTCATGGAGAAAAGGTCCTAATTCAAGGGGGAAACCTGGTATTTCTTGGAGAAGATGTGATATATTTGGGAGAACTGTGGCATTTCTGGATGAAACAGTCGTATTTTGGGCATAAAACAGGTATTTGTGGTTGAAAAGGTCCTATTTGAAGGGGGAAAGCTGGTATTTCTTGGAGAAGATGTGATCTATTTGGGAGAAATGTGGCATTTCTGGAAGAAACTGTCCTATTTTGGGGATAAAAGAGGTATTTGTGGGTGAAAAGGTCCTATTTGTAGGGGGAATCGTGGTATTTCTTGGAGAAGATGTGATCTATTTGGGAGAAATGTGGCATTTCTGGAAGAAAATGTCCAATTTTTGGGGAGAAGGCTGGTAGTTGTGGGTGAGAAGGTCCTATTTCAGGCGGAATCCTAGTATTTCTTGGAGAAGATGTGATATATTTGGGAGAAATGTGGCATTTCTGGAAGAAACTGTCCTCTTTTGGGGATAAAAGAGGTATTAGTGGTTGAAAAGGTCGTATTTCCAGGGGGAAACCTGTTATTTCTTGGAGAAGATGTGATATATTTGGGAGAAATGTGGCATGTCTGGAAGAAACTGTCCTCTTTTGGGGATAAAACAGGTATTTGTGGGTGATAAGGTCCTATTTGAAGGGGGAAACCTGGTATTTCTTGGAGAAGATGTGATATATTTGGGAGAAATGAGGCATTTCTGGAAGAAACTGTCCAATTTGTGGGGAGAAGGCTGGTATTAGTGGGTGAGAAGGTCCCATTTCAGGAGGAATCCTGGTATTTCTTGGAGAAGATGTGATATATTTGGGAGAAATGTGGCATGTCAGGAAGAAACTGTCCTCTTCTGGGTATAAAAGAGGTATGTGTGGGTGAAAAGGTCCTATTTCCAGGGGAAAACCTGGTATTTCTTGGAGAAGATGTGATATATTTGGGAGAAATGTGGCCTTTCTGGAAGAAAATGTCCTATATTGGGGGAGAAGGCTGGTACTTGTGGGAGAAAAGGTCGTATTTCAGGAGGAATCCTGGTATTTCTTGGAGGAGATGTGATATGTTTGAGAGAAATGTGGCCTTTCTGGAAGAAACTGTCCTCTTTTGGGGATAAAAGAGGTATTTGTGGGTGAAAAGGTCCTATTTGAAGGGGGAAACCTGGTATTTCTTGGAGAAGATGTGATCTATTTGGGAGAAATGTGGCATTTCTGGAAGAAACTGTCCTCTTTTGGGGATAAAAGAGGTATTTGTGGGTGAAAAGGTCCTATTTGAAGGGGGAACCCTGGTATTTCTTGGAGAAGATATGATATATTTGGGAGAAATGTGGCATTTCTGGAAGAAACTGTCCTATTTTGGGGATAAAACAGGTATTTGTGGGTGAAAAGGTCCTATTTGAAGAGGGAAACGTGGTATTTCTTGGATAAGATGTGATATATTTGGGAGAAATGTGGCATGTCTGGAAGAAACTGTCCTCTTTTGGGGATAAAAGAGGTATTTGTGGTTGAAAAGGTCCTATTTGAAGGGGGAAACCTGGTATTTCTTGGAGAAGATGTGATATACTTGGGAGAAATGTGGCATGTCAGGAAGAAACTGCCCTACTTTGGGGATAAAAGAGGTATTTGTGGGTGAAAAGGTCCTATTTGAAGGGGGAAACGTGGTATTTCTTGGAGAAGATGTGATATATTTGGGAGAAATGTGGCATTTCTGGAAGAAACTGTCCTATTTTGGGGATAAAACAGGAATTTGTGGGTGAAAAGGTCCTATTTGAAGGGGGAAACCTGGTATTTCTTGGAGAAGATGTGATGTATTTGGGAGAAATGTGGCCTTTCTGGAAGAAACTGTCCTGTTTTGGGGATAAAAGAGGTATTTGTGGGTGAAAAGGTCCTATTTGAAGGGGGAAACCTGGTATTTCTTGGAGAAGATGTGATATGTTTGGGAGAAATGTGGCATTTCTGAAAGAAACTGTCCTCTTTTGGGGATAAAAGAGGTACTTGAGGGTGAAAAGGTCCTATTTGAAGGGGGAAACCTGGTATTTCTTGGAGAAGATGTGATCTATTTGGGAGAAATGTGGCATGTCAGGAAGAAACTGTCCTCTTTTGGGGATAAAAGAGGTATTTGTGGGTGAAAAGGTCCTATTTGAAGGGGGAAACCTGGTATTTCTCGGAGAAGATGTGATATATTTGGGAGAAATGTGGCATTTCTGGAAGAAACTGTCCTCTTTTGGGGATAAAAGAGGTATTTGTGGGTGAAAAGGTCCTATTTGAAGGGGGAAACCTGGTATTTCTCGGAGAAGATGTGATATATTTGGGAGAAATGTGGCATTTCTGGAAGAAACTGTCCTCTTTTGGGGATAAAAGAGCTATTTGTGGGTGAAAAGGTCCTATTTGAAGGGGGAAACCTGGTATTTCTTGGAGAAGATGTGATATATTTGGGAGAAATCTGGCATTTCTGGAAGAAAATGTCCTCTTTTGGGGATAAAAGAGGTATTTGTGGGTGAGAAGGTCCTATTTGAAGGGGGAAACGTGGTATTTCTTGGAGAAGAGGTGATATATTTGGGAGAAAAGTGGCTTGTCTGGCAGAAACTGTCCTATTTGGGGGATAAAACAGGTATTTGTGAGAGAAAAGGTCCTATTTGAAGTTGGAAAGCTGGTATTTCTTGGAGAAGATGTGATATATTTGGGAGAAATGTGGCATTTCTGGAAGAAACTGTCGTATTTTTGGCATAAATCAGGTATTTGTGGTTGAAAAGGTCCTATTTGAAGGGGGAAAGCTGGTATTTCTTATAGAAGATGTGATATATTTGGGAGAAATGTGGCATTTCTGGAAGAAACTGTCCTCTTCTGGGTATAAAAGAGGTATGTGTGGGTGAAAAGGTCCTATTTCCAGGGGAAAACCTGCTATTTCTTGGAGAAGATGTGATCTATTTAGGAGAAATTTGGCATGTCTGGAAGAAAATGTCCTATATTGGGGGAGAAGGCTGGTACTTGTGGGGGAAAAGGTCCTATTTCAGGAGGAATCCTGGTATTTCTTGGAGGAGATGTGATATATTTGGGAGAAATGTGGCATTTCTGGAAGAAACTGTCCTCTTTTGGGGATAAAAGAGGTATTTGTGGGTGAAAAGGTCCTATTTGAAGGGGGAAACCTGGTATTTCTTGGAGAAGATGTGATCTATTTGGGAGAAATGTGGCATTTCTGGAAGAACCTGTCCTATTTTGGGGATAAAAGAGGTATTTGTGGGTGAAAATTTCCTATTTGAAGGGGGAAACCTGTTAATTCTTGGAGAAGATATGATATATTTGGGAGAAATGTGGCATTTCTGGAAGAAACTATCCTATTTTGGGGATAAAACAGGTATTTGTGGGTGAAAAGGTCCTATTTGAAGGGGGAAACGTGGTATTTCTTGGAGAAGATGTGATATGTTTGGGAGAAATGTGGCATTTCTGGAAGAAACTGTCCTATTTTGGGGATAAAAGAGGTATTTGTGGGTGAAAAGGTCCTATTTGAAGGGGGAAACCTGGTATTTCTTGGAGAAGATGTGATATATTTGGGAGAAATGTGGCATTTCTGGAAGAATATGTCCAATTTGAGGGATAAAACAGGTATTTGTGGTTGAAAAGGTCCTATTTGACGGGGGACACCTGGTATTTCTTGGAGAAGATGTGATCTATTTGGGAGAAATGTGGCATGTCTGGAAGAAACTGTCCTACTTTGGGGATAAAAAAGGTATTTGTGGGTGAAAAGGTCGTATTTGAAGGGGGAAACGTGGTATTTCTTGGAGAAGATGTGGTATATTTGGGAGAAATGTGGCATTTCTGTAAGAAACTGTCCTCTTATGGGGATAAAACAGGTATTTGTGCGTGAAAAGGTCCTATCTGAAGGGGGAAAGCTGGTATTTCTTGGAGAAGATGTGATGTATTTGGGAGAAATGTGGCATTTCTGGAAGAAACTGTCCCCTTTTGGGGATAAAAGAGGTATTTGTGGGTGAAAAGGTCCTATTTGAAGGGGGAAAGCTGGTATTTCTTGGAGAAGATGTGATATGTTTGGGAGAAATGTGGCATTTCTGGAAGAAACTGTCCTCTTTTGGGGATAAAAGAGGTATTTGTGGGTGATAAGGTCCTATTTGAAGGGGGAAAGCTGGTATTTCTTGGAGAAGATGTGATATATTTGGGAGAAATGTGGCATGTCTGGAAGAAGCTGCCCTATTTTGGGGATAAAACAGGTATTTGTGGGTGATAAGGTCCTATTTGAAGGGGGAAACCTGGTATTTCTTGGAGAAGAGGTGATATATTTGGGAGAAATGTGGCATGTCTGGAAGAAACTGTCCTATTTGGGGGATAAAACAGGTATTTGTGGGAGAAAAGGTCCTATTTGAAGGGGGAAAGCTGGTATTTCTTGGAGAAGATGTGATCTATTTGGGAGAAATGTGGCCTTTCTGGAAGAAAATGTCCAATTTGGGGCGAGAAGGCTTGTAGTTTTGGGTGAGAAGGTCCTATTTCAGGCGGAATCCTGGCATTTCCTGGAGAAGATGTGATATATTTCGGAGAAATGTGGCCTTTCCGGAAGAAACTGTCCTCTTTTGGGGATAAAAGAGGTATTAGTGGTTGAAAAGGTCGTATTTCCAGGGGGAAACCTGGTATTTCTTGGAGAAGATGTGATATATTTGGGAGAAATGTGGCATTTCTGGAGGAAAATGTCCTCTTTTGGGGATAAAACAGGTATTTCATGGAGAAAAGGTACTAATTCAAGGGGGAAACCTGGTATTTCTTGGAGAAGATGTGATCTATTTGGGAGAAATGTGGCATGTCAGGAAGAAACTGACCTCTTTTGGAGATAAAAGAGGTATTTGTGGGTGAGAAGGTCCTATTTGAAAGGGGAAACCTGGTATTTCTTGGAGAAGATGTGATATGTTTGGGAGAAATGTGGCATTTCTGGCAGAAACTGTCCTCTTTTGGGGATAAAAGAGGTACTTGTGGGTGAAAAGGTCCTATTTGAAGGGGGAAACCTGGTATTTCGTGGAGAAGATGTGATCTATTTGGGAGAAATGTGGCATGTCAGGAAGAAGCTGTCCTCTTTTGGGGATAAAAGAGGTATTTGTGGGTGAAAAGGTCCTATTTGAGGGGGGAAACCTGGTATTTCTTGGAGAAGAGGTGATATATTTGGGAGAAATGTGGCATGTCTGGAGGAAAATGTCCTATTTGGGGGGAGAAGGGTGGTACTTGTGGGAGAAAAGGTCCTATTTCAGGAGGAATCCTGGTATTTCTTGGAGGAGATGTGATATGTTAGGGAGAAATGTGGCCTTTCTGGAAGAAACTGTCCTCTTTTGGGGATAAAAGAGGTATTTGTGGGTGAAAAGGTCCTATTTGAAGGGGAAAGCTGGTATTTCTTGGAGAAGATGTGATATATTTGGGAGAAATGTGGCATGTCAGGAAGAAACTGTCCTCTTTTGGGGATAAAAGAGGTATTTGTGGGTGAGAAGGTCCTATTTGAAGGGGGAAACCTGGTATTTCTTGGAGAAGCTGTGATCTATTTGGGAGAAATGTGGCATTTCTGGAAGAAAGTGTCCTATTTTGGGGATAAAAGAGGTATTTGTGGGTGAAAAGGTCCTATTTGAAGGGGGAAACCTGGTATTTCTTGGAGAAGATGTGATCTATTTGGGAGAAATGTGGCATTTCTGGAAGAAACTGTCCTATTTTGGGGATAAAACAGGTATTTGTGGGTGAAAAGTTCCTATTTGAAGGGGGAAAGCTGGTATTTCTTGGAGAAGGTGTGATATATTTGGGAGAAATGTGGCATTTCTGGAAGAAACTGTCCTCTTTTGGGGATAAAACAGGTATTTGTGGGTGAAAAGGTCCTATTTGAAGGGGGAAACCTGGTATTTCTTGGAGAAGAGGTGATCTATTTGGGAGAAATGTGGCATGTCTGGCAGAAACTGTCCTATTTGGGGGATAAAAGAGGTACTTGTGGGTGAAAAGGTCCTATTTGAAGGGGGAAACCTGGTATTTCTTGGAGAAGATGTGATCTATTTGGGAGAAATCTGGCGTTTCTGGAAGAAAATGTCCAATTTGGGGGGAGAAAGCTGGTAGTTTTTTGTGAGAAGGTCCTATTTCAGGAGGAATCCTGGTATTTCTTGGAGAAGATGTGATCTATTTGGGAGAAATGTGGCCTTTCTGGAAGAAAACGTCCAATTTGGGGGGAGAAGGCTGGTAGTTTTGGGTGAGAAGGTCCTATTTCAGGAGGAATCCTGGCATTTCTTGGAGAAGATGTGATATATTTGGGAGAAATGTGGCATTTCTTGAAGAAACTGTCCTCTTTTGGGGATAAAAGAGGTATTAGTGGAAGAAAAGGTCCTATTCGAAGGGGGAAACCTGGTATTTCTTGGAGAAGATTTGATATATTTGGGAGAAATGTGGCATTTCTGGAAGAAACTGTCCTATTTTGGGGATAAAAGAATATTTTGTGGGTGAAAAGGTCCTATTTGAAGGGGGAACCCTGGTATTTCTTGGAGAAGATGTGATATGTTTGGGAGAAATGTGGCCTTTCTGGCAGAAACTGTCCTCTTTTGGGGATAAAAGTGGTATTTGTGGGTGAAAAGGTCCTATTTGAAGGGGGAAACCTGGTAATTCTATGAGAAGATGTGATCTATTTGGGAGAAATGTGGCATTTCTGGAAGAAACTGTCCTGTTTTGGGGATAAAAGAGGTATTTGTGGGTGAAAAGGTCCTATCTGAAGGGGGAAAAGTGGCATTTCTTGGAGAAGATGTGATCTATTTGGGAGAAATGTGGCATGTCTGGAAGAAACTGTCCTCTTTTGGGGATAAAAGAGGTATTTGTGGGTGAAAAGGTCCTATTTGAAGGGGGAAAGCTGGTATTTCTTGGAGAAGATGTGATCTATTTGGGAGAAATGTGGCATTTCTGGAAGAAACTGTCCTCTTTTGGGGATAAAACAGGTACATGTGGGTGAAAAGGTCCTATTTGAAGGGGGAAAGCTGGTATTTCTTGGAGAAGATGTGGTATATTTGGGAGAAATGTGGCATTTCTGGAAGAAACTGTCCTCTTATGGGGAGAAAAAGAGGTATGTGTGGGTGAAAAGGTCCTATTTCCAGGGGAAAACCTGGTATTTCTTGGAGAAGATGTGATATATTTGGGAGAAATGTGGCATGTCTGGAAAAAACTGTCCTCTTTAGGGGATAAAAGAGGTATTTGTGGGTGAAAAGGTCCTATTTGAAGGGGGAAACCTGGTATTTCTTGGAGAAGAGGTGATCTATTTGGGAGAAATGTGGCATGTCTGGAAGAAACTGTCCTATTTTGGGGATAAAAGAGGTATTTGTGGGAGAAAAGGTCCTATTTGAAGGGGGAACCCTGGTATTTCTTGGAGAAGATGTGATATATTTGGGAGAAATCAGGCCTTTCTGGAAGAAACTGTCCTCTTCTGGGGATAAAAGAGGTATTTGTGGGTGAAAAGGTCCTATTTGAAGGGGGAAACGTGGTATTTCTTGGAGAAGATGTGATATACTTGGGAGAAATCTGGAATTTCTGGAAGAATATGTCCAATTTGAGGGATAAAACAGGTATTTGTGGGAGAAAAGGTCCTATTTGACAGGGGAAAGCTGGTATTTCTTGGAGAAGATGTGATTTATTTGGGAGAAATCTGGCATTTCTGGAAGAAAATGTCCAATTTGGGGGGAGAAGGCTGGTAGTTTTCGCTGAGAAGGTCCTATTTCAGGAGGAATCCTGGTATTTCTTGGAGAAGATGTGATATATTTGGGAGAAATGTGGCCTTTCTGGAAGAAAATGTCCAATTTGGGGGGAGAAGGCTGGTAGTTTTGGGTGAGAAGGTCCTATTTCAGGAGGAATCCTGGCATTTCTTGGAGAAGATGTGATATATTTGGGAGAAATGTGGCATTTCTGGAAGAAACTGTCCTCTTTTGGGGATAAAAGAGGTATTAGTGGTTGAAAAGGTCCTATTTGAAGGGGAATTCCCGGAATGCCAGATTTCTCCCAAATATATCACATCTTCTCCAAGAAATACCAGGTTTCCCCCTTCAAATACAACGATTTCACCCACAAATACCTCTTTTATCCCCAAAAGAGGACAGTTTCTTCCAGAAATGCCACATTTCTCCGAAATATATCACATCTTCTCCAAGAAATACCACGTTTCCCCCTTCAAATAGGACCTTTTCACCCACAAATACCTCTTTTATCCCCTAAAGAGGACAGTTTCTTCCTGACATGCCACATTTCTCCCAAATATATCTCATCTCCTTATAGAAATACCAGCTTTCCCCCTTCTAATAGGACCTTTTCACCCACAAATACCTGTTTTATCCCCAAAAGAGGACAGTTTCTTCCAGAAATGCCACATTTCTCCCAAATATACCACATCTTCTCCAAGAAATACCACGTTTCCCCCTTCAAATAGGACCTTTTCACCCACAAATACCTCTTTTATCCCCAAAATAGAACAGTTTCTTGCAGAAATGCCATATTTCTCCCAAACATATCACATCTTCTCCAAGAAATACCACCTTTCCCCCTTCAAATAGGAGCTTTTTACCCACAAATACCTCTTTTATCCCCAAAATAGGACAGTTTCTTCCAGAAAGGCCACATTTCTCCCAAACATATCACACCTCCTCCAAGAAATACCAGGTTTCCTCCTGAAATAGGACCTTTTCTCCCACAAGTTCCAGCCTTCTCCCCCCAAATAGGACAGTTTCTTCCAGAAAGGCCACATTTCTCCCAAATATATCACATCTTCTCCAAGAAATACCAGGTTTCGCCCTTCAGATTGGACCTTTTCACCCACTAATACCAGGCTTCTCCACCCAAATAGGACAGTTTCTTCCAGAAATGCCAGATTTCTCCCAAATATATCACACCTTCTCCAAGAAATACCAGGTTTCCCCCTTCTAATAGGACCTTTTCTACCACAAATACCTCTTTTATCCCCAAAACAGGACACTTTGTTCCGGAAATGCCACATTTCTCCCAAACATATCACATCTTCTCCAAGAAATACCAGCTTTCCCCCGTCAAATAGGACCTTTTCACCCACAAATACCTCTTTTATCCCCAAAATAGGACAGTTTCTTCCAGACATGCCACATTTCTCCCAAATATATCACATCTTCTCCAAGAAATACCAGGTTTCCAACTTCAAATAGGACCTTTTCACCCACAAATATCTGTTTTATCCCCAAAAGAGGACAGTTTCTTCCAGAAATGCCACATTTCTCCCAAACAGATCACATCTTCTCCACGAAATACCAGCTTTCCCCCTTCAAATAGGACCTTTTCACCCACAAATACCTCTTTTATCCCCAAAAGAGGACAGTTTCTTCCAGAAATGCCACATTTCTCCCAAATATATCACAACTCCTCCAAGAAATACCAGGTTTCCCCCTTCAAATAGGAACTTTTCTCCATGAAATACCTCTTTTATCCCCAAAAGAGGACAGTTTCTTCCAGAAAGGCCAAATTTCTCCCAAATATATCACATCTTCTCCAAGAAATACCAGGTTTCCCCCTTCAAATAGGACCTTTTCTACCACTAATACCTCTTTTATCCCCAAAAGAGGACAGTTTCTTCCAGAAATGCCACATTTCTCCCAAATATATCACATCTTCTCCAAGAAATGCCAGGATTCCTCCTGAAATAGGACCTTCTCACCCAAAACTACCAGCCTTCTCCCCCCAAATTGGACATTTTCTTCCAGAAAGGCCACATTTCTCCCAAATATATCACATCTTCTCCAAGAAATACCAGGATTCCTCCTGAAATAGGATCTTCTCACCGAAAACTACCAGCCTTCTCCCCCCAAATTGGACATTTTCTTCCAGAAAGGCCACATTTCTCCCAAATAGACCACATCTTCTCCAAGAAATACCAGCTTTCCCCCTTCAAATAGGACCTTATCACCCACAAATACCTCTTTTATCCCCAAAATAGGACAGTTTCTTCCAGACATGCCACATTTCTCCCAAATAGATCACCTCTTCTCCAAGAAATACCAGGTTTCCCCCTTCAAATAGGACCTTTTCACCCACAAATACCTCTTTTATCCCCAAAAGAGGACAGTTTCTTCCAGAAATGCCACATTTCTCCCAAACATATCACATCTTCTCCACGAAATACCAGCTTTCCCCCTTCAAATAGGACCTTTTCACCCACAAATACCTCTTTTATCCCCAAAAGAGGACAGTTTCTTCCAGAAATGCCACATTCCTCCCAAACATATCACATCTCCTTCAAGAAATACCAGCTTTCCCCCTTCAAATAGGACCTTTTCACCCACAAATACCTCTTTTATTCCCAAAACAGGACACTTTCTTCCAGAAATGCCACATTTCTCCCAAATATATCACATCTTCTCCAAGAAATACCAGCTTTCCCCCTTCAAATAGGACCTTTTCACCCACAAATACCTCTTTTATCCCCAAAAGAGGACAGTTTCTTCCAGAAATGCCACATTTCTCCCAAATAGATCACATCTTCTCCAAGAAATACCAGGTTTCCCCCTTCAAATAGGGCCTTTTCTCCCACAAATACCTGTTTTAACCCCAAAAGAGGACAGTTTCTTCCAGACATGCCACATTTCTCCCAAATAGATCACATCTTCTCCAAGAAATACCAGGGGTCCCCCTTCAAATAGGACCTTTTCACCCACAAATACCTCTTTTATCCCCAAAAGAGGACAGTTTCTTCCAGAAAGGCCACATTTCTCCCAAACATATCACATCTCCTCCAAGAAATACCAGGATTCCTCCTGAAATAGGACCTTTTCTCCCACAACTACCAGCCTTCTCCCCCCAAATAGGACATTTTCTTCCAGACATGCCACATTTCTCCCAAATATATCACATCTTCTCCAAGAAATACCAGCTTTCCCCCTTCAAATAGGACCTTTTCACCCACACATACCTCTTTTATCCCCAAAAGAGGACAGTTTCTTCCAGACATGCCACATTTCTCCCAAATAGATCACATCTTCTCCAAGAAATACCTGCTTTCCCCCTTCAAATAGGACCTTTTCACCCACAAATACCTGTTTTATCCCCAAAATAGGACAGTTTCTTCCGGAAATGCCACATTTCTCCCAAATATATCACATATTCTCCAAGAAATACCAGGTTTCCCCCTTCAAATAGGACCTTTTCTCCCACAAATACCTGTTTGATCCCCAAAAGAGGACAGTTTCTTCCAGACATGCCACATTTCTCCCAAATATACCACATCTTCTCCAAGAAATACCAGCTTTCCCCCTTCAAATACGACCTTTTCACCCACAAATACCCGTTCTATCCCCAAAAGAGGACAGTTTCTTCCAGAAAGGCCACATTTCTCCCAAACATATCTCATCTCCTCCAAGAAATACCAGCATTCCTCCTGAAATAGGACCTTTTCTCCCACAACTACCAGCCCTCTCCCCCTTCAAATAGGACATTTTCTTCCAGACATGCCACATTTCTCCCAAATAGATCACATCTTCTCCAAGAAATACCAGGTTTTCCCCTGGAAATGGGACCTTTTCACCCACAAATACCTCTTTAATCCCCCAAATAGGACAGTTTCTACCAGACATGCCACATTTCTCCCAAATATATCACATCTTCTCCAAGAAATACCACGTTTCCCCCTTCAAATAGGACCTTTTCACCCACAAATACCTCTTTTATCCCCAAAAGAGGACAGTTTCTTCCAGAAAGGCCACATTTCTCCCAAATAGATCACATCTTCTCCAAGAAATACCACGATTCCTCCTGAAATAGGACCTTCTCACCCACAACTATCAGCCGTCTCCCCACAAATTGGACATTTTCTTCCAGAAAGGCCACATTTCTCCCAAATATATCACATCTTCTCCAAGAAATACCAGGTTTCCCCCTTCAAATAGGACCTTTTCAACCACAAATACCTGTTTTATGCCCAAAATACGACAGTTTCTTCCAGAAATGCCACATTTCTCCCAAATATATCACATCTTCTCCAAGAAATACCAGTTTTCCCCCTTGAATTAGGAACTTTTCTCCATGAAATACCTCTTTTATCCCCATAAGAGGACAGTTTCGTCCAGAAATGCCACATTTCTAACAAATATATCACATCTTCTCCAAGAAATACCAGCTTTCCCCCTTCAAATAGGACCTTTTCAACCACTAATACCTCTTTTATCCCCAAAAGAGGACAGTTTCTTCCAGAAAGGCCACATTTCTCCCAAATATATCACATCTTCTCCAAGAAATGCCAGGATTCCTCCTGAAATAGGACCTTCTCACCCAAAACTACCAGCCTTCTCCCCCCAAATTGGACATTTTCTTCCGGAAAGGCCACATTTCTCCCAAATATATCACATCTTCTCCAAGAAATACCAGGATTCCTCCTGAAATAGGACCTTCTCACCCAAAACTACCAGCCTTCTCCACACAAATTGGACATTTCCTTCCAGAAAGGCCACATTTCTCCCAAATAGATCACATCTTCTCCAGGAAATACCAGGTTTCCCCCTTGAAAAAGGACCTTTTCTCCCATAAAAACCTGTTTTATCCCCAAAAGAGGACAGTTTCTTCCAGAAAGGCCACATTTCTCCCAAATATATCACATCTTCTCCAAGAAATAACAGCTTTCCCCCTTCAAATAGGACCTTTTCACCCACAAATACCTCTTTTATCCCCAAAATAGGACAGCTTCTTCCAGACATGCCACATTTCTCCCAAATATAGCACATCTTCTCCAAGACATACCAGGTTTCCCCCTTCAAATAGGACCTTTTCACCCACAAATACCTGTTTTATCCCCAAAATAGGACAGTTTCTTCCAGAAACGCCAGATTTCTCCCAAATATATCACATCTTCTCCAAGAAATAACAGGTTTCCCCCTTCAAATACAACGTTTTCACCCACAAATACCTGTTTTATCCCCAAAAGAGGACAGTTTCTTCCAGAAATGCCACATTTCTCCCAAATAGACCATATCTTCTCCAAGAAATACCACGTTTCCGCCTTCAAATAGGACCTTTTCACCCACAAATACCTCTTTTATCCCCAAAAGAGGACAGTTTTTTCCAGACATGCCACATTTCTCCCAAATAGATCACATCTTCTCCAAGAAATACCAGGTTTCCCCCTTCAAATAGGACCTTTTCAACCACAAATACCTGTTTTATCCCTCAAATTGGACATATTCTTCCAGAAATGCCAGATTTCTCCCAAATATATCACATCTTCTCCAAGAAATACCACGTTTCCCCCTTCAAATAGGACCTTTTCACCCACAAATACCTCTTTTATCCCCAAAAGAGGACAGTTTCTTCCAGAAAGGCCACATTTCTCCCAAATATATCACATCTTCTCCAAGAAATACCAGCTTTCCCCCTTCAAATAGGACCTTTTCACACACAAATACCTGTTCTATCCCCAAAAGAGGACAGTTTCTTCCAGAAATGCCCGATTTCTCCCAAATATATCACATCTTCTCCAAGAAATACCAGGTTTTCCCCTGGAAATAGGACCTTTTCACCCACAAATACCTCTTTTATCCCCAAAAGAGGACAGTTTCTTCCAGAAAGGCCACATTTCTCCCAAATATAGCACATCTTCTCCAAGAAATACCAGGGTTCCCCCTTCAAATAGGACCTTTTCACCCACAAATACCTCTTTTATCCCCAAAAGAGGACAGTTTCTTCCAGAAATGCCACATTTCTCCCAAATAGATCACATCTTCTCCAAGAAATACCAGAATTCCTCCTGAAATAGCACCTTCTCACCCAAAACTACCAGCCTTCTCCCCACAAATTGGACATTTTCTTCCAGAAATGCCACATTTCTCCCAAATAGATCACATCTTCTCCAAGAAATAACAGGTTTCCCCCTTCAAATAGGACCTTTTCAACCACAAATACCTCTTTTATCCCCAAAAGAGGACAGTTTCTTCCAGAAAGGCCACATTTCTCCCAAATACATCACATCTTCTCATAGAATTACCAGGTTTCCCCCTTCGAATAGGACCTTTTCTCCCACAAATACCTCTTTTATCCCCAAAAGAGGACAGTTTCTTCCAGAAAGACCACATTTCTCCCAAACATATCACATCTCCTCCAAGAAATACCAGGATTCCTCCTGAGATAGGACTTTTTCTCCCACAAGTACCAGCCTTCTCCCCCAATATAGGACATTTTCTTCCAGAAATGCCACATTTCTCCCAAATATATCACATCTTCTCCAAGAAATACCAGGTTTTCCCCTGGAAATAGGACCTTTTCACCCACAAATACCTCTTTTATCCCCAAAAGAGGACAGTTTCTTCCAGACATGCCACATTTCTCCCATATAGATCACATCTTCTCCAAGAAATACCTGCTTTCGCCCCTGAATTAGGACCTTTTCTCCATGAAATACCTCTTTTATCCCCAAAAGAGGACAGTTTCTTCCAGAAAGGCCACATTTCTCCCAAATATAGCACATCTTCTCCAAGAATTACCAGCATTCCTTTTTCAAATAGGACCTTTTCACCCACAAATACCTCTTTGATCCCCAAAAGAGGACAGTTTCTTCCAGAAATGCCACATTTCTCCCAAATAGATCACATCTTCTCCAAGAAATACCAGGTTTCCCCCTCGAAATAGGACCTTTTCACCCACAAATACCTCTTTTATCCCCAAAAGAGGACAGTTTCTTCCAGAAATGCCACATTTCTCCCAAATATATCACATCTTCTCCAAGAAATACCAGGGTTCCCCCTTCAAATAGGACCTTTTCACCCACAAATACCTCTTTTATCCCCAAAAGAGGACATTTTCTTCCAGACATGCCACATTTCTCCCAAAAATATCACATCTTCTCCAAGAAATACCAGGATTCCTCCTGAAATAGGACCTTCTCACCCACTAATACCAGGCTTCTCCCCCCAAACTGGACAGTTTCTTCCAGAAATGCCTCATTTCTCCCAAATATATCACATCTTCTCCAAGAAATACCAGCTTTCCCCCTTCAAATAGGACCTTTTCACCCACAAATACTTCTTTTATCCCCAAAAGAGGACAGTTTCTTCCAGAAATGCCAGATTTCTCCCAAATATATCACATCTTCTCCAAGAAATACCAGGTTTCCCCCTTCAAATAGGACCTTTTCCACCACAAATACCTGTTTTATGCCCAAAATAGGACAGTTTCTTCCAGAAATGCCACATTTCTCCCAAATATATCACATCTTCTCCAAGAAATACCAGGTTTCCCCCTTGAATTAGGACTTTTTCTCCATGAAATACCTCTTATATCGCCAAAAGAGGACATTTTCTTCCAGAAAGGCCACATTTCTCCCAAATATATCACATCTTCTCCAAGAAATACCAGGTTTCCAACTTCAAATAGGACCTTTTCAACCACTAATACCTCTTTTATCCCCAAAAGAGGACAGTTTCTTCCGGAAAGGCCACATTTCTCCCAAATATATCACATCTCCTCCAAGAAATACCAGGATTCCTCCTGAAATAGGACCTTCTCACCCACTAATACCAGGCTTCTCCCCCCAAATAGGACAGTTTCTTCCAGAAATGCCTCATTTCTCCCAAATATATCACATCTTCTCCAAGAAATACCAGGTTTCCCCCTTCAAATAGGACCTTTTCACCCACACATACCTCTTTTATCCCCAAAAGAGGACATTTTCTTCCAGAAATGCCAGATTTCTCCCAAATATATCACATCTTCTCCAAGAAATACCAGGTTTCCCCCTGGAAATAGGACCTTTTCCACCACAAATACCTGTTTTATGCCCAAAGTAGGACAGTTTCTTCCAGAAATGCCACATTTCTCCCAAATATATCACATCTTCTCCAAGAAATACCAGGTTTCCCCCTTCAAATAGGACCTTTTCTCCATGAAATACCTCTTTTATCCCCAAAGAGGACATTTTCTTCCAGAAATGCCACATTTCTCCCAAATATATCACATCTTCTCCAAGAAATACCAGGGTTCCCCCTTCAAATAGGACCTTTTCTCCCACAAATACCTCTTTTATCCCCAAAAGAGGACAGTTTCTTCCGGAAAGGACACATTTCTCCCAAATATATCACATCTCCAAGAAATGCCAGGATTCCTCCTGAAATAGGACCTTCTCACCCAAAACTACCAGCCTTCTCCCCCCAAATTGGACATTTTCCTCCAGAAAGGCCACATTTCTCCCAAATATATCACATCTTCTCCAAGAAATACCAGCTTTCCCCCTTCAAATAGGACCTTTTCACCCGCAAATACCTGTTTGATCCCCAAAAGAGGACAGCTTCTTCCAGACATGCCACATTTCTCCCAAATAGATCACATCTTCTCCAAGAAATACCAGGGTTCCCCCTTCAAATAGGACCTTTTCACCCACAAATACCTCTTTTATCCCCCAAATAGGACAGTTTCTTCCAGAAATGCCACATTTCTCCCAAATAGATCACATCTTCTCCAAGAAATACCAGGGTTCCCCCTTCAAATAGGACCTTTTCACCCACAAATACCTGTTTTATCCCCAAAAGAGGAGAGTTTCTTCCAGAAATGCCACATTTCTCCCAAATATATCACATCTTCCCCAAGAAATACCAGGTTTCCCCCTTGAATTCGGACCTTTTCTCCATGAAATACCTCTTTTATCCCCAAAAGAGGACATTTTCTTCCAGAAATGCCTCATTTCTCCCAAATATATCACATCTTCTCCAAGAAATGCCAGGGTTCCCCCTTCAAATAGGACCTTTTCACCCACAAATACCTCTTTTATCCCCAAAAGAGGACAGTTTCTTCCAGAAAGGCCACATTTCTCCCAAATATATCACATCTTCTCCAAGAAATGCCTGGATTCCTCCTGAAATAGGACCTTCTCACCCAAAACTACCAGCCTTCTCCCCCCAAATTGGACATTTTCTTGCAGAAATGCCACATTTCTCCCAAATATATCACATCTTCTCCAAGAAATACCAGGATTCCTCCTGAAATAGGACCTTCTCACCCAAAACTACCAGCCTTCTCCCCCGAAATTGGACATTTTCTTCCAGAAAGGCCACATTTCTCCCAAATATATCACATCTTCTCCAAGAAATACCAGGTTTCCCCCTTCAAATAGGACCTTTTCACCCACAAATACCTCTTTGATCCCCAAAAGAGGACAGTTTCTTCCAGAAATGCCAGATTTCTCCCAAATATATCAGCTCTTCTCCAAGAAATAACAGGTTTCCCCCTTCAAATACAACGTTTTCACCCAAAAATACCTGTTTGATCCCCAAAATAGGACCTTTTCTTCCAGACATGCCACATTTCTCCCAAATATATCACATCTTCTCCAAGAAATACCAGCTTTCCAACATCAAATAGGACATTTTCACCAACAAATACCTGTTTTATCCCTCAAATTGGACATATTCTTCCAGACATGCCACATTTCTCCCAAATATATCACATCTTCTCCAAGAAATACCAGGTTTCCCCCTTCAAATACGACCTTTTCACCCACAAATACCTCTTTTATCCCCAAAAGAGGACAGTTTCTTCCAGAAATGCCACATTTCACCCAAATATATCATATCTTCTCCAAGAAATACCACGTTTCCCCCTTCAAATAGGACCTTTTCACCCACAAATACCTCTTTTATCCCCAAAAGAGGACAGTTTCTTCCAGAAAGGCCAGATTTCTCCCAAATATATCACATCTTCTACAAGAAATAACAGGTTTCCCCCTTCAAATACAACGTTTTCACCCACAAATACCTGTTTTATCCCCAAAAGAGGACAGTTTCTTCCAGAAATGCCACATTTCTCCCAAATATACCACATCTTCTCCAAGAAATACCAGGTTTCCCCCTTCAAATAGGACCTTTTCACCCACAAATACCTCTTTTATCCCCAAAAGAGGACAGTTTCTTCCAGACATGACACATTTCTCCCAAATAGATCACATCTCCTCCAAGAAATACCACGGTTCCCCCTTCAAATAGGAAATTTTCTCCCACAAATACCTGTTCTATCCCCAAAATAGGACATTTTCTTCCAGAAATGCCACATTTCTCCCAAACGTATCACATCTTCTCCAAGAAATACCAGGTTTCCCCCTTCAAATAGGACCTTTTCACCCACAAATACCTCTTACATCCCCAAAAGAGGACAGTTTCTTCAAGAAATGCCACATTTCTCCCAAATAGATCACATCTTCTCCAAGAAATACAAGGATTCCTCCTGAAATAGGAACTTTTCACCCACAAATACCTCTTTTATCCCTCAAATAGGACAGTTTCTTCCAGAAATGCCACATTTCTACCAAATAAATCACAGTTTCTCCAAGAAATACCAGGATTCCTCCTGAAATAGGACCTTTTCTCGCACAAATACCATCCTTCTCCACCCAAATAGGACAGTTTCTTCCAGAAATGCCAGATTTCTCCCAAATATATCACATCTTCTCCAAGAAATACCAGCTTTCCCCCTTCAAATAGGACCTTTTCACCCACAAATACCTCTTTTATCCCCAAAAGAGGACAGTTTCTTCCAGAAATGCCAGATTTCTCCCAAATATATCACATCTCCTCCAAGAAATACCAGGGTTCCCCCTTCAAATAGGACCTTTTCTCCCACAAATACCTCTTTTATCCCCAAAAGAGGACAGTTTCTTCCAGGAATGCCACATTTCACCCAAACATATCACATCTTCTCCAAGAAATACCAGGTTTCCTCCTTCAAATAGGACCTTTTCACCCACAAATACCTGTTTTATCCCCAAAACAGGACAGTTTCTTCCAGAAATGCCACATTTCTCCCAAATATACCACATCTTCTCCAAGAAATACCACTTTTCCCGCTTCAAATAGGACCTTATCACCCACAAATACCTGTTTCATCCCCAAAAGACGACACTTTCCTCCAGAAATGCCTCATTTCTCCCAAATAGATCACATCTTCTCGAAGAAATGCCAGGTTTCCCCCTTCAAATAGGACCTTATCAACCACAAATACCTGTTTTATCCCTCAAATTGGACATAGTCTTCCAGAAATGCCAGATTTCTCCAAAATATATCACATCTTCTCCAAGAAATACCACGTTTCCCCCTTCAAATAGGACCTTTTCACCCACAAATACCTCTTTGATCCCCAAAAGAGGACAGTTTCTTCCACAAATGCCACATTTCTCCCAAATATATCATATCTTCTCCAAGAAATACCAGGTTTCCCCCTTCAAATAGGAAATTTTCTCCCACAAATACCTCTTTTATCCCCAAAAGAGGACAGTTTCTTTCAGAAAGGCCACATTTCTCCCAAATATACCACATCTTCTCCAAGAAATACCAGGGTTCCCCCTTCAAATAGGACCTTTTCACCCACAAATACGTCTTTTATCCCCAAAATAGGACACTTTCTGCCAGAAATGCCAGATTTCTCCCAAATAGATCACATCTCCTCCAAGAAATACCAGGATTCCTCCTGAAATAGGACCTTTTCTCCCACAAATACCAGCCTTCTCCCCCCAAATAGGACATTTTCTTTCAGAAAGACCGCATATCACCCAAATATATCACATCTTCTCCAAGAAATACCAGCTTTCCCCCTTCAAATAGGACCTTTTCACCCACAAATACCACTTTTATACCCAAAATAGGACAGTTTCTTCCAGACATGCCACATTTCTCCCAAAAAGATCACATCTTCTCCAAGAAATACCACGTTTCCCCCTTCAAATAGGACCTTTTCTCCCACAAATTCCTGTTTTATCCCAAAAAAGGACAGTTTCTTCCAGAAAGGCCAGATTTCTAACAAATATATCACATCTTCTCCAAGAAATACCACCTTTCCCCCTTCAAATAGGACCTTTTCTCCCACAAATACCAGCCTACTCCCCCCAAATAGCACAGTTTCTTCCAGACATGCCAGATTTCTCCCATATATATCACATCTTCTCCAAGAAATACCAGCTTTCCCCCTTCAAGTAGGACCTTTTCACCCACAAATTCCTCTTTTATCCCCAAAATGGAACAGTTACGTCCAGAAATGCCACATTTCTCCCAAATATACCACATCTTCTCCAAGAAATACCAGGTTTCCCCCTAGAAATAGGACCTTATCACCCGCAAATGCCTCTTGTATCCCCAAAAGAGGACAGTTTCTTCCAGACATGCCACATTTCTCCCAAATATATCACATCTTCTCCAAGAAATACCAGGTTTCCCTCTTCAAATAGGACCTTTTCGCCCACAAATAAATGTTTTGTCCCCAAGAGAGGACAGTTTCTTCCAGAAAGGCCAGATTTCTCCCAAATATATCACATCTTCTCCAAGAAGTACCAGGGTTCCCTCTTCAAATAGGACCTTTTCACCCACAAATACCTCTTTTATCCCCAAAAGAGGACAGTTTCTTCCAGAAATGCCAGATTTCTCCCAAATATATCACATCTCCAAGAAATACCAGGTTTCCTCCTGAAATAGGACCTTGTCACCCACAGATTCCTGTTTTATACCTTTGTTCCGAGCGACTTTTCGTTTTGGAGTGTTCATCCTGTGCTACACTTCAGCATTCTGTGACCAATAGTGTAGAAGAGGGAAGCCCCACTAATAAGATAGCTAGAAGCTCCAGAAGCCCCACACGTTGTGCTTTCAGGGAGGACGTTCCAGAAAGTCGAGAGTTGTGGCTTCTTTCCTGCGGAGAAAAAACCCCCTGTTTTCAGGCTATTCAGTAGTCTGCAACTGCAGACTGTCCGGTGTGGTTCAGCGCAAATGCCGCTTTCGAGCCACGAGAGAGGAGGAGCGGCATTCCTATGCCGAGAACGAGCGAATTCAGCCTACTGCATTGCCTGAAAACAGGGGCTTTTTTCTCAGCAGGAAAGAAGCCACAACTCTCGACTTTCTGGAACGTCCTCCCTGAAAGCACAACGTGTGGGGCTTCTGGAGCTTCTAGCTGCCTTATTAGTGGGGCTTTTCTCTTCTATTTTATTCGTCACAGAATGCTGAAGTGTAGCATCGGATAAACACTCCAAAACGAAATGTCGCTCGGAAGGAAGGGATAAGAATGAGAGAGAAGCGTAGTGCATTCTGCATGGACACATGGAGAAGTCAGAAGCTCTCCATTGCGATGTGCGCAGAAGAAGCCGCTCACTCGTCGGAGCAAAGCATCCGGCTGAAGTCGCTCTTTCCCGGCATCCGAGAGAAACGAGAGCGCTGCTGAAGGCTGCAAGCGGCACTCGGGCAGAACCGCGATGGACCGGCCAGCAACTGCAGACTCTCCGGAGCGGCTCAGAGCGAGTGCCGCTTTCGAGCCACGAGAGCGAAGGAGCTGTATTCCTATGCCGAGAAGATGCGAATTCAGCGTCCTGCATTGCCTGAAAACAGGGGGTTTTTTCTCCGCAGGAAAGAAGCCACAACTCTCGACTTTCTGGAACGCCCTCCCTGAAAGCACAACGTGTGTGGATTCTGGAGCTTCTAGCTATCTTACTAGTTGGGCTTTTCTCTTCTACTCTATTCGTCACAGAATGCTGAAGTGTAGCATCGGATAAACACTCCAAAACGAAAAGACTCTCGGAACAAAGGGATAAAGCAGGTATTTGTGGGTGACAGGGTCCTATTTCAGGAGGAAACCTGGTGTTTCTTGTTGATGTGATATATTTGGGAGAAATGTGGCATTTCTGGAAGAAACTGTCCTCTTTTGGGGATAAAAGAGGTATTTGTGGGTGAAAAGGTCCTATTTGAAGAGGGAAACCTGGTATTTCTTGGAGAAGATGTGATATATTTGTTAGAAATCTGGCCTTTCCGGAAGAAACTTTACTCTTTTGGGGACAAAACATGTATTTGTGGGTGAAAAGGTCCTTTTCAAGGGGGGAACCTGGTATTTCTTGGAGAAGATGTGATCTATTTGGGAGAAATGTGGCATTTCTGGAAGAAACTGTCCTCTTTTGCGGATAAAAGAGGTATTTGTGGGTGAAAAAGTCCTATTTGAAGGTGGAATCGTGGTATTTCTTGGAGAAGATGTGATATATTTGGGAGAAATGTGGCATTTCTGGAAGAAAATGTGCAATTTGTGGGGAGAAGGCTGGTAGTTGTGGGTGAGAAGGTCCTATTTCAGGAGGAATCCTGGTATTTCTTGGAGAAGATGTGATCTATTTGGGAGAAATGTGGCATGTCTGGAAGAAACTGTCCTCTTTTGGGGATCAAAGAGGTATTTGTTGGTGAAAAGGTCCTATTTGAAGGGGGAATTCTGGTATTTCTTGGAGAAGATGTGATATGTTTGGGAGAAATGTGGCCTTTCTGGAAGAAACTGTCCTATTTTGGGGATAAAACAGGTATTTGTGGGTGAAAAGTTCCTATTTTAAGGGGGAAGTGTGATATTTCTTGGAGAAGATGTGATCTATTTGGGAGAAATGTGGCATTTCTGGAAGAAAGTGTCCTGTTTTGGGGATAAAACAGGTATTTGTTGGAGAAAAGGTCCAATTTGAAGGGGGAAAGCTGGTATTTCTTGAAGGAGATGTGGTATATTTGGGAGAAATGTGGCATGTCTGGAAGAAACTGTCCTCTTTTGGGGATAAAAGAGGTATTTGTGGTGAAAAGGTCCTATTTCGAGGGGGAAACCTGGTATTTCTTGAGAAGATGTGATATATTTGGGAGAAATGTGGCATTTCTGGAAGAAACTGTCCTATTTGGGGGAGAAGCTTGCTATTAGTGGGTGAAAAGGTCCTATATGAAGGGGGAAAGCTGGTATTTCTTGGAGAAGATGTGATATATTTGGGAGAAATGTGGCATGTCTGGAAGAAACTGTCCTCTTTTGGGGATAAAACAGGTATCTGTGGGTGAAAAGGTCCTATTTGAAGGGGGAAAGCTGGTATTTCTTGGAGAAGATGTGATATGTTTGGGAGAAATGTGGCATTTCTGGAAGAAAATGTCCTATTTGGGGGGAGAAGGCTGGTATTTGTGGTTGAAAAGGTCCTATTTGAAGGGGGAAACCTGGTATTTCTTGGAGAAGATGTGATATATTTGGGAGAAATGTGGCATTTCTGGAAGAAACTGTCCTATTTTGGGGATCAAAGAGGTATTTGTGGGTGAAAAGTTCCTATTTGAAGGGGGAAACGTGGTATCTCTTGGAGAAGATGTGATATATTTGGGACAAATCAGGCATTTCTGGCAGAAACTGTCCTATTTTGGGGATAAAAGAATTTTTTGTGGGTGAAATGGTCCTATTTGAAGGGGGAAACCTGGTATTTCTTGGAGAAGATGTGATATGTTTGGGATAAATGTGGCCTTTCTGGCAGAAACTGTCCTCTTTTGGGGATAAAAGTGGTATTTGTGGGTGATAAGGTCCTATTTGAAGGGGGAAAGCTGGTATTTCTTGGAGAAGATGTGATATATTTGGGAGAAATTTGGCCTTTCTGGCAGAAACTGTGCTATTTTGGGGATAAAAGAATTACTTGGGGGAGAAAAGGTCCTATTTGAAGGGGGAAACCTGGTATTTCTTGGAGAAGATGTGATCTATTTGGGAGAAATGTGGCATGTCAGGAAGAAACTGTCCTCTTTTGGGGATAAAACAGGTATTTGTGGGTGAAAAGTTCCTATTTCTAGGGGGAAACCTGGTATTTCTTGGAGAAGATGTGATATATTTGGGAGAAATGTGGCATTTCTTGAAGAAAATGTCCTGTTTTGGGGATAAAAGATGTATTTGTGTGTGAAAAGGTCCTATTTGAAGGGGGAAACCTGGTATTTCTTGGAGAAGATGTGATATATTTGGGAGAAATGTGGCATTTCTGGAAGAAACTGTCCTCTTTTGGGGATAAAAGAGGTATTTGTGGGTGAAAAGGTCTTATTACAAGGGGGAAACCTGGTATTTCTTGGAGAAGATGTGGTATATTAGGGAGAAATGTGGCATTTCTGGAAGAAAATGTCCTATTTGAGGGATCAAACAGGTATTTGTGGGAGAAATGGTCCTATTTGAAGGGGGAAAGCTGGTAATTCTTGGAGAAGATGTGGTATATTTGGGAGAAATGTGGCATGTCTGGAAGAAAATGTCCTATTTGGGGATAAAACAGGTATTTGTGGGAGAAAAGTTCCTATTTGAAGGGGGAACCCTGGTATTTCTTGGAGAAGATGTGATATATTTGGGAGAAATGTGGCATGTCTGGAAGAAACTGTCCAATTTAGGGGATAAAAGAGGTATTTGTGGGTGAAAAGGTCCTATTTTATGGGGGAAACGTGGTATTTCTTGGAGAAGATGTGATATATTTGGGAGAATTGTGGCATTTCTGGAAAAAACTGTCCATTTTAGGGATAAAACAGGTATTTGTGGGTGAAAAGGTCCTACTTGAAGGGGGAACCCTGGTATTTCTTGGAGAAGATGTGATATGATTGGGAGAAATGTGGCATTTCTGGAAGAAACTGTCCTATTTGGGGGGAGAAGGCTGGTATCTGTGGGAGAAAAGGTCCTATTTGAAGGGGGAAACCTGGTATTTCTTGGAGAAGATGTGATATATTTGGGAGAAATGTGGCATTTCTGGAAGAAACTTTCCTATTTTGGGGATCAAAGAGGTATTTGTGGGTGAAAAGGTCCTATTTCAAGGGGGAAACGTGGTATTTCTTGGAGAAGATGTGATATATTTGGGACAAATCAGGCATTTCTGGCAGAAACTGTCCTATTTTGGGGATAAAAGAATTTTTTGTGGGTGAAAAGGTCCTATTTGAAGGGGGAAACCTGGTATTTCTTGGAGAAGATGTGATATATTTTGGAGAAATGTGGCCTTTCTGGCAGAAACTGTCCTATTTTGGGGATAAAAGTGGTATTTGTGGGTGATAAGGTCCTATTTGAAGGGGGAAAGCTGGCATTTCTTCGAGAAGATGTGATATATTTGGGAGAAATGTGGCATGTCTGGCAGAAAATGTCCTATTTTGGGGATAAAAGAGGTATTTGTGGGAGAAAAGGTCCTATTTGAAGGGGGAAACCTGGTATTTCTTCGAGAAGATGATATATATTTGGGAGAAATGTGGCATTTCTGGAAGAAACTGTCCTCTTTTGGGGATGAAAGAGGTATTTGTGGGTGAAAAGGTCCTATTTGAAGGGGGAAACCTGGTATTTCTTGGAGAAGAGGTGATATATTTGGGAGAAATCAGGCATTTCTGGCAGAAACTGTCCTATTTTGGGGATAAAAGAATTATTTGTGGGAGAAAAGGTCCTATTTGAAGGGGGAAACCTGGTATTTCTTGGAGAAGATGTGATCTATTTGGGAGAAATGTGGCATTTCTGGAAGAAAATGTCTAAATTGAGGGATAGAAGAGGTATTTGTGGGTGAAAAGGTCCTATTTCCAGGGGGAAACGTTGTATTTCTTGGAGAAGTTGTCGTATATTAGGGAGAAATGTGGCCTTTCTGGAAGAAACTGTCCTATTTTGGGGATAAAAGAGGTATTTGTGGGTGAAAAGGTCCTATTTTAAGGGGAAACCTGGTATTTCTTGGAGAAGATGTGATATATTTGGGAGAAATGTGGCATTTCTGGAAGAAAATGTCCTATTTTGTGGATGAAACAGGTATTTGTGGGTGAAAAGGTCCTATTTGAAGGGGGAAACCTGGTATTTCTTGGAGAAGATGTGATATATTTGGGAGAAATATGGCCTTTCTGGAAGAAACTGTCCTCTTTTGGGGATAAAAGAGGTATTTGTGGGTGAAAAGGTCCTATTTGAAGGGGGAAAGCTGGTTTTGCTTTGAGAAGATGTGATATATTTGGGAGAAATCTGGCCTTTCTGGAAGAAACTGTCCTCTTTTGGGGATAAAACAGGTATCTGTGGGAGAAAAAGTCCTATTTGAAGGGGGAAAGCTGGCATTTCTTGGAGAAGATGTGATCTATTAGGGTGAAATGTGGCATTTCTGGAAGAAACTTTCCTATTTTGGGGATAAAAGTGTTATTTGTGGGTGAAAAGGTCCTATTTGAAGGGGGAAACCTGGTATTTCTTGGAGAAGATGTGATATGTTTGGGAGAAATGTGGCATTTCTGGAAGAAACTGTCCTCTTTTGGGGATAAAAGAGGTATTTGTGGGTGAAAAGGTCCTATTTGAAGGGGGAAAGCTGGTATTTCTAGGAGGAGATGTGATATATTTGGGAGAAATGTGGCATTTCTGGAAGAAACTGTCCTCTTTTGGGGATATAAGAGGTATTTGTGGGTGAAAAGGTCCTATTTCAGGTGGAATCCTGGTATTTCTTGGAGAAGATGTGATATATTTGGGAGAAATGTGGCATGTCCGGAAGAAAGTGTCCTGTTTTGGGGATAAAGGAGGTATTTGTGGGTGAAAAGGTCCTATTTTAAGGGGAAACCTGGTATTTCTTGGAGAAGATGTGATATATTTGGGAGAAATGTGGCATTTCTGGAAGAAAATGTCCTATTTTGGGGATAAAAGAGGTATTTGTGGGTGAGAAGGTCCTATTTGAAGGAGGAAAGCTGGTATTTCTTGGAGAAGATGTGATCAATTTGGGAGAAATGAGGCATTTCTGGAAGAAACTGTCCTATTTTGGGGATAAAAGAGGTATTTGTGGGTGATAAGGTCCTATTTGAAGGGGGAAAGCTGGTATTTCTTGGAGAAGATGTGATATATTTGGGAGAAATGTGGCATTTCTGGAAGGAACTGTCCTCTTTTGGGGATGAAACAGGTATATTTGTGGGTGAAAAGGTCCTATTTGAAGGGGGAAAGCCGGTAGTTCTTGCAAGAGATGTGATATATTTGGGAGAAATGTGGCATGTCTGGAAGAAACTGTCCTCTTTTGGGGATAAAAGAGGTATTTGTGGGTGAAAAGGTCCTATTTGAAGGGGGAAACCTGCTATTTCTTGGAGAAGCTGTGATCTATTTGGGAGAAATGTGGCATGTCTGGAAGAAACTGTCCTCTTTTGGGGATCAAAGAGGTATTTGTGGGTGAAAAGGTCCTATTTCTAGGGGGAAACGTGGTATTTCTTGGAGAAGATGTGATATATTTGGGACAAATCAGGCATTTCTGGAAGAAACTGTGCTCTTTTGGGGATAAAAGAGGTATTTGTGGGTGAAAAGGTTTTATTTGAAGGGTGAAACGTGGTATTTCTTGGAGAAGATGTGATATATTTGGGAGAAATGTGGCATTTCTGGAAGAAACTGTCCAATTTGAGGGATAAAAGAGGTATTTGTGGGTGAAAAGGTCCTATTTGAAGGGGGAAACCTGGTATTTCTTGGAGAAGATGTGATATATTTGGGAGAAATGTGGCATTTCTTGAAGAAACTGTCCTCTTTTGGGGATAAAAGATGTATTTGTGGGTGAAAAGGTCCTATTTGAAGTGGGAAACGTGGTATTTCTTGGAGAAGATGTGATATATTTGGGAGAAATGTGGCATTTCTGGAAGAAACTGTCGTATTTTGGGCATAAAACAGGTATTTGTGGGTGAAAAGGTTTATTACAAGGGGGAAACGTGGTATTTCTTGGAGAAGATGTGCTATATTTGGGAGAAATGTGGCCTTTATGGAAGAAAATGTCCTCTTTGGGGGATAAAACAGGAATTTGTGGGAGAAAAGGTCCTATTTGAAGGGGGAAAGCTGGTATTTCTTGGAGAAGATGTGATCTATTTGGGAGAAATGTGGCCTTTCTGGAAGAAAATGTCCAATTTGGGGGGAGAAGGTTGGTAGTTTTCGGTGAGAAGGTCCTATTTCAGGAGGAATCCTGGCATTTCTTGGAGAAGATGTGCTATAATTGGGAGAAATGTGGCCTTTCTGGAAGAAACTGTCCTATTTTGGGCATAAAAGAGGTATTAGTGGTTGAAAAGGTCCTATTTGAAGGGGGAACCCTGGTATTTCTTGGAGAAGATGTGATATATTTGGGAGAAATGTGGCATTTCTGGAAGAAAATGTCCTCTTTTGGGGATAAAAGAGGTATTTCATGGAGAAAAGGTCCTAATTCAAGGGGGAAACCTGGTATTTCTTGGAGGAGTTGTGATATATTTGGGAGAAATGTGGTATTTCTGGAAGAAAATGTCCAATTTGAGGGATAAAAGAGGTATTTGTGGGTGAAAAGGTCCTATTTGAAGGGGGAAACCTGGTATATCTTGGAGAAGATGTGATATATTTGGAAGAAATGTGGCATGTCTGGAAGAAACTGTCCTCTTTTGGGGATAAAAGAGGTATTTGTGGGTGAAAAGGTCCTATTTGAAGGGGGAAACGTGGTATTTCTCGGAGAAGAGGTGATATATTTGGGAGAAATGTGGCATTTCTTGAAGAAACTGTCCTCTTTTGGGGATCAAACAGGTACTTGTGGGTGAAAAGGTCCTATTTGAAGGGGGAAACGTGGTATTTCTTGGAGAAGATGTGATATGTTTGGGAGAAATGTGGCATTTCTGGAAGAAACTGTCCTCTTTTGGGGATCAAACAGGTATTTGTGGGTGAAAAGGTTTTATTTGAAGGGGGAAACCTGGTATTTCTTGGAGAAGATGTGATCTATTTGGGAGAAATGTGGCATTTCTGGAAGAAACTGTCCTCTTTTGGGGATAAAAGAGGTATTTGTGGGTGAAAAGGTCCTATTTGAAGGGGGAAACCTGGTATTTCTTGGAGAAGAGGTGATATATTTGGGAGAAATGTGGCATTTCTGGAAGAAACTGTCCTATTTTGGGGATAAAAGAATTTTTTGTGGGAGAGAAGTTCCTCTTTGAAGGGGGAAACGTGGTATTTCTTGGAGAAGATGTGATATATTTGGGAGAAATGTGGCATTTCTGGAAGAAACTGTCCTCTTATGGGGATAAAAGAGGTATTTGTGGGAGAAAAGGTCCTATTTCCAGGGAGGAACGTTGTATTTCTTGGAGAAGATGTGGTATATTAGGGAGAAATGTGGCCTTTCTGGTAGAAACTGTCCTCTTTTGGGGATAAAATAGGTATTTGTGGGTGAAAAGATCCTATTTGAAGGGGGAAACCTGGTATTTCTTGGAGGAGATGTGATCTATTTGGGAGAAATGTGGCATTTCTGGAAGAAACTGTGCTCTTTTGGGGATAAAAGAGGTATTTGTGGGTGAAAAGGTCCTATTTGAAGGGGGAAACCTGGTATTTCTTGGAGAAGATGTGATCTATTTGGGAGAAATGAGGCCTTTCTGGAAGAAACTGTCCTATTTTGGGGATAAAAGAGGTATTTGTGGGTGAAAAGGTCCTATTTGAAGGGGGAAAGCTGGTATTTCTTGGAGAAGATGTGATATATTTGGGAGAAATGTGGCATTTCTGGAAGAAACTGTCCTCTTTTGGGGATAAAAGAGGTATTTGTGGGTGAAAAGGTCCTATTTCTAGGGGGAAACCTGGTATTTCTTGGAGAAGATGTGATATATTTGGGAGAAATCTGGCATTTCTGGAAGATAATGTCCAATTTGAGGGATAAAAGAGGTATTTGTGGGTGAAAAGTTCCCATTTCCAGTGGTAAACCAGTTATTTCTTAGAGAAGATGTGATATATTTGGGAGAAATCTGGCATGTCTGGAAGAATCTGTCCTCTTTTGGGGATAAAAGAGGTATTTGTGGGTGAAAAGTTCCTATTTGAAGGGGGAAAGCTGGTATTTCTTGGAGAAGATGTGATATATTTGGGAGAAATCTGGCCTTTCTGGAAGAAACTGTCCTCTTTTGGGGATAAAACAGGTATCTGTGGGTGAAAAGGTCCTATTTGAAGGGGGAAAGCTGGTATTTCTTGGAGAAGATGTGATCTATTTGGGAGAAATGTGGCATTTCTGGAAGAAACTGTCCTCTTTTGGGGATAAAAGAATTTTTTTGTGAGTGAAAAGTTCCTATTTGAAGGCGGAAGCGTGGCATTTCTTGGAGAAGATGTGATATATTTGGGAGAAATGAGGCATTTCTGGAAGAAACTGTCCTCTTATGGGGATAAAAGAGGTATTTGTGGGAGAAAAGGTCCTATTTGAAGGGGGAACCCTGGTATTTCTTGGAGAAGATGTGGTATATTAGGGAGAAATGTGGCCTTTCTGGAAGAAACTGTCCTGTTTTGGGGATAAAAGAGGTATTTGTGGGTGAAAAGATCCTATTTGAAGGGGGAAACCTGGTATTTCTTGGAGGAGATGTGATATATTTGGGAGAAATGTGGCATTTCTGGAAGAAACTGTGCTCTTTTGGGGATAAAACAGGTATTTGTGGGTGAAAAGGTCCTATTTGAAGGGGGAAACCTGGTATTTCTTGGAGAAGATGAGACATATTTGGGAGAAATGTGGCCTTTCTGGAAGAAACTGTCCTCTTTTGGGGATAAAAGAGGTATTTGTGGGTGAAAAGGTCATATTTGAAGGGGGAATCCTGGTATTTCTTGGAGAAGATGTGATATATTTGGGAGAAATGTGGCATTTCTGGAAGAAACTGTCCTCTTTTGGGGATAAAAGAGGTATTTGTGGGTGAAAAGGTCCTATTTGAAGGGGGAAACCTGGTATTTCTTGGAGAAGATGAGATATATTTGGGAGAAATGTGGCCTTTCTGGAAGAAACTGTCCTATTTTGGGGATAAAAGAGGTATTTGTGGGTGAAAAGGTACTATTTGAAGGGGGAAAGCTGGTATTTCTTGGAGAAGATGTGATCTATTTGGGAGAAATGTGGCATTTCTGGAAGAAACTGTCCTCTTTTGGGGATAAAAGAGGTATTTGTGGGTGAAAAGGTCCTATTTGAAGGGGGAACCCTGGTATTTCTTGGAGAAGATGTGATATATTTGGGAGAAATGTGGCCTTTCTGGAAGAAACTGTCCTCTTTTGGGGATAAAAGAGGTATTTGTGGGTGAAAAGGTCCTATTTGAAGGGGGAAAGCTGGTATTTCTAGGAGGAGATGTGATATATTTGGGAGAAATGTGGCATTTCTGGAAGAAACTGTCCTCTTTTGGGGATAAAAGAGGTATTTGTGGGTGAAAAGGTCCTATTTGAAGGGGGAAACCTGGTATTTCTTGGAGAAGATGTGATATATTTGGGAGAAATGTGGCATTTCTGGAAGAAAATGTCCTATTTTGGGGGTAAAAGTGGTATTTGTGGGTGAAAAGGTCCTATTTGAAGGAGGAAAGCTGGTATTTCTTGGAGAAGATGTGCTATATTTGGGAGAAATGTGGCCTTTCTGGAAGAAACTGTCCTATTTTGGGGATAAAAGAGGTATTTGTGGGTGATAAGGTCCTATTTGAAGGGGGAAAGCTGGTATTTCTTGGAGAAGATGTGATATATTTGGGAGAAATGTGGCATTTCTGGAAGGAACTGTCCTCTTTTGGGGATAAAAGAGGTATTTGTGGGTGAAAAGGTCCTATTTGAAGGGGGAACCTGGTATTTCTTGGAGAAGATGTGATCTATTTGGGAGAAATGTGGCATTTCTGGAAGAAACTGTCCTCTTATGGGGATAAAACAGGTATTTGTGGGTGAAAAGGTCCTATTTGAAGGGGGAAACCTGGTATTTCTTGGAGAAGATGTGATATATTTGGGAGAAATGTGGCATTTCTGGCAGAAACTGTCCTATTCTGGGGATGAAAGAGGTATTTGTGGGTGAAAAGGTCCTATTTGAAGGGGGAAACCTGGTATTGCTTAGAGAAGATGTGATATATTTGGGAGAAATCTGGCATTTCTGGAAGAAACTGTCCTCTTTTGGGGATAAAACAGGTATTTGTGGGTGATAAGGTCCTATTTCCAGGGGGAAACCTGGTATTTCTTGGAGAAGATGTGATCTATTTGGGAGAAATGTGGCATTTCTGGAAGAAACTGTCCTCTTTTGGGGATAAAAGAGGTATTTGTCGGTGAAAAGGTCCTATTTGAAGGGGGAACCTGGTATTTCTTGGAGAAGATGTGATATATTTTGGAGAAATGTGGCCTTTCTGGAAGAAACTGTCCTCTTTTGGGTATAAAAGAGGTATTTGTGGGTGAAAAGGTCCTATTTGAAGGGGGAAAGCTGGATGTTCTTGCAGGAGATGTGATATATTTGGGAGAAATGTGGCATTTCTGGAAGAAACTGTCCTCTTTTGGGGGTAAAAGAGGTATTTGTGGTTGAAAAGATCCTATTTCAAGGGAGAAACCTGGCATTTCTTGGAGAAGATGTGATATATTTGGGAGAAATGTGGCATTTCTGGAAGAAACTGTCCTCTTTTGGGGATAAAATAGGTATTTGTGGGAGAAAAGGTCCTATTTGAAGGGGGAAAGCTGGTATTTCTGTGGCCTTTCTGGAAGAAACTGTCCTCTTTTGGGGATCAAACAGGTATTTGTGGGTGAAAAGGTCCTATTTGAAGGGGGAAAGCTGGTATTTCTTGGAGAAGATGTGATATATTTGGGAGAAATGTGGCATTTCTGGAAGAAACTGTCCTCTTTTGGGGATAAAAGAGGTATTTGTGGGTGAAAAGGTCCTATTTGAAGGGGGAAACCTGGTATTTCTTGGAGAAGATGTGATATATTTGGGAGAAATGTGGCATTTCTGGAAGAAACTGTCCTCTTTTGGGGATAAAAGAGGTATTTGTGGGAGAAAAGGTCCTATTTGAAGGGGGAATCCTGGTATTTCTTGGAGAAGATGTGATCTATTTGGGAGAAATGTGGCATTTCTGGAAGAAACTGTCCTATTTTGGGGATCAAACAGGTATTTGTGGGTGAAAAGGTCCTATTTGAAGGGGGAAACCTGGTATTTCTTGGAGAAGATGTGATCTATTTGGGAGAAATGTGGCCTTTCTGGAAGAAACTGTCCTCTTTTGGGGATAAAAGAGGTATTTGTGGGAGAAAAGGTCCTATTCGAAGGGGGAAACCTGGTATTTCTTGGAGAAGATGTGATATATTTGGGAGAAATGTGGCATGTCAGGTTGAAACTGTCCTATTTTGGGGATAAAAGAGGTATTTGTGGGTGAAAAGGTCCTATTTGAAGGGGGAAAGCTGGTATTTCTTGGAGAAGATGTGATATATTTGGGAGAAATGTGGCATGTCTGGAAGAAACTGTCCTATTTTGGAGATAAAAGAGGTATTTGTGGGTGAAAAGGTCCTATTTGAAGGGGGAAACCTGGTATTTCTTGGAGAAGATGTGATATGTTTCGGAGAAATGTGGCATGTCTGGAAGAAACTGTCCTATTTTGGGGATAAAAGAGGTATTTGTGGGTGAAAAGGACCTCTTTGAAGGGGGAAACCTGGTATTTCTTGGAGAAGATGTGATCTATTTGGGAGAAATGTGGCATTTCTGGAAGAAACTGTCCTCTTTTGGGGATAAAAGAGGTATTTGTGGGTGAAAAGGTCCTATTTGAAGGGGGAAACCTGGTATTTCTTGGAGAAGATGTCATATATATAGAGAAACCTGGCATTTATGGAAGAAACAGTCCTCTTTTGGGGATACAACAGGTATTTGTAGGTTAAAAGTTCCTAATTCAGGAGGAATCCTTGCATTTCTTGGAGAAGATTTGATATGTTTGGGAGAAATGTGGCATTTCTGGAAGAAACTGTCCTCTTTTGGGGTTAAACCAGGTATTTGTGGGTGAAAAGGTCCTATTTGAAGGGGAAAACCTGGTATTTCTTGGAGAAGATGTGATATATTTGGGAGAAATGTGGCATTTCTGGAAGAAACTGTCCTCTTTTGGGGATAAAAGAGGTATTAGTGGGTGAAAAGGTCCTATTTGAAGGGGGAAACGTGGTATTTCTTGGAGAAGATGTGATATATTTGGGAGAAACCTGGCATTTCTGGAAGAAAATGTCCTATTTTGGGGATAAAAGAGGTATTTGTGGGTGAAAAGGTCCTATTTGAAGGGGGAAACCTGGTATTTCTTGGAGAAGATGTGATCTATTTGGGAGAAATCAGCATTTCTGGAAGAAACTGTCCTCTTTTGGGGATAAAACAGGTATTTGTGGGTGAAAAGGTCCTATTTGAAGGGGGAAACCTGGTATTTCTTGGAGAAGATGTGATATATTTGGGAGAAATGTGGCCTTTCTGGCAGAAACTGTCCTCTTTTGGGAATCAAACAGGTATTTGTGGGTGAAAAGGTCCTATTTGAAGGGGGAAACCTGGTATTTCTTGGAGAAGATGTGATATATTTGGGAGAAATGTGGCATGTCCGGAAGAAACTGTTCTATTTTGGGGATAAAAGAGGTATTTGTGGGTGAAAAGGTCCTATTTCCAGGGGGAAAGCTGGTATTTCTTGGAGAAGATGTGATATATTTGGGAGAAATGTGGCATTTCTGGAAGAAACTGTCCAATTTGGGGGGAGAAGGCTGGTAGTTTTCGGTGAGAAGGTCCTATTTCAGGAGGAATCCTGGTATTTCTTGGAGAAGATGTGATATATTTGGGAGAAATCTGGCCTTTCTGGAAGAAAATGTCCAATTTGGGGGGAGAAGGCTGGTAGTTTTGGGTGAGAAGGTCCTATTTCAGGAGGAATCCTGGCATTTCTTGGAGAAGATGTGATATATTTGGGAGAAATGTGGCATTTCTGGAAGAAACTGTCCTCTTTTGGGGATAAAAGAGGTATTAGTGGTTAAAAAGGTCCTATTTGAAGGGGGAAACCTGGTATTTCTTGGAGAAGATGTGATATATTTGGGAGAAATGTGGCATTTCTGGAAGAAACTGTCCTCTTTTGGGGATAAAAGAGGTATTAGTGGTTAAAAAGGTCCTATTTGAAGGGGGAAACCTGGTATTTCTTGGAGAAGATGTGATATATTTGGGAGAAATGTGGCCTTTCTGGAAGAAACTGTCCTATTTTGGGGATAAAAGAGGAATTTTTGGGCGAAAAGGTCCTATTTGAAGGGGGAAACGTGGTATTTCATAGAGAAGATGTGATATATTTGGGAGAAATGTGGCCTTTCTGGAAGAAACTGTCCTATTTGAGTGATTAAAGAGGTATTTGTGGGTAAAAAGGTCCTATTTGAAGGGGGAAAGCTGGTAGTTTTACCTCTTTTAATCCCCAAAATAGAACAGTTTCTTCCAGTAAGGCCACATTTCTCCCAAATATATCACTTCTTCTCCAAGAAATACCAGCTTTCCCCTTCAAATAGGACCTTTTCTCCCACAAATACCTGTTTTATGCCCACAAAACGACAGTTTCTTCCAGACATGCCACATTTCTCCCAAATATATCACATCTTCTCCAAGAAATACCAGGTTTCCCCCTTCAAATAGGACCTTTTCACCCACAAATACCTCTTTTATTCCCAAAAGAGGACAGTTTCTTCCAGAAATGCCACATTTCTCCCAAATATAACACATCTTCTCGAAGGAATTCCAGGATTACTCCTGAAATAGGACCTTTTCACCCACAAATACCTCTTTTATCCCCAAAAGAGTACATTTTCTGCCAGAAATGCCACATTTCTCCCAAATAGATCACATCTTCTCCAAGAAATACCAGGATTCCTCCAGAAATAGGAACTTTTCTCCCAAAAATATCTGTTTTATCCCCAAAAGAGGACAGTTTCTTCCAGAAATGCCACATTTCTCCCAAATACATCACTTCTTCTCCAAGAAATACCAGGATTCCCCCTTCAAATAGGACCTTTTCACCCACAAATACCTCTTTTATCCCCAAAATACGACAGTTTCTTCCAGACATGTCACATTTCTCCCAAATAAATCACATCTTCTCCATGAAATACCACGTTTCCCCCTTCAAATAGGACCTTTTCAACCACAAATACCTCTTTTATCCCCAAAATAGAAGTTTCTTCCAGAAATGCCACATTTATCCCAAATAGATCACATCTTCTCCAAGAAATACCAGGTTTTCCCCTTCGAATATGGCCTTATCACCCACAAATACCACTTTTATCCCCAAAATAGGACAGTTTCTTCCAGAAAGGCCACATTTCTCCCAATCATATCACATCTTCTCCAAGAAATACCAGGTTTCCCCCTTCAAATAGGACCTTTTCACCCACAAAAAATTCTTTAATCCCCAAAATAGGACAGTTTCTGCCAGAAATGCCTGATTTCTCCCAAATATATCACATCTTCTCCAAGAAATACCACGTTTCCCCCTTCAAATAGGACCTTTTCACCCACAAATACCTCTTTTATCCCTCAAATAGGTCAGTTTCTTCCAGACATGCCACATTTCTCCCAAATATATCACATCTTCTCCAAGAAATACCAGGATTCCTCCGGAAATAGGACCTTTTCTCCCACAAATACCAGCCTTCTCCCCCCAAACAGGACAGTTTCTTCCAGAAATGCCACATTTCTCCCAAACATATCACATCTTCTCCAAGAAATACCAGCTTTCCCCCTTCAAATAGGACCTTTTCAACCACAAATACCTCTTTTATCCCCAAAATAGGACAGTTTCTTCCAGAAAGGCCACATTTCTCCCAAATATAGCACATCTTCTCCAAGAAATACCAGCTTTCCCCCTTCAAATAGGATCTTTTCACCCAATAATAGCAGGCTTCTTCCCCCAAATAGGACAGTTTCTTCCAGAAATGCCAGATTTCTCCCAAATAGATCACATCTCCTCCAAGAAATACCACTTTTCCCCCTTCAAATAGGACCTTTTCTCCCACAAATACCTGTTTTATCTACATAACAGGACAGTTTCTTCCAGAAATGCCACATTTCTCCCAAATATATCACATCTTCTCCAAGAAATACCAGGGTTCCCCCTTCAAATAGGACCTTTTCTCCCACAAATACCTCTTTTATCCCTCAAATTGGACATTTTCTTCCAGAAATACCACATTTCTCCCAAATATATCACAACTCCTCCAAGAAATACCAGCTTTCCCCCTTCAAATAGGACCTTTTCTCCCTTAAATACCTGTTTTATCCCCAAAATAGGACAGTTTCTGCCAGACATGCCACATTTCCCCCAAATAGATCACATCTTCTCCAAGAAATACCACGTTTCCCCTTCAAATAGGACCTTTTCACCCACAAATACCTGTTTGATCCCCAAAGTAGGACAGTTTCTTCCAGACATGCCAGTTTTCTCCCAAATATATAACATCTTCTCCAAGAAATACCAGGTTTCCCCCTTCAAATAGGACCTTTTCTCCCACAAATACCTGTTTCATCCCCAAAATAGGACAGTTTCTTCCAGACATGCCACATTTCTCCCAAATATACCACATCTTCTCCAAGAAATACCAGGTTTCCCCCTTCAAACAGGACCTTTTCTCCCACAAATACCTGTATTATCCCTGAAATAGGACATTTTCTTCCAGAAATGCCACATTTCTCCCAAATATATCACATCTTCTCCAAGAAATACCAGGTTTCCCCCTTCAAATAGGACCTTTTCACCCACAAATACCAGTTCTGTCCCCAAAATAGGACAGTTTCTTCCAGAAATGACACATTTCTCCCAAATTGATCACATCTTCTCCAAGAAATACCAAGGTTTCCCCTTTCAAATAGGACCTTTTCTCCCACAAATACCTCTTTTATCCCCAAAAGAGGACAGTTTCTTCCTGACATGCCACATTTCTCCCAAATATATCACATCTTCTCCAAGAAATACCAGCTTTCCCCCTTCAAATAGGACCTTATCACCCACAAATACCACTTTTATCCCCAAAAGAGCACAGTTTCTGCCAGAAAGGCCACATTTCTCCCAAACATATCACATCTTCTCCAAGAAATACCAGGTTCCCCCTTCAAATAGGACCTTTTCACCCACAAAAAATTCTTTTATCCCGAAAATAGGACAGTTTCTTCCAGAAATGCCTGATTTCTCCCAAATATATCACATCTTCTCCAAGAAATACCAGGTTTCCCCCTTGAATTAGGACCTTTTCATCCACATATACCTCTTTATCCCTCAAATAGGACAGTTTCTGCCAGAAATGCCACATTTCTCCCAAACATATCACATCTTCTCCAAGAAATACCACGTTTCCCCCTTCAAATAGGACCTTTTCACCCACAAATACCTCTTTTATCCCCAAAAGAGGACAGTTTCTTCCAGAAATGCCACATTTCTCCCAAATATATCACATCTTCTCCAAGAAATACCAGCTTTCCCCCTTCAAATAGGACCTTTTCACCCACAAATACCTCTTTTATCCCCAAAAGAGGACAGTTTCTTCCAGACATGCCACATTTCTCCCAAATATATCACAACTCCACCAAGAAATACCAGGTTTCTCCCTTCAATTAGGACCTTTTCAACCACTAATACCTCTTTTATCCCCAAAAGAGGACAGTTTCTTCCAGAAATGCCACATTTCTCCCAAATATATAACATCTTCTCCAAGAAATGCCAGGATTCATCCTGAAATAGGACCTTCTCACCCAAAACTACCAGCCTTCTCCCCCCAAATTGGACATTTTCTTCCAGACATGCCAGATTTCTCCCAAATATATCACATCTTCTCCAAGAAATGCCAGGATTCATCCTGAAATAGGACCTTCTCACTCAAAACTACCAGCCTTCTCCCCCCAAATTGGACATTTTCTTCCAGACATGCCAGATTTCTCCCAAATATATCACATCTTCTCCAAGAAATGCCAGGATTCCTCCTGAAATAGGACCTTCTCACCGAAAACTACCAGCCTTCTCCCCCCAAATTGGACATTTTCTTCCAGACATGCCACATTTCTCCCAAATATATCACCTCTTCTCCAAGAAATACCAGGTTTCCCCCTTCCAATAGGACCTTTTCACCCACAAATACCTGTTTTAACCCCTAAAGAGGACAGTTTCTACCAGAAATGCCACATTTCTCCCAAATATACCACATCTTCTCCAAGAAATACCAGGTTTCCCCCTTCAAATAGGACCTTTTCACCCACAAATACCTCTTTTATCCCCAAAAGAGGACAGTTTCTGCCAGACATGCCACATTTCTCCCAAATATATCACATCTTCTCCAAGAAATACCTGCTTTCCCCCTTCAAATAAGACCTTTTCACCCACAAATACCTCTTTTATCCCCAAAAGAGGACAGTTTCTTCCAGACATGCCACATTTCTCCCAAACATATCACATCTTCTCCAAGAAATGCCAGGTTTCCCCCTTCAAATAGGACCTTTTCACCCACAAATACCTGTTTTATCCCCATAAGAGGACAGTTTCTTCCAGAAATGCCACATTTCTCCCAAACATATCACATCTCCTCCAAGAAATACCAGGATTCCTCCTGAAATAGGAACTTTTCTCCCATAAATACCAGCCTTCTCCCCAAAATAGGACAGTTTCTTCCAGACATGCCACATTTCTCCCAAATATATCACATCTTCTCCATGAAATGCCACGTTTCCCCCTTCAAATAGGACCTTTTCACCCACAAATACCTGTTCTATCCCCAAAAGAGGACAGTTTCTTCCAGGAATGCCACATTTCTCCCAAATATATCACATCTTCTCCAAGAAATACCACCTTTCCCCCTTCAAATAGGACCTTTTCACCCACAAATACCTCTTTTATCCCCAAAACAGGACAGTTTCTTCCAGAAAGGCCACATTTCTCCCAAATAGATCACATCTTCTCCAAGAAATACCAGGTTTCCCCCTTCAAATAGGACCTTTACACCCACAAATACCTCTTTTATCCCCGTAATAGGACAGTTTCTTCCAGACATGCCACATTTCTCCCAAATATATCACATCTTCTCCAAGAAATACCAGCTTTCCCCCTTCAAATAGGACCTTTTTACCCAAAAATACCTGTTTCATTCCAAAATAGGACAGTTTCTTCCAGAAATGCCACATTTCTCCCAAATATACCACATCTTCTCCAAGAAATACCAGCTTTCCCCCTTCAAATAGGACCTTTTCTCCCACAAATACCTCTTTTATCCCCAAAATAGGACATTTTCTTCCTGACATGCCACATTTCTCCCAAATATATCACATCTTCTCCAAGAAATACCACGTTTCCCCCTTCAAATAGGATCTTTTCACCCACAAATACCTCTTTTATCCCCTAAATTGGACAGTTTCTTCCTGACATGCCACATTTCTCACAAATATATCACATCTTCTCCAAGAAATACCACGTTTCCCCCTTCAAATATGACCTTTTCACCCACAAATACCTCTTTTATCCCCAAAAGAGGACAGTTTCTTCCAGAAAGGCCAGATTTCTCCCAAATAGATCACATCTTCTCCAAGAAATGCCAGGTTTCCCCCTTCAAATAGGACCTTTTCACCCACAAATACCTCTTTTTTTCCCAAAACAGGACAGTTTCATCCAGAAAGGCCACATTTCTCCCAAATAGATCACATCTTCTCCAAGAAATACCAGGTTTCCCCCTTCAAATAGGACCTTTTCACCCACAAATACCACTTTTATCCACAAAATAGGACAGTTTCTGACAGAAAGGCCACATTTCTCCCAAACATATCACATCTTCTCCAAGAAATACCAGGTTTCCCCCTTCAAATAGGACCTTTTCACCCACAAAAAATTCTTTTATCCCCAAAAGAGGACAGTTTCTTCCAGAAATGCCACATTTCTCCCAAATATATCACATCTTCCCCAAGAAATACCAGGTTTCCCCCTTCAAATAGGACCTTTTCACCCACAAATACCACTTTTATCCCTCAAATAGGACAGTTTCTTCCAGACATGCCACATTCTCCCAAATATATCACATCTTCTCCAAGAAATACCAGGATTCCTCCTGAAAGAGGACCTTTTCTACCACAAATTGCAGCCTTCTCCCCCCAAATACGACAGTTTCTTCCAGAAATGCCACATTTCTCCCAAACATATCACATCTTCTCCAAGAAATGCCAGGGTTCCCCCTTCAAATACGACCTTTTCACCCACAAATACCTCTTTTATCCCCAAAAGAGGACAGTTTCTTCCAGAAATGCCACATTTCTCCCAAATAGATCACATCTTCTCCAAGAAATACCACGTTTCCCCCTTCAAATAGGACCTTTTCACCCACAAATACCTCTTTTATCCCCAAAAGAGGACAGTTTCTTCCAGAAATGCCTGATTTCTCCCAAACATATCACATCTTCTCCAAGAAATACCAGGTTTCCCCCTTCAAATAGGACCTTCTCACCCACAAATACCTCTTTTATCCCTCAAATAGGACAGTATCTTCCAGACATGCCACATTTCTCCCAAATATATCGCATCTTCTCCAAGAAATACCAGGATTCCTAATGAAATAGGAACTTTTCTCCCACAAATACCACCCTTCTCCCCCCAAATAGGACATTTTCTTCCGGACATGCCACATTTCTCCAAAATATATCACATCTTCTCCAAGAAATACCAGGTTTCCCCCTTCAAATATGAACTTTTCACCCACAAATACCTCTTTTATCCCCAAAATAGGACAGTTTCTTCCTGAAATGCCACATTTCTCCCAAAAATATCACATCTTCTCCAAGAAATAACAGCTTTCCCCCTTCAAATAGGACCTTTTCCCCAAAAAAACCTCTTTTATCCCCAAAAGAGGACAGTTTCTTCCAGACATGCCACATTTCTCCGAAATATACCGCATCTTCTCCAAGAAATACCAGCTTTCCCCCTTCAAATAGGACCTTTACTCCTACAAATACCTCTTTTATCCCCAAAATAGGACAGTATCTGCCATACATGCCATATTTCTCCCAAATATACCACATCTTCTCCATGAAATACCTGCTTTCCCCCTTCAAATAGGACCTTTTCTCCCACAAATACCTGTTTCATCCCCAAAAGAGGACAGTTTCTTCCAGAAAGGCCAGATTTCTCCCAAATATAGCACATCTTCTCCAAGAAATACCAGGTTTCCCCCTAGAAATAAGACCTTTTCACCTACAAATACCTCTTTTGTCCCCAAAAGAGGACAGTTTCTTCCAGAAATGCCACATTTCTCCCAAATAGATCACATCTTCTCCAAGAAATACCAGCTTTCCCCCTTCAAATAGGACCTTTTCACCCTCAAATACATCTTTTATCCCCAGAAGAGGACAGTTTCTTCCAGACATGCCAGTTTTCTCCCAAATATATCACGTCTTCTCCAAGAAATACCACGTTTCCCCCTTCAAATAGGACCTTTTCACCCACAAATACCTCTTTTATCCCCAAAAGAGGACAGTTTCTTCCAGAAATGCCACATTTCTCCAAAATAGATCACATATTCTCCAAGAAATACCAGCTTTCCCCCTTCAAATAGGACCTTTTCACCCACAAATACCTCTTTTATTCCCAAAATAGGACAGTTTCTTCCTGACATGCCACATTTCTCCCAAATATATCACCTCTTCTCCAAGAAATACCAGGTTTCCCCCTTCAAATAGGACCTTTTCACCCACAAATACCTCTTTTATCCCCAAAAGAGGACAGTTTCTTCCAGACATGCCACATATCTCCCAAACATATCACATCTTCTCCAAGAAATACCAGCTTTCCCCCTTCAAATAGGAACTTTTCACCCACAAATACCTGTTTGGCCCCCAAAAGAGGACAGTTTCTTCCAGAAAGGCCATATTTCTCCCAAATAGATCACATCTTCTCCAAGAAATACCACGTTTCCCCCTTCAAATAGGACCTTTTCACACACAAATACCTGTTTTATCCCCAAAAGAGGACAGTTTCTTCCAGAAAGGCCACATTTCTCCCAAATATATCACATCTTCTCCAAGAAATACCTGCTTTCCCCCTTCAAATAGGTCCTTTTCTCCCACAAATACCAGCCTTCTCCCCCCAAATAGGACAGTTTCTTCCAGAAATGCCACATTTCTCCCAAACATATCACATCTTCTCCAAGAAATACCACGTTTCCCCCTTCAAATAGGACCTTTTCTCCCACAAATACCTCTTTTATCCCCAAAAGAGGACAGTTTCTTCCAGAAATGCCATATTTCTCCAAAATATATCACATCTTCTCCAAGAAATACCAGCTTTCCCCCTTCAAATAGGACCTTTACAACCACTAATAGCAGGCTTCTCCGCCAAATAGGACAGTTTCTTCCAGAAATGCCAGATTTCTCCCAAATAGATCACATCTTCTCCAAGAAATACCAGGGTTCCCCCTTCAAATAGGACCTTTTCACCCACAAATACCTCTTTTATCCCCAAAATAGGACAGTTTCTTCCAGACATTCCACATTTCTCCCAAATATATCACATCTCCTACAAGAAATACCAGCTTTCCCCCTTCAAATAGGACCTTTTCAACCACAAATACCTCTTTTATCCCTCAAATAGAACAGTTTCTTCCAGACATGCCACATTTCTCCCAAATAGATCACATCTTCTCCAAGAAATACCAGCTTTCCCCCTTCAAATAGGACCTTTTCACCCACAAATACCTGTTTTATCCCCAAAATAGGACAGTTTCTTCCTGACATGCCACATTTCTCCCAAACATATCACGTCTTCTGCAAGAAATACCAGGTTTCCCCCTTCAAATAGGACCTTTTCACCAACAAATACCTGTTTTATCCTCAAAAGAGGACAGTTTCTTCCAGAAATGGCACATTTCTCCCAAACATATCACATCTCCTCCAAGAAATACCAGGATTCCTCCTGAAATACGAACTTTTCTCCCACAAATACCAGCCTTCTCCCCCCAAATAGGACATTTTCTTCCAGATATGCCACATTTCTCCCAAATATATCACCTCTTCTCCAAGAAATACCACGTTTCCCCCTTCAAATACGACCTTTTCACCCACAAATACCTCTTTTATCCCCAAAAGAGGACATTTTCTTCCAGACATGCCACATTTCTCCCAAATATATCACATCTTCTCCAAGAAATACCAGGTTTCCCCCTTCAAATAGGACCTTTTCAGCCACAAATACCTCTTTTATCCCCAAAAGAGGACAGTTTCTTCCAGAAATGCCACATTTCTCCCAAATATATCACATCTTCTCCAAGAAATACCAGGTTTCCCCCTTCCAATAGGACCTTTTCACCCACAAGTACCTGTTTTATCCCCAAAATAGGACAGTTTCTTCCAGAAATGCCACATTTCTCCGAAATATATCACATCTTCTCCAAGAAATGCCACGTTTCCCCCTTCAAATATGACCTTTTCATCCACAAATACCTCTTTTATCCCCAAAATAGCACAGTTTCTTCCAGAAATGCCACATTTCTCCCAAATAGATCACATCTTCTCATAGAATTACCAGCTTTCCCCCTTCAAATAGGACCTTTTCACCCCCAAATACCTGTTTTATCCCCAAAAGAGGACAGTTTCTCCCATAAATGCCTCATTTCTCCCAAACATATCACATCTTCTCTTAGAATTACCAGGTTTCCCCCTTCAAATAGGACCTTTTCACCCACAAATACCTGTTTGATCCCCAAAATAGGACAGTTTCTTCCAGAAATGCCACATTTCTCCCAAATATATCACATCTTCTCCAAGAAATACCAGGTTTCCCCCTTCAAATACGACCTTTTCACCCACAAATTCCTCTTTTATCCCCAGAAGAGTACGGTTTCTTCTAGACATGCCACATTTCTCCCAAATATATCACATCTTCTCCAAGAAATACCAGGATTCCTCCTGAAAGAGGACATTTTCTCCCTCAAATACCAGCCTTCTCCCCCCAGATAGGACAGTTTCTTCCAGAAATGCCACATTTCTCCCAAATATATCACATCTTCTCCAAGAAATACCAGGTTTCCCCCATGAATTAGGACCTTTTCACCCACAAAAAATTCTTTTATCCCCAAAAGAGGACAGTTTCTTCCAGAAAGGCCACATTTCTCCCAAACATATCACATCTCCTCCAAGAAATGCCAGGATTCCTCCTGAAATAGGAACTTTTCTCCGACAAATACCCCCAAATAGGACATTTTCTTCCAGACATGCCACATTTCTCCCAAATATATCACATCTTCTCCAAGAAATACCAGGTTTTCCCCTGGAAATGGGACCTTTTCCCCAAAAAAACCTCTTTTATCCCCAAAAGAGGACAGTTTCTTCCAGGAATGCCAGATTTCTCCCAAAGATATCACATCTTCTCCAAGAAATACCAGCTTTCCCCCTTCAAATAGGACCTTCTCACCCACAAATACCTCTTTTATCCCCAAAATAGGACAGTTTTTTCCAGACATGCCACATTTCTCCCAAATATATCACATCTTCTCCAAGAAATACCAGGGTTCCCCCTTCAAATAGAACCTTTTCTCCCACAAATACCTCTTTTATCCCCAAAAGAGGACAGTTTCTTCCAGACATGCCACATTTCTCCCAAATATATCACAACTCATCAAGAAATACCAGCTTTCCCCCTTCAATTAGGACCTTTTCTCCATGAAATACCTCTTTTATCCCCAAAATAGGACAGTTTCTTCCAGAAATGCCACATTTCTCCCAAATATATCACATCTTCTCCAAGAAATATCAGCTTTCCCCCTTCAAATAGGACCTTTTCAACCACTAATACCTCTTTTATCCCCAAAAGAGGACAGTTTCTTCCTGAAATGCCACATTTCTCCCAAATATATCACATCTTCTCCAAGAAATGCCAGGATTCCTCCTGAAAGAGGACCTTCTCACCCAAAACTACCAGCCGTCTCCCCCCAAATTGGACATTTTCTTCCAGAAATGCCACATTTCTCCCAAATATATCACATCTTCTCCAAGAAATACCAGGATTCCTCCTGAAATAGGACCTTTTCTCCCACAAATACCAGCCTTCTCCCCCCAAAATAGGACAGTTTCTTCCTGAAATGCCACATTTCTCCCAAATTGATCACATCTTCTCCAAGAAATACCAGGGTTCCCCCTTCAAATAGGACCTTTTCACCCACAAATACCTCTTTTATCCCCAAAAGAGGACAGTTTCTTCCAGAAATGCCAGATTTCTCCCAAATATATCACATCTTCTCCAAGAAGTAACAGGTTTCCCCCTTCAAATACAACGTTTTCACCCACAAATACCTGTTTTATCCCCTAAATTGGACAGTTTCATCCAGAAAGGCCACATTTCTCCCAAATATACCTCATCTTCTCCAAGAAATACCAGCTTTCCCCCTTCAAATAGGAACTTTTCACCCACAAATACCTCTTTTATCCCCAAAAGAGGACAGTTTCTTCCAGACATGCCACATTTCTCCCAAATAGATCACATCTTCTCCAAGAAATACCAGCTTTCCCCCTTCAAATAGGACCTTTTCAACCACAAATACCTGTTTTATCCCTCAAATTGGACATATTCTTCCAGAAATGCCAGATTTCTCCCAAATATATCACATCTTCTCCAAGAAATACCAGGTTTTCCCCTGGAAATAGGACCTTTTCACCCACAAATACCTGTTTTATCCCCAAAAGAGGACAGTTTCTTCCAGAAATGCCTGATTTCTCCCAAATATATCACATCTTCTCCAAGAAATACCAGCTTTCCCCCTTCAAATAGGACCTTTTCACCCACAAATACCTCTTTTATCCCCAAAAGAGGACAGTTTCTTCCAGAAATGCCACATTTCTCCCAAATAGATCACATCTTCTCCAAGAAATACCACGTTTCCCCCTTCAAATAGGACCTTTTCACTCACAAATACCTGTTTTATCCCCAAAAGAGGACAGTTTCTTCCAGAAAGGCCACATTTCTCCCAAATATATCACAGCTTCTCCAAGAAATACCAGGTTTCCCACTTCAAATAGGACCTTTTCACCCACTAATACCAGGCTTCTCCCCCCAAATAGGACATTTTCTTCCAGAAATGCCACATTTCTCCCAAATATATCACATCTTCTCCAAGAAATGCCAGGTTTCCCCCTTCAAATAGGAAATTTTCACCCACAAGTACCAGTTTTATCCCCAAAATAGGACAGTTTTTTCCAGAAATGCCTGATTTCTCCCAAATATATCACCTCTTCTCCAAGAAATACCAGGTTTCCCCCTTCAAATAGGACCTTTTCTCCATGAAATACCTGTTTGATCCCCAAAAGAGGACAGTTTCTTCCAGAAATGCCACATTTCTCCCAAATAGATCATATCTTCTCCAAGAAATACCAGGGTTCCCCCTTCAAATAGGACCTTTTCACCCACAAATACCTGTTTTATCCCCAAAAGAGGACAGTTTCTTCCAGAAATGCCACATTTCTCCCAAATATATCACATCTTCTCCAAGAAATACCAGGATTCCTCCTGAAATACGACCTTTTCACCGAAAACTACCAGCCTTCTCCCCCCAAATTGGACATTTTCTTCCAGAAATGCCACATTTCTCCCAAATATATCACATCTTCTCCAAGAAATACCAGGATTCCTCCTGAAATAGGACCTTCTCACGCAAAACTACCAGACTTCTCCCCCCAAATTGGACATTTTCTTCCAGAAAGGCCACATTTCTCCCAAGTATATCACATCTTCTCCAAGAAATACCAGCTTTCCCCCTTCAAATAGGTCCTTTTCACCCACAAATACCTCTTTTATCCCCAAAATAGGACAGTTACGTCAAAAATGCCACATTTCACCCAAACATATCACATCTTCTCCAAGAAATACCAGGATATCCCCTTCAAATAGGACCTTATCACCCACAAATACCTGTTTTATCCCCAAAAGAGGACAGTTTCTTCCAGAAATGCCACATTTCTCCCAAATATACCACATCTTCTCCAAGAAATATCACGTTTCCCCCTTCAAATAGGACCTTTTCACCCACAAATACCTCTTTTATCCCTAAAAGAGGACAGTTTCTTCCAGACATGCCACATTTCTCCCAAATATATCACATCTCCTTCAAGAAATACCAGGTTTCCCCCTTCAAATAGGACCTTTTCTCCCACAAATACCTCTTTTATCCCCAAAAGAGGACAGTTTCTTCCAGAAATGCCACATTTCTCCCAAATAGATCACATCTTCTCCAAGAAATACCAGCTTTCCCCCTTCAAATAGGACCTTTTCACCCACAAATACCTGTTTTATCCCCAAAAGAGGACAGTTTCTTCCAGACATGCCACATTTCTCCCAAATAGATCACATCTTCTCCAAGAAATACCTGGTTTCCCCCTTCAAATAGGACCTTTTCACCCACAAATACCTCTTTTATCCCCAAAATAGGACAGTTTCTTCCGGACATGCCACATTTCTCCCAAATATAGCACATCTTCTCCAAGAAATACCAGGATTCCTCCTGAAATAGGACCTTCTCACCCACAAATACCTCTTATATCCCCAAAAGAGGACAGTTTCTTCCAGAAATGCCACATTTCTCCCAAATATATCACATCTCCTCCTAGAAATAGCAGCTTTCCCCCTTCAAATAGGAACTTTTCACCCACAAATACCTGTTTTATCCCCAAAAGAGGACAGTTTCTTCCAGAAAGGCCACATATCTCCCAAATATATCACATCTTCTCCAAGAAATACCAGCTTTCCCCCTTCAAATAGGACCTTTACAACCACAAATACCTCTTTTATCCCCAAAAGAGGACAGTTTCTTCCAGAAATGCCACATTTCTCCCAAATATATCACATCTTCTCCAAGAAATACCAGCTTTCCCCCTTCAAATAGGACCTTTTCACCCACAAATACCTCTTTTATCCCCAAAACAGGACAGTTTCTTCCTGAAATGCCACATTTCTCCCAAATATATCACCTCTTCTCCAAGAAATACCAGGATTCCTCCTGAAATAGGACCTTCTCACCCACAACTATCAGCCTTCTCCCCCCAAATTGGACATTTTCTTCCAGAAATGCCTCATTTCTCCCAAATATATCACATCTTCTCCAAGAAATACCTGGTTTCCCACTTCAAATAGGACCTTTTCACCCAGAAATACCTTTTTTATCCCCAAAAGAGGACAGTTTCTTCCAGAAATGCCACATTTCTCCCAAATATATCACATCTTCTCCAAGAAATACCAGCTTTCCTTTTTCAAATAGGACCTTTTCACCCACAAATACCTCTTGTATCCCCAAAAGAGGACAGTTTCTTCCAGAAATGCCACATTTCTCCCAAATATATCACATCTTCTCCAAGAAATACCAGGATTCCTCCTGAAATAGGACCTTCTCACCCACTAATACCAGGCTTCTCCCCCCAAATAGGACAGTTTCTTCCAGAAATGCCTCATTTCTCCCAAATAGATCACATCTTCTCCAAGAAATACCCGCTTTCCCCCTTCAAATAGGACCTTTTCACCCACAAATACCTGTTTTATCCCCAAAATAGGACAGTTTCTTCCAGACATGCCACATTTCTCCCTAATATATCACATCTCCTCCAAGAAATACCAGGTTTCCAACTTCAAATAGGACCTTTTCACCCACAAATACCTCTTTTATCCCCAAAAGAGGACAGTTTCTTCCAGAAATGCCACATTTCTCCCAAATATATCACATCTTCTCCAAGAAATACCGGGTTTCCCCCTTCAAATAGGACCTTTTCACCCACAAATACCTGTTTGATCCCCAAAAGAGGACAGTTTCTTCCAGACATGCCACATTTCTCCCAAATATATCACATCTCCTCCAAGAAATACCACATTTCCCCCTTCAAATAGGACCTTTTCACCCACAAATACCTCTTTTATCCCCAAAAGAGTACAGTTTCTTCCAGACATGCCACATTTCTCCCAAATATATCATATCTTCTCCAAGAAATGCCACGTTTCCCCCTTCAAATAGGACCTTTTCACCCACAAATACCTGTTTTATCCCCAAAAGAGGACAGTTTCTTCCAGACATGCCACATTTCTCCCAAATAGATCACATCTTCTCCAAGAAATACCAGGTTTCCCCCTTCAAATAGGACCTTTTCACCCACACATACTTCTTTTATCCCCAAAAGAGGACAGTTTCTTCCAGAAAGGCAACATTTCTCCCAAATATATCACATCTTCTCCAAGAAATACCAGCTTTCCCCCTTCAAATAGGACCTTTTCACCCACAAGTACCTGTTTCATCCCCAAAAGAGGACCGTTTCTGCCAGAAATGCCACATTTCTCCCGAATGTATCACATCTTCTCCAAGAAATACCAGGTTTCCCCCTTCAAATAGGACCTTTTCAGCCACAAATACCTCTTTTATCCCCAAAATAGGACAGTTTCTTCCAGAAATGCCACATTTCTCCCAAATAGATCACATCTTCTCCAAGAAATACCAGGATTCCTCCTGAAATAGGACCTTCTCACCCACTAATACCAGCCCTCTCCCCACAAATTGGATATATTCTTCCAGAAATGCCTCATTTCTCCCAAATAGATCACATCTTCTCCAAGAAATACCACGTTTCCCCCTTCAAATAGGACCTTTTCTCCATGAAATACCTCTTTTATCCCCAAAAGAGGACAGTTTCTTCCAGACATGCCACATTTCTCCCAAATAGATCACATCTTCTCCAAGAAATACCAGGTTTTCCCCTTCAAATAGGACCTTTTCTCCCACAAATACCTCTTTTATCCCCCAAATACGACAGTTTCTTCCACACTTGCCACATTTCTCCCAAATATATCACATCTTCTCCAAGAAATACCACGTTTCCCCCTGGAAATAGGACCTTTTCACCCACAAATACCTGTTTTATGCCCAAAATACGACAGTTTCTTCCAGAAATGCCACATTTCTCCCAAATATATCACATCTTCTCCAAGAAATACCAGGGTTCCCCCTTCAAATAGGACCTTTTCAACCACTAATACCTCTTTTATCCCCAAAAGAGGACAGTTTCTTCCTGAAAGGCCACATTTCTCCCAAATATATCACATCTTCTCCAAGAAATGCCAGGATTCCTCCTGAAATAGGACCTTCTCACCGAAAACTACCAACCTTCTCCCCCCAAATTGGACATTTTCTTCCAGAAATGCCTCATTTCTCCCAAATATATCACATCTTCTCCAAGAAATACCAGGATTCCTCTTGAAATAGGACCTTCTCACTCAAAACTACCAGCCTTCTCCCCCCAAATTGGACATTTTCTTCCAGAAAGGCCACATTTCTCCAAAATAGATCACATCTTCTCCAAGAAATACCAGCTTTCCCCCTTCAAATAGGACCTTTTCACCCGCAAATACCTATTTATCCCCAAAATAGGACAGCTTCTTCCAGACATGCCACATTTCTCCCAAATATATCGCAACTTCTCCAAGAAATACCAGGGTTCCCCCTTCAAATAGGACCTTTTCACCCACAAATACCTCTTTTATCCCCAAAAGAGGACAGTTTCTTCCAGAAATGCCACATTTCTCCCAAATATATCACATCTTCTCCAAGAAATACCAGGTTTTCCCCTTCAAATAGGACCTTCTCACCCACAACTATCAGCCTTCTCCCCACAAATTGGACATTTTCTTCCAGAAATGCCTCATTTCTCCCAAATATATCACATCTTCTCCAAGAAATACCAGCTTTCCTTTTTCAAATAGGACCTTTTCACCCACAATTACCTCTTTTATCCCCAAAATAGGACAGTTTCTTCCAGAAATGCCACATTTCTCCCAAATATATCACATCTTCTCCAAGAAATACCAGGATTCCTCCTGAAATAGGACCTTCTCACCCACTAATACCAGGCTTGTCCTCCCAAATAGGACAGTTTCTTCCAGACATGCCTCATTTCTCCCAAATAGATCACATCTTCTCCAAGAAATTCCAGCTTACCCCCTCCAAGTAGGACCATCTCACCCACAGATACCTCTTTTATCCCCAAAAGAGGACATTTTCTTCCAGAAATGCCACATTTCTCCCAAATATATCACATCTTCTCCAAGAAATACCAGGGTTCCCCCTTCAAATAGGACCTTTTCACCCACAAATACCTCTTTTATCCCCAAAATAGGACATATTCTTCCAGAAATGCCACATTTCTCCCAAATATATCACATCTTCTCCAAGAAATACCAGGTTTCCCCCTCGGATTAGGACCTTTTCTCCATGAAATACCTCTTTTATCCCCAAAATAGGACAGTTTCTTCCAGAAATGCCACATTTCTCCCAAATATATCACATCTTCTCCAAGAAATACCAGGTTTTCCCCTTCAAATAGGACCTTTTCAACCACTAATACCTCTTTTATCCCCAAAAGAGGACAGTTTCTTCCGGAAAGGCCACATTTCTCCCAAATATATCACATCTTCTCCAAGAAATGCCAGGATTCCTCCTGAAATAGGACCTTCTCACCCAAAACTACCAGCCTTCTCCCCCCAAATTGGACATTTTCTTCCAGAAAGGCCACATTTCTCCCAAATATATCACATCTTCTCCAAGAAATACCAGGATTCCTCCTGAAATAGGACCTTCTCACCCAAAACTACCAGCCTTCTCCCCCCAAATTGGACATTTTCTTCCAGAAAGGCCACATTTCTCCCATATAGATCACATCTTCTCCAAGAAATACCAGCTTTCCCCCTTCAAATAGGACCTTTTCAGCCACAAATACCTCTTTTATCCCCAAAATAGGACAGTTTCTTCCAGAAATGCCACATTTCTCCCAAATAGATCACATCTTCTCCAAGAAATACCAGGATTCCTCCTGAAATAGGACCTTCTCACCCACAACTACCAGCCCTCTCCCCACAAATTGGATATATTCTTCCAGAAATGCCTCATTTCTCCCAAATAGATCACATCTTCTCCAAGAAATACCACGTTTCCCCCTTCAAATAGGACCTTTTCTCCATGAAATACCTCTTTTATCCCCAAAAGAGGACAGTTTCTTCCAGACATGCCACATTTCTCCCAAATATATCACATCTTCTCCAAGAAATACCAGGTTTTCCCCTTCAAATAGGACCTTTTCTCCCACAAATACCTCTTTTATCCCCCAAATACGACAGTTTCTTCCACACTTGCCACATTTCTCCCAAATATATCACATCTTCTCCAAGAAATACCACGTTTCCCCCTGGAAATAGGACCTTTTCACCCACAAATACCTGTTTTATGCCCAAAATACGACAGTTTCTTCCAGAAATGCCACATTTCTCCCAAATATATCACATCTTCTCCAAGAAATACGAGGGTTCCCCCTTCAAATAGGACCTTTTCAACCACTAATACCCCTTTTATCCCCAAAAGAGGACAGTTTCTTCCGGAAAGGCCACATTTCTCCCAAATATATCACATCTTCTCCAAGAAATGCCAGGATTCCTCCTGAAATAGGACCTTCTCACCGAAAACTACCAACCTTCTCCCCCCAAATTGGACATTTTCTTCCAGAAATGACACATTTCTCCCAAATATATCACATCTTCTCCAAGAAATACCAGGATTCCTCTTGAAATAGGACCTTCTCACTCAAAACTACCAGCCTTCTCCCCCCAAATTGGACATTTTCTTCCAGAAAGGCCACATTTCTCCAAAATAGATCACATCTTCTCCAAGAAATACCAGCTTTCCCCCTTCAAATAGGACCTTTTCACCCGCAAATACCTATTTATCCCCAAAATAGGACAGCTTCTTCCAGACATGCCACATTTCTCCCAAATATATCGCAACTTCTCCAAGAAATACCAGGGTTCCCCCTTCAAATAGGACCTTTTCACCCACAAATACCTCTTTTATCCCCAAAAGAGGACAGTTTCTTCCAGAAATGCCACATTTCTCCCAAATATATCACATCTTCTCCAAGAAATACCAGGTTTTCCCCTTCAAATAGGACCTTCTCACCCACAACTATCAGCCTTCTCCCCACAAATTGGACATTTTCTTCCAGAAATGCCTCATTTCTCCCAAATATATCACATCTTCTCCAAGAAATACCAGCTTTCCTTTTTCAAATAGGACCTTTTCACCCACAAATACCTCTTTTATCCCCAAAATAGGACAGTTTCTTCCAGAAATGCCACATTTCTCCCAAATATATCACATCTTCTCCAAGAAATACCAGGATTCCTCCTGAAATAGGACCTTCTCACCCACTAATACCAGGCTTGTCCTCCCAAATAGGACAGTTTCTTCCAGACATGCCTCATTTCTCCCAAATAGATCACATCTTCTCCAAGAAATTCCAGCTTACCCCCTCCAAGTAGGACCATCTCACCCACAGATACCTCTTTTATCCCCAAAAGAGGACATTTTCTTCCAGAAATGCCACATTTCTCCCAAATATATCACATCTTCTCCAAGAAATACCAGGGTTCCCCCTTCAAATAGGACCTTTTCACCCACAAATACCTCTTTTATCCCCAAAATAGGACATATTCTTCCAGAAATGCCACATTTCTCCCAAATATATCACATCTTCTCCAAGAAATACCAGGTTTCCCCCTCGGATTAGGACCTTTTCTCCATGAAATACCTCTTTTATCCCCAAAATAGGACAGTTTCTTCCAGAAATGCCACATTTCTCCCAAATGTATCACATCTTCTCCAAGAAATACCAGGTTTTCCCCTTCAAATAGGACCTTTTCAACCACTAATACCTCTTTTATCCCCAAAAGAGGACAGTTTCTTCCGGAAAGGCCACATTTCTCCCAAATATATCACATCTTCTCCAAGAAATGCCAGGATTCCTCCTGAAATAGGACCTTCTCACCCAAAACTACCAGCCTTCTCCCCCCAAATTGGACATTTTCTTCCAGAAAGGCCACATTTCTCCCAAATATATCACATCTTCTCCAAGAAATACCAGGATTCCTCCTGAAATAGGACCTTCTCACCCAAAACTACCAGCCTTCTCCCCCCAAATTGGACATTTTCTTCCAGAAAGGCCACATTTCTCCCATATAGATCACATCTTCTCCAAGAAATACCAGCTTTCCCCCTTCAAATAGGACCTTTTCACCCACAAATACCTCTTTTATCCCCAAAAGAGGACAGCTTCTTCCAGACATGCCACATTTCTCCCAAATATATCACATCTTCTCCAAGAAATACCAGGTTTCCCCCTTCAAATAGGACCTTTTCACCCACAAATACCTCTTTTATCCCCAAAAGAGGACAGTTTCTTCCAGAAATGCCACATTTCTCCCAAATATATCACATCTTCTCCAAGAAATACCACGTTTCCCCCTTCAAATACAACGTTTTCACCCACAAATACCTGTTTTATCCCCAAAACAGGACAGTTTCTTCCAGAAATGCCACATTTCTCCCAAATACATCACATCTTCTCCAAGAAATGCCAGGTTTCCCCCTTCAAATAGGACCTTTTCAACCACAAATACCTGTTTTATCCCTCAAATTGGACATAGTCTTCCAGAAATGCCACATTTCTCCCAAATATATCACATCTTCTCCAAGAAATACCAGCTTTCCAACTTCAAATAGGACCTTTTCACCCACAAATACCTCTTTTATCCCCAAAAGAGGACATTTTCTTTCAGAAAGACCACATATCACCCAAATATATCACATCTTCTCCAAGAAATACCAGCTTTCCCCCTTCAAATAGGAATTTTCACCAAAAATACCACTTTTATCCCCAAAAGAGGACAGTTTCTTCCAGAAAGGCCACATTTCTCCCAAACATATCACATCTTCTCCAAGATATACCAGCTTTCCCCCTTCAAATAGGACCTTTTCACCCACAAATACCTTTTTAATCCCCGAAATACGACAGTTTCTTCCAGACATGCCACATTTCTCCCAAATATATCACATCTTCTCCAAGAAATACCAGGTTTCCCCCTTCAAATAGGACCTTTTCACCCACAAATACCTCTTTTATCCCCAAAAGAGGACAGTTTCTTCCAGACATGCCACATTTCTCCCAAATATATCACATCTCCTCCAAGAAATACCAGGGTTCACCCTTCAAATAGGACCTTATCACCCACAAATACCTCTTTTATCCCCAAAAGAGGACAGTTTCTTCCAGAAATGCCACATTTCTCCCAAATAGATCACATCTTCTCCAAGAAATACCACGTTTCCCCCTTCAAATAGGACCTTTTCTCCCACAAATTCCTGTTTTATCCCAAAACAGGACAGTTTCTTCCAGAAAGGCCAGATTTCTAACAAATATATCACATCTTCTCCAAGAAATGCCAGGTTTCCCCCTTCAAATAGGACCTTTTCACCCACAAATACCTGTTTTATCCCCAAAAGAGGATAGTTTCTTCTAGAAATGCCTCATTTCTCCCAAATATATCACATCTCCAAGAAATACCAGGTTTCCTCCTGAAATAGGACCTTGTCACCCACAGATTCCTGTTTTATCCCTTTGTTCCGAGCGACTTTTCGTTTTGGAGTGTTTATCCGATGCTACACTTCAGCATTCTGTGACGAATAAAGTAGAAGAGAAAAGCCCCACTAATAAGGCAGCTAGAAGTTCGAGGAGCGACACACGTAGTGCTTTCAGGGAGGACGTTCCAGAAAGTCGAGAGTTGTGGCTTCTTTCCTGCGGAGAAAAAAACCCCTGTTTTCAGGCAATGCAGGACGCTGAATTCGCTCCTTCTCGGCATTTCAATACCGCTCCTTCGCTCTCGTGGCTCGAACGCGGCACTCGCTCTGAACCGCTCCGGAGAGTCTGCAGTTGCTGTCCGGTCCATCGCGGTTCTGCCCGAGTGCCGCTTGCAGCCTTCAGCAGCGCTCTCGTTTCTCTCGGATGCCGGGAAAGAGCGACTTCAGCCGGATGCTTTCCTCCGACGAGTGAGCGGCTTCTTCTGCGCACATCGCAATGGAGCGCTTTTGACTTCTCCATGTGTCCATGCAGAATGCACTACGCTTCTCTCTCATTCTTATCCCTTCCTTCCGAGCGACATTTCGTTTTGGAGTGTTTATCCGATGCTACACTTCAGCATTCTGTGACGAATAGAGTAGAAGAGAAAAGCCCCACTAATAAGATAGCTAGAAGCTCCAGAAGCCACACACGTTGTGCTCTCAGGGAGGACGTTCCAGAAAGTCGAGAGTTGTGGCTTGTTTCCTGCGGAGAAAAAACCCCCTGTTTTCAGGCAATGCAGTAGGCTGAATTCGCATCTTCTCGGCATAGGAATACCGCTCCTTCGCTCTCGTGGCTCGAAAGCGGCACTCGCGCTGAACCGCTCCGGAGAGTCTGCAGTTGCTGGCCGGTCCATCGCGGTTCTGCCCGAGTGCCGCTTGCAGCCTTCAGCAGCGCTCTCGTTTCTCTCGGATGCCGGGAAAGAGCGACTTCAGCCGGATGCTTTGCTCCGACGAGTGAGCGGCTTCTTCTGCGCACATCGCAATGGAGAGCTTCTGACTTCTCCTTCTGTCCATGCAGAATGCACTACGCTTCTCTCTCATTCTTATCCCTTTCTTCCGAGCGACTTTTCGTTTTGGAGTGTTTATCCGATGCTACACTTCAGCATTCTGTGACGAATAGAGTAGAAGAGAAAAGCCCCACTAATAAGGCAGCTAGAAGTTCGAGGAGCGACACACGTAGTGCTTTCAGGGAGGACGTTCCAGAAAGTCGAGAGTTGTGGCTTCTTTCCGGCGGAGAAAAAACCGCCTGTTTTCAGGCTATTCAGTAGTCTGCAACTGCAGACTGTCCGGTGTGGTTCAGCGCAAATGCCGCTTTCGAGCCACGAGAGAGGAGGAGCGGCATTCCTATGCCGAGAACGAGCGAATTCAGCCTACTGCATTGCCTGAAAACAGGGGCTTTTTTCTCAGCAGGAAAGAAGCCACAACTCTCGACTTTCTGGAACGTCCTCCCTGAAAGCACAACGTGTGGGGCTTCTGGAGCTTCTAGCTGCCTTATTAGTGGGGCTTTTCTCTTCTATTTTATTCGTCACAGAATGCTGAAGTGTAGCATCGGATAAACACTCCAAAACGAAATGTCGCTCGGAACAAAGGGATAAGAATGAGAGAGAAGCGTAGTGCATTCTGCATGGACACATGGAGAAGTCAGAAGCGCTCCATTGCGATGTGCGCAGAAGAAGCCGCTCACTCGTCGGAGCAAAGCATCCGGCTGAAGTCGCTCTTTCCCGGCATCCGAGAGAAACGAGAGCGCTGCTGAAGGCTGCAAGCGGCACTCGGGCAGAACCGCGATGGACCGGCCAGCAACTGCAGACTCTCCGGAGCGGCTCAGAGCGAGTGCCGCTTTCGAGCCACGAGAGCGAAGGAGCTGTATTCCTATGCCGAGAAGATGCGAATTCAGCCTACTGCATTGCCTGAAAACAGGGGGTTTTTTCTCCGCAGGAAAGAAGCCACAACTCTCGACTTTCTGGAACGCCCTCCCTGAAAGCACAACGTGTGTGGATTCTGGAGCTTCTAGCTATCTTACTAGTTGGGCTTTTCTCTTCTACTCTATTCGTCACAGAATGCTGAAGTGTAGCATCGGATAAACACTCCAAAACGAAAAGACTCTCGGAACAAAGGGATAAAGCAGGTATTTGTGGGTGACAGGGTCCTATTTCAGGAGGAAACCTGGTGTTTCTTGTTGATGTGATATATTTGGGAGAAATGTGGCATTTCTGGAAGAAACTGTCCTCTTTTGGGGATAAAAGAGGTATTTGTGGGTGAAAAGGTCCTATTTGAAGAGGGAAACCTGGTATTTCTTGGAGAAGATGTGATATATTTGTTAGAAATCTGGCCTTTCCGGAAGAAACTTTACTCTTTTGGGGACAAAACATGTATTTGTGGGTGAAAAGGTCCTTTTCAAGGGGGGAACCTGGTATTTCTTGGAGAAGATGTGATATATTTGGGAGAAATGTGGCATTTCTGGAAGAAACTGTCCTCTTTTGCGGATAAAAGAGGTATTTGTGGGTGAAAAAGTCCTATTTGAAGGTGGAATCGTGGTATTTCTTGGAGAAGATGTGATATATTTGGGAGAAATGTGGCATTTCTGGAAGAAAATGTGCAATTTGTGGGGAGAAGGCTGGTAGTTGTGGGTGAGAAGGTCCTATTTCAGGAGGAATCCTGGTATTTCTTGGAGAAGATGTGATCTATTTGGGAGAAATGTGGCATGTCTGGAAGAAACTGTCCTCTTTTGGGGATCAAAGAGGTATTTGTTGGTGAAAAGGTCCTATTTGAAGGGGGAATTCTGGTATTTCTTGGAGAAGATGTGATATGTTTGGGAGAAATGTGGCCTTTCTGGAAGAAACTGTCCTCTTTTGGGGATAAAACAGGTATTTGTGGGTGAAAAGTTCCTATTTTAAGGGGGAAGTGTGATATTTCTTGGAGAAGATGTGATCTATTTGGGAGAAATGTGGCATTTCTGGAAGAAAGTGTCCTGTTTTGGGGATAAAACAGGTATTTGTTGGAGAAAAGGTCCAATTTGAAGGGGGAAAGCTGGTATTTCTTGAAGGAGATGTGGTATATTTGGGAGAAATGTGGCATGTCTGGAAGAAACTGTCCTCTTTTGGGGATAAAAGAGGTATTTGTGGTGAAAAGGTCCTATTTCGAGGGGGAAACCTGGTATTTCTTGAGAAGATGTGATATATTTGGGAGAAATGTGGCATTTCTGGAAGAAACTGTCCTATTTGGGGGAGAAGCTTGCTATTAGTGGGTGAAAAGGTCCTATATGAAGGGGGAAAGCTGGTATTTCTTGGAGAAGATGTGATATATTTGGGAGAAATGTGGCATGTCTGGAAGAAACTGTCCTATTTTGGGGATCAAAGAGGTATTTGTGGGTGAAAAGGTCCTATTTGAAGGGGGAAAGCTGGTATTTCTTGGAGAAGATGTGATATGTTTGGGAGAAATGTGGCATTTCTGGAAGAAAATGTCCTATTTGGGGGGAGAAGGCTGGTATTTGTGGTTGAAAAGGTCCTATTTGAAGGGGGAAACCTGGTATTTCTTGGAGAAGATGTGATATATTTGGGAGAAATGTGGCATGTCTGGAAGAAACTGTCCTATTTTGGGGATCAAAGAGGTATTTGTGGGTGAAAAGTTCCTATTTGAAGGGGGAAACGTGGTATCTCTTGGAGAAGATGTGATATATTTGGGACAAATCAGGCATTTCTGGCAGAAACTGTCCTATTTTGGGGATAAAAGAATTTTTTGTGGGTGAAATGGTCCTATTTGAAGGGGGAAACCTGGTATTTCTTGGAGAAGATGTGATATATTTGGGAGAAATTTGGCCTTTCTGGCAGAAACTGTCCTATTTTGGGGATAAAAGAGGTATTTGTGGGTGAAAAGGTCCTATTTGAAGGTGGAAACGTGGTATTTCTTGGAGAAGATGTGATATATTTGGGAGAAATGTGGCATTTCTGGAAGAAACTGTCCTCTTTTGGGGATAAAAGAGGTATTTGTGGGAGAAAAGGTCCTATTTGAAGGGGGAACCCTGGTATTTCTTGGAGAAGATGTGATATATGTGGGAGAAATGTGGCATTTCTGGAAGAAACTGTCCTCTTTTGGGGATAAAAGATGTATTTGAGGGTGAAAAGGTCCTATTTGAAGGGTGAATCCTGGTATTTCTTGGAGAAGCTGTGATATATTTGGGAGAAATGTGGCATTTCTGGAAGAAACTGTCCTCTTTTGGGGATAAAAGAGGTATTTGTGGGTGAAAAGGTCCTATTTGAAGGGGGAATCCTGGTATTTCTTGGAGAAGATGTGATATATTTGGGAGAAATGTGGCATTTCTGGAAGAAACTGTCCGCTTTTGGGGATAAAAGAGGTATTTCATGGAGAAAAGGTCCTATTTGAAGGGGGAAACCTGGTATTTCTTGGAGAAGATGTGCTATATTTGGGAGAAATGTGGTATTTCTGGAAGAAAATGTCCTATTTGAGGGATAATACAGGTATTTGTGGGAGAAAAGGTCCTATTTGAACGGGGAAACCAGGTATTTCATGGAGAAGATGTGATATATTTGGGAGAAATGTGGCATGTCTGGAAGAAAATGTCATATTTTGGCGATAAAACAGGTATTTGTGGGAGAAAAGGTCCTATTTGAAGGGGGAAAGCTGGTATTTCTTGGAGAAGATGTGATATATTTGGGAGAAATGTGGCCTTTCTGGAAGAAACTGTCCAATTTAGGGGATAAAAGAGGTATTAATGGGTGAAAATGTCCTATATGAAGGGGGAAAGCTGGTATTTCTTGGAGAAGATGTGATATGTTTGGGAGAAATGTGGCCTTTCTGGAAGAAACTGTCCTCTTTTGGGGATAAAAGAGGTATTTGTGGGTGAAAAGGTCCTATTTGAAGGGGGAACCCTGGTATTTCTTGGAGAAGATGTGATCTATTTGGGAGAAATGTGCCATTTCTGGAAGAAACTGTCCTCTTATGGGGATAGAACAGGTATTTGTGGGTGAAAAGGTCCTATTTAAAGGGGGAACCCTGGTACTTCTTGAAGGAGATGTGGTATATTTGGGAGAAATGTGGCATGTCTGGAAGAAACTGTCCTATTTGGGGGAGAAGCTTGCTAGTAATGGGTGAAAAGGTCCTATATGAAGGGGGAAAGCTGGTATTTCTTGGAGAAGATGTGATATATTTGGGAGAAATGTGGCCTTTCTGGAAGATACTGTCCTCTTTTGGGGATAAAAGAGGTATTTGTGGGTGAAAAGGTCCTATTTGAAGGGGGAAACCTGGTATTTCTAGGAGAAGATGTGATATGTTTGGAAGAAATGTGGCATATTTGGAAGAAAGTGTCCTGTTTTGGGGATAAAAGAGGTATTTGTGGGAGAAAAGGTCTTATTTGAAGGAGGAAAGCTGGCATTTCTTGAAGGAGATGTGGTATATTTGGGAGAAATGTGGCATGTCTGGAAGAAACTGTCCTATTTGGGGGAGAAGCTTGCTATTAATGGGTGAAAAGGTCCTATATGAAGGGGGAAAGCTGGTATTTCTTGGAGAAGATGTGATATATTTGGGAGAAATGTGGCATTTCTGGAAGAAACTGTCCTCTTTTGCGGATAAAAGAGGTATTTGTGGGTGAAAAAGTCCTATATGAAGGTGGAATCGTGGTATTTCTTGGAGAAGATGTGATATATTTGGGAGAAATGTGGCATTTCTGGAAGAAAATGTGCAATTTGTGGGGAGAAGGCTGGTAGTTGTGGGTGAGAAGGTCCTATTTCAGGAGGAATCCTGGTATTTCTTGGAGAAGATGTGATCTATTTGGGAGAAATGTGGCATGTCTGGAAGAAACTGTCCTCTTTTGGGGATCAAAGAGGTATTTGTTGGTGAAAAGGTCCTATTTGAAGGGGGAATTCTGGTATTTCTTGGAGAAGATGTGATATGTTTGGGAGAAATGTGGCCTTTCTGGAAGAAACTGTCCTATTTTGGGGATAAAACAGGTATTTGTGGGTGAAAAGTTCCTATTTTAAGGGGGAAGTGTGATATTTCTTGGAGAAGATGTGATCTATTTGGGAGAAATGTGGCATTTCTGGAAGAAAGTGTCCTGTTTTGGGGATAAAACAGGTATTTGTTGGAGAAAAGGTCCAATTTGAAGGGGGAAAGCTGGTATTTCTTGAAGGAGATGTGGTATATTTGGGAGAAATGTGGCATGTCTGGAAGAAACTGTCCTCTTTTGGGGATAAAAGAGGTATTTGTGGTGAAAAGGTCCTATTTCGAGGGGGAAACCTGGTATTTCTTGAGAAGATGTGATATATTTGGGAGAAATGTGGCATTTCTGGAAGAAACTGTCCTATTTGGGGGAGAAGCTTGCTATTAGTGGGTGAAAAGGTCCTATATGAAGGGGGAAAGCTGGTATTTCTTGGAGAAGATGTGATATATTTGGGAGAAATGTGGCATGTCTGGAAGAAACTGTCCTATTTTGGGGATCAAAGAGGTATTTGTGGGTGAAAAGGTCCTATTTGAAGGGGGAAAGCTGGTATTTCTTGGAGAAGATGTGATATGTTTGGGAGAAATGTGGCATTTCTGGAAGAAAATGTCCTGTTTGGGGGGAGAAGGCTGGTATTTGTGGTTGAAAAGGTCCTATTTGAAGGGGGAAACCTGGTATTTCTTGGAGAAGATGTGATATATTTGGGAGAAATGTGGCATGTCTGGAAGAAACTGTCCTATTTTGGGGATCAAAGAGGTATTTGTGGGTGAAAAGTTCCTATTTGAAGGGGGAAAAGTGGTATCTCTTGGAGAAGATGTGATATATTTGGGACAAATCAGGCATTTCTGGCAGAAACTGTCCTATTTTGGGGATAAAAGAATTTTTTGTGGGTGAAATGGTCCTATTTGAAGGGGGAAACCTGGTATTTCTTGGAGAAGATGTGATATGTTTGGGATAAATGTGGCCTTTCTGGCAGAAACTGTCCTCTTTTGGGGATAAAAGTGGTATTTGTGGGTGATAAGGTCCTATTTGAAGGGGGAAAGCTGGTATTTCTTGGAGAAGATGTGATATATTTGGGAGAAATTTGGCCTTTCTGGCAGAAACTGTCCTATTTTGGGGATAAAAGAGGTATTTGTGGGTGAAAAGGTCCTATTTGAAGGTGGAAACGTGGTATTTCTTGGAGAAGATGTGATATATTTGGGAGAAATGTGGCATTTCTGGAAGAAACTGTCCTCTTTTGGGGATAAAAGAGGTATTTGTGGGAGAAAAGGTCCTATTTGAAGGGGGAACCCTGGTATTTCTTGGAGAAGATGTGATATATGTGGGAGAAATGTGGCATTTCTGGAAGAAACTGTCCTCTTTTGGGGATAAAAGATGTATTTGAGGGTGAAAAGGTCCTATTTGAAGGGTGAATCCTGGTATTTCTTGGAGAAGCTGTGATATATTTGGGAGAAATGTGGCATTTCTGGAAGAAACTGTCCTCTTTTGGGGATAAAAGAGGTATTTGTGGGTGAAAAGGTCCTATTTGAAGGGGGAATCCTGGTATTTCTTGGAGAAGATGTGATATATTTGGGAGAAATGTGGCATTTCTGGAAGAAACTGTCCGCTTTTGGGGATAAAAGAGGTATTTCATGGAGAAAAGGTCCTATTTGAAGGGGGAAACCTGGTATTTCTTGGAGAAGATGTGCTATATTTGGGAGAAATGTGGTATTTCTGGAAGAAAATGTCCTATTTGAGGGATAATACAGGTATTTGTGGGAGAAAAGGTCCTATTTGAACGGGGAAACCAGGTATTTCATGGAGAAGATGTGATATATTTGGGAGAAATGTGGCATGTCTGGAAGAAAATGTCATATTTTGGCGATAAAACAGGTATTTGTGGGAGAAAAGGTCCTATTTGAAGGGGGAAAGCTGGTATTTCTTGGAGAAGATGTGATATATTTGGGAGAAATGTGGCCTTTCTGGAAGAAACTGTCCAATTTAGGGGATAAAAGAGGTATTAATGGGTGAAAATGTCCTATATGAAGGGGGAAAGCTGGTATTTCTTGGAGAAGATGTGATATGTTTGGGAGAAATGTGGCCTTTCTGGAAGAAACTGTCCTCTTTTGGGGATAAAAGAGGTATTTGTGGGTGAAAAGGTCCTATTTGAAGGGGGAACCCTGGTATTTCTTGGAGAAGATGTGATCTATTTGGGAGAAATGTGCCATTTCTGGAAGAAACTGTCCTCTTATGGGGATAGAACAGGTATTTGTGGGAGAAAAGGTCCTATTTAAAGGGGGAACCCTGGTACTTCTTGAAGGAGATGTGGTATATTTGGGAGAAATGTGGCATGTCTGGAAGAAACTGTCCTATTTGGGGGAGAAGCTTGCTAGTAATGGGTGAAAAGGTCCTATATGAAGGGGGAAAGCTGGTATTTCTTGGAGAAGATGTGATATATTTGGGAGAAATGTGGCCTTTCTGGAAGATACTGTCCTCTTTTGGGGATAAAACAGGTATTTGTGGGTGAAAAGGTCCTATTTGAAGGGGGAAACCTGGTATTTCTAGGAGAAGATGTGATATGTTTGGAAGAAATGTGGCATATTTGGAAGAAAGTGTCCTGTTTTGGGGATAAAAGAGGTATTTGTGGGAGAAAAGGTCTTATTTGAAGGAGGAAAGCTGGCATTTCTTGAAGGGGATGTGGTATATTTGGGAGAAATGTGGCATGTCTGGAAGAAACTGTCCTATTTGGGGGAGAAGCTTGCTATTAATGGGTGAAAAGGTCCTATATGAAGGGGGAAAGCTGGTATTTCTTGGAGAAGATGTGATATATTTGGGAGAAATGTGGCCTTTCTGGAAGAAACTGTCCTCTTTTGGGGATAAAAGAGGTATTTGTGGGTGAAAAGGTCCTATTTGAAGGGGGAAACCTGGTATTTCTAGGAGAAGATGTGATATGTTTGGGAGAAATGAGGCATTTCTGGAGGAAACTGTCCTCTTTTGGGGATAAAAGAGGTATTTGTGGGAGAAAAGGTCCTATTTGAAGGGGGAAACCTGGTATTTCTTGGAGAAAATGTTATATATTTGGAAGAAATGTGGCATTTTTGGAAGAAAGTGTCCTGTTTTGGGGATAAAACAGGTATTTGTGGGAGAAAAGGTCCTATTTGAAGGGGGAAAGCTGGTATTTCTTGAAGGAGATGTGGTATATTTGGGAGAAATGTGGCATGTCTGGAAGAAACTGTCCTATTTGGGGGAGAAGCTTGCTATTAATGGGTGAAAAGGTCCTATATGAAGGGGGAAAGCTGGTATTTCTTGGAGAAGATGTGATATATTTGGGAGAAATGTGGCCTTTCTGGAAGAAACTGTCCTCTTTTGGGGATAAAAGAGGTATTTGTGGGTGATAAGGTCCTATTTGAAGGGGGAACCCTGGTATTTCTTGGAGAAGATGTGATCTATTGGGGAGAAATGTGGCATGTCTGGAAGAAACTGTCCTATTTTGGGGATCAAAGAGGTTTTTGTGGGTGAAAAGTTCCTATTTCCAGGGGTAAACCAGTTATTTCTTAGAGAAGATGTGATATATTTGGGAGAAATCTGGCATGTCTGGACGAATCTGTCCTCTTTTGGGGATAAAACAGTTATTTGTGGGTGAAAAGGTCCTATTTGAAGGGGGAAAGCTGGTATTTCTTGGAGAAGATGTGATATATTTGGGAGAAATCTGGACTTTCTGGAAGAAACTGCCCACTTTTGGGGATAAAAGAGGTATTTGTGGGTGAAAAGGTCCTATTTCTAGGGGGAAACCTGGTATTTCTTGGAGAAGATGTGATCTATTTGGGAGAAATGTGGCATTTCTGGTAGAAACTGTCCTCTTATGGGGATAGAACAGGTATTTGTGGGTGAATAGGTCCTATTTGAAGGGGAAAACCTGGTTTTTCTTGGAGAAGATGTGATATATTTGGAGAAATGTGGCATGTCTGGAAGAAAATATCCTATTTGTGGGGAGAAGGGTGGTATTTGTGGGAGAAAAGTTCCTATTTCAGGAGGAATCCTGGTATTTCTTGGAGGAGACGTGATATGTTTGGGAGAAATGTGCCATTTCTGGAAGAAACTGTCCTCTTTTGGGGATAAAAGAGGTATTTGTGGGTGAAAAGGTCCTATTTGAAGGGGGAAACCTGGTATTTCTTGGAGAAGATGTGATATGTTTGGGAGAAATGAGGCATTTCTGGAGGAAACTGTCCTCTTTTGGGGATAAAAGAGGTATTTGTGGGAGAAAAGGTCCTATTTGAAGGGGGAAACCTGGTATTTCTTGGAGAAGATGTTATATATTTGGAAGAAATGTGGCATTTTTGGAAGAAAGTGTCCTGTTTTGGGGATAAAACAGGTATTTGTGGGAGAAAAGGTCCTATTTGAAGGGGGAAAGCTGGTATTTCTTGAAGGAGATGTGGTATATTTGGGAGAAATGTGGCATGTCTGGAAGAAACTGTCCTATTTGGGGGAGAAGCGTGCTATTAATGGGTGAAAAGGTCCTATATGAAGGGGGAAAGCTGGTATTTCTTGGAGAAGATGTGATATATTTGGGAGAAATGTGGCCTTTCTGGAAGAAACTGTCCTCTTTTGGGGATAAAAGAGGGATTAGTGCGTGAAAAGGTCCTATTTGAAGGGGGAAAGCTGGTATTTCTTGGAGAAGATGTGATATGTTTGGGAGAAATGTGGCATTTCTGGAAGAAAATGTCCTATTTGGGGGGAGAAGGCTGGTATTTGTGGTTGAAAAGGTCCTATTTGAAGGGGGAAACCTGGTATTTCTTGGAGAAGATGTGATATATTTGGGAGAAATGTGGCATGTCTGGAAGAAACTGTCCTCTTTTGGGGATAAAAGAGGTATTTGAGGGTGAAAAGGTCCTATTTGAAGGGGGAAACGTGGTATTTCTTGGAGAAGATGTGATATATTTGGGACAAATCAGGCATTTCTGGCAGAAACTGTCCTATTTTGGGGATAAAAGAATTTTTTGTGGGTGAAAAGGTCCTATTTGAAGGGGGAAACCTGGTATTTCTTGGAGAAGATGTGCTATATTTGGGAGAAATGTGGCATTTCTGGAAGAAAATGTCGTATTTTGGGGATAAAATAGGTATTTCATGGAGAAAAGGTCCTATTTGAAGGGGGAAACCTGGTATTTCTTGGAGAAGATGTGATATATTGGGGAGAAATGTGGCATTTCTGGAAGAAACTGTCCTATTTTGGGGATAAAAGTGCTATTTGTGGGTGATAAGGTCCTATTTGAAGGGGGAAACGTGGTATTTCTTGGAGAAGATGTGATATATTTGGGAGAAATGTGGCCTTTCTGGAAGAAACTGTCCTCTTTTGGGGATAAAAGAGGTATTTGTGGGTGAAAAGGTCCTATTTGAAGGGGGAAATCTGGTATTTCTTGGAGAAGATGTGATATATTTGGGAGAAATGTGGCATTTCTGGAAGAAACTGTCCTCTTTTGGGGATAAAAGATGTATTTGAGGGTGAAAAGGCCCTATTTGAAGGGGGAATCCTGGTATTTCTTGGAGAAGATGTGATATATTTGGGAGAAATGTGGCATTTCTGGAAGAAACTGTCCTCTTTTGGGGATAAAAGAGGTATTTGTGGGTGAAAAGGTCTTATTACAAGGGGGAAACCTGGTATTTCTTGGAGAAGATGTGCTATATTTGGGAGAAATGTGGCATTTCTGGAAGAAAATGTCTTATTTGAGGGATAGAACAGGTATTTGTGGGAGTAAAGGTCCTATTTGAAGGGGGAAACCTGGTATTTCTTGGAGAAGATGTGGTATATTTGGGAGAAATGTGGCATTTCTGGAAGAAACTGTCCTCTTTTGGGGATAAAAGAGGTATTTCATGGAGAAAAGGTCCTATTTGAAGGGGGAAACCTGGTATTTCTTGGAGAAGATGTGCTATATTTGGGAGAAATGTGGTATTTCTGGAAGAAAATGTCCTATTTGAGGGATAATACGGGTATTTGTGGGAGAAAAGGTCCTATTTGAACGGGGAAACCAGGTATTTCATGGAGAAGATGTGATATATTTGGGAGAAATGTGGCATGTCTGGAAGAAAATGTCATATTTTGGCGATAAAACAGGTATTTGTGGGAGAAAAGGTCCTATTTGAAGGGGGAAAGCTGGTATTTCTTGGAGAAGATGTGATATATTTGGGAGAAATGTGGCATGTCTGGAAGAAACTGTCCAATTTAGGGGATAAAAGAGGTATTAATGGGTGAAAAGGTCCTATTTGAAGGGGGAAAGCTGGTATTTCTTGGAGAAGATGTGATATATTTGGGAGAAATGTGGCCTTTCTGGAAGAAACTGTCCTCTTTTGGGGATAAAAGAGGTATTTGTGGGTGATAAGGTCCTATTTGAAGGGGGAACCCTGGTATTTCTTGGAGAAGATGTGATCTATTGGGGAGAAATGTGGCATGTCTGGAAGAAACTGTCCTCTTATGGGGATAGAACAGGTATTTGTGGGAGAAAAGGTCCTATTTAAAGGGGGAACCCTGGTATTTCTTGAAGGAGATGTGGTATATTTGGGAGAAATGTGGCATGTCTGGAAGAAACTGTCCTATTTGGGGGAGAAGCTTGCTATTAATGGGTGAAAAGGTCCTATATGAAGGGGGAAAGCTGGTATTACTTGGAGAAGATGTGATATATTTGGGAGAAATGTGGCATGTCTGGAAGAAACTGTCCTCTTTTGGGGATAAAACAGGTATTTGTGGGTGAAAAGGTCCTATTTGAAGGGGGAAACCTGGTATTTCTAGGAGAAGATGTGATATGTTTGGAAGAAATGTGGCATATTTGGAAGAAAGTGTCCTGTTTTGGGGATAAAAGAGGTATTTGTGGGAGAGAAGGTCCTATTTGAAGGGGGAAAGCTGGTATTTCTTGAAGGAGATGTGGTATATTTGGGAGAAATGTGGCATGTCTGGAAGAAACTGTCCTATTTGGGGGAGAAGCTTGCTATTAATGGGTGAAAAGGTCCTATATGAAGGGGGAAAGCTGGTATTTCTTGGAGAAGATGTGATATATTTGGGAGAAATGTGGCCTTTCTGGAAGAAACTGTCCTCTTTTGGGGATAAAAGAGGTATTTGTGGGTGAAAAGGTCCTATTTGAAGGGGGAAACCTGGTATTTCTAGGAGAAGATGTGATATGTTTGGGAGAAATGAGGCATTTCTGGAGGAAACTGTCCTCTTTTGGGGATAAAAGAGGTATTTGTGGGAGAAAAGGTCCTATTTGAAGGGGGAAACCTGGTATTTCTTGGAGAAAATGTTATATATTTGGAAGAAATGTGGCATTTTTGGAAGAAAGTGTCCTGTTTTGGGGATAAAACAGGTATTTGTGGGAGAAAAGGTCCTATTTGAAGGGGGAAAGCTGGTATTTCTTGAAGGAGATGTGGTATATTTGGGAGAAATGTGGCATGTCTGGAAGAAACTGTCCTCTTTTGGGGAGAAGCGTGCTATTAATGGGTGAAAAGGTCCTATATGAAGGGGGAAACCTGGTATTTCTTGGAGAAGATGTGATATATTTGGGAGAAATGTGGCATTTCTGGAAGAAACTGTCCTCTTTTGGGGATAAAAGAGGTATTAGTGCGTGAAAAGGTCCTATTTGAAGGGGGAAACCTGGTATTTCTTGGAGAAGATGTGATATGTTTGGGAGAAATGTGGCATTTCTGGAAGAAACTGTCCTATTTGGGTGGAGAAGGCTGGTATTTGTGGGAGAAAAGGTCCTATTTGAAGGGGGAAACCTGGTATTTCTTGGAGAAGATGTGATCTATTTGGGAGAAATGTGGCATGTCTGGAAGAAACTGTCCTCTTTTGGGGATAAGAGAGGTATTTGAGGGTGAAAAGGTCCTATTTGAAGGGGGAAACGTGGTATTTCTTGGAGAAGATGTGACATATTTGGGACAAATCAGGCATTTCTGGCAGAAACTGTCCTATTTTGGGGATAAAAGAATTTTTTGTGGGTGAAAAGGTCCTATTTGAAGGGGGAAAGCAGGTATTTCTTGGAGATGATGTGCTATATTTGGGAGAAATGTGGCATTTCTGGAAGAAAATGTCCTATTTTGGGGATAAAATAGGTATTTCATGGAGAAAAGGTCCTAATTGAAGGGGGAAACCTGGTATTTCTTGGAGAAGATGTGATATATTGGGGAGAAATGTGGCATTTCTGGCAGAAACTGTCCTATTTTGGGGATAAAAGTGCTATTTGTGGGTGATATGGTCCTACTTGAAGGGGGAAACGTGGTATTTCTTGGAGAAGATGTGATCTATTTGGGAGAAATGTGGCCTTTCTGGAAGAAACTCTCCTCTTTTGGGGATAAAAGATGTATTTGTGGGTGAAAATGTCCTATTTGAAGGGGGAAAGCTGGTATTTCTTGGAGAAGATGTGATCTATTTGGGAGAAATGTGGCATTTCTGGAAGAAACTGTCCTCTTTTGGGGATAAGAGATGTATTTGAGGGTGAAAAGGCCCTATTTGAAGGGGGAATCCTGGTATTTCTTGGAGAAGCTGTGATATATTTGGGAGAAATGTGGCATTTCTGGAAGAAACTGTCCTCTTTTGGGGATAAAAGAGGTATTTGTGGGTGAAAAGGTCTTATTACAAGGGGGAAACCTGGTATTTCTTGGAGAAGATGTGCTATATTTGGGAGAAATGTGGCATTTCTGGAAGAAAATGTCTTATTTGAGGGATAGAACAGGTATTTGTGGGAGTAAAGGTCCTATTTGAAGGGGGAACCCTGGTATTTCTTGGAGAAGATGTGGTATATTTGGGAGAAATGTGGCATGTCTGGAAGAAAATGTCCTATTTTGGGGATAAAACAGGTATTTGTGGGTGAAAAGGTCTTATTTGAAGGGGGAAAGCTGGTATTTCTTGGAGAAGATGTGATATATTTGGGAGAAATGTGGCATGTCTGGAAGAAACTGTCCAATTTAGGGGATAAAAGAGGTATTTGTGGGTGAAAAGGTCCTATTTGAAGGGGGAAACTTGGTATTTCTTGGAGAAGATGTGATCTATTTGGGAGAAATGTGGCATTTCTTGAAGAAACTCTCCTCTTTTGGGGATAAAAGAGGTATTTGTGGGAGAAAAGGTCCTATTTGAAGGGGGAACCCTGGTATTTCTTGGAGAAGATGTGATCTATTTGGGAGAAATGTGGCATGTCTGGAAGAAACTGTCCACTTTGGGGGATGAAACAGGTATTTGTGGGAGAAAAGGTCCTATTTGAAGGGGGAAAGCTGGTATTTCTAGGAGGAGATGTGATCTATTTGGGAGAAATGTGGCCTTTCTGGAAGAAAATGTCCAATTTGGGGTAGAAGGCTGGCAGTTTTGGGTGAGAAGGTCCTATTTCAGGAGGAATCCTGGTATTTCTTGGAGAAGATGTGATATATTTGGGAGAATTGTGGCCTTTCTGGAAGAAAATGTCCAATTTTGGGGAGAAGGCTGGTAGTTTTGGGTGAGAAGGTCCTGTTTCAGGAGGAATCCTGGCATTTCTTGGAGAAGATGTGATATATTTGGGAGAAATGTGGCATTTCTGGAAGAAACTGTCCTCTTTTGGGGATAAAAGAGGTATATGTGGGTGAAAAGTTCCTATTTCCAGGGGTAAAACAGTTATTTCTTGGAGAAGATGTGATATATTTGGGAGAAATCTGGCATGTCTGGAAGAATCTGTCCTCTTTTGGGGATAAAACAGGTATTTGTGGGTGAAAAGGTCCTATTTGAAGGGGGAAAGCTGGTATTTCTTGGAGAAGATGTGATATATTTGTGAGAAATCTGGACTTTCTGGAAGAAACTGTCCTCTTTTGGGGATAAAAGAGGTATTTGTGGGTGAAAAGGTCCTATTTGAAGGGGGAAACCTGGTATTTCTTGGAGAAGATGTGATCTATTTGGGAGAAATGTGGCATTTCTGGAAGAAACTGTCCTATTTTGGGGATAGAAGAGGTATTTGTGGGTGAAAAGGTCCTATTTGAAGGGGAAAACCTGGTTTTTCTTGGAGAAGATGTGATATATTTGGGAGAAATGTGGCACGTCTGGAAGAAAATGTCCATATTTGTGGGGAGAAGGGTGGTATTTGTGGGAGAGAAGTTCCTATTTCAGGAGGAATCCTGGTATTTCTTGGAGGAGACGTGATATGTTTGGGAGAAATGTGCCATTTCTGGAAGAAACTGTCCTCTTTTGGGGATAAAACAGGTATTTGTGGGTGAAAAGGTCCTATTTGAAGGGGGAACCCTGGTATTTCTTGGAGAAGATGCGATATGTTTGGGAGAAATGAGGCATTTCTGGAGGAAACTCTCCTCTTTTGGGGATGAAAGAGGTATTTGTGGTTGAAAAGGTCCTATTTGAAGGGGGAACCCTGGTATTTCTAGGAGGAGATGTGATATATTTTGGAGAAATGTGGCATTTTTGGAAGAAAGTGTCCTGTTTTGGGGATAAAAGAGGTATTTGTGGGAGAAATGGTCCTATTTGAAGGGGGAAAGCTGGTATTTCTTGAAGGAGATGTGGTATATTTGGGAGAAATGTGGCATGTCTGGAAGAAACTGTCGTATTTTGGGGATAAAAGAGGTATTTGTGGGTGAAAAGGTCCTATTTCCAGGGGGAACCCTGGTATTTCTTGGAGAAGATGTGATATATTTGGGAGAAATGTGGCATTTCTGGAAGAAACTGTCCTATTTGGGGGAGAAGCTTGCTATTAATGGGTGAAAAGGTCCTATATGAAGGGAGAAAGCTGGTATTTCTTGGAGAAGATGTGATATATTTGGGAGAAATGTGGCCTTTCTGGAAGAAACTGTCCTCTTTTGGGGATAAAAGAGGTATTTGTGGGTGAAAAGGTCCTATTTGAAGGGGGAAACCTGGTATTTCTTGGAGAAGATGTGATATGTTTGGGAGAAATGTGGCATTTCTGGAAGAAACTGTCCTATTTGGGGGGAGAAGGCTGGTATTTGTAGGAGAAAAGGTCCTATTTGAAGGGGGAAACCTGGTATTTCTTGGAGAAGATGTGATCTATTTGGGAGAAATGTGGCCTTTCTGGAAGAAACTGTCCTCTTTTGGGGATAAAAGAGGTATTTGTGGGTGAAAAGGTCCTATTTGAAGGGGGAAACGTGGTATTTCTTGGAGAAGATGTGATATATTTGGTAGAAATGTGGCATTTCTGGCAGAAACTGTCCTATTTTGGGGATAAAAGAATTTTTTGTGGGTGAAAAGGTCCTATTTGAAGGGGGAAACCTGGTATTTCTTGGAGAAGATGTGATATATTTGGGAGAAATGTGGCATTTCTGGTAGAAAATGTCCTCTTTTGGGGATAAAAGAGGTATTTCATGGAGAAAAGGTCCTAATTGAAGGGGGAAACCAGGTATTTCTTGGAGAAGATGTGATATATTGGGGAGAAATGTGGCATTTCTGGCAGAAACTGTCCTATTTTGGGGATTAAAGTGCTATTTGTGGGTGATAAGGTCCTATTTGAAGGGGGAAACCTGGTATTTCTTGGAGAAGATGTGATCTATTTGAGAGAAATGTGGCCTTTCTGGAAGAAACTGTCCTCTTATGGGGATAAAAGAGGTATTTGTGGGTGAAAAGGTCCTATTTGAAGGGGGAAACGTGGTATTTCTTGGAGAAGATGTGATATATTTGGGAGAAATGTGGCATGTCTGGAAGAAACTGTCCTCTTTTGGGGATAAAAGATGTATTTGAGGGTAAAAAGGCCCAATTTGAAGGGGGAATCCTGGTATTTCTTGGAGAAGCTGTGATACATTTGGGAGAAATGTGGCATTTCTGGAAGAAACTGTCCTCTTTTGGGGATAAAAGAGGTATTTGTGGGTGAAAAGGTCTTATTACAAGGGGGAAACCTGGTATTTCTTGGAGAAGATGTGCTATATTTGGGAGAAATGTGGCATTTCTGGAAGAAAATGTCTTATTTGAGGGATAGAACAGGTATTTGTGGGAGTAAAGGTCCTATTTGAAGGGGGAAACCTGGTATTTCTTGGAGAAGATGTGGTATATTTGGGAGAAATGTGGCATGTCTGGAAGAAAATGTCCTATTTTGGGGATAAAACAGGTATTTGTGGGAGAAAAGGTCCTATTTGAAGGGGGAAAGCTGGTATTTCTTGGAGAAGATGTGATATATTTGGGAGAAATGTGGCATGTCTGGAAGAAACTGTCCAATTTAGGGGATAAAAGAGGTATTTGTGGGTGAAAAGGTCCTATTTGAAGGGGGAAACTTGGTATTTCTTGGAGAAGATGTGATCTATTAGGGAGAAATGTGGACTTTCTGGAAGAAACTGTCCTCTTTTGGGGATAAAAGAGGTATTTGTGGGTGAAAAGGCCCTATTTGAAGGGGGAACCCTGGTATTTCTTGGAGAAGATGTGATCTATTTGGGAGAAATGTGGCATTTCTGGAAGAAACTGTCCTCTTATGGGGATAGAACAGGTATTTGTGGGAGTAAAGGTCCTATTTGAAGGGGGAAACCTGGTATTTCTTGGAGAAGATGTGGTATATTTGGGAGAAATGTGGCATTTCTGGAAGAAAATGTCCTCTTTTGGGGATAAAAGAGGTATTTGAGGGTGAAAAGGTCCTATTTGAAGGGGGAACCCTGGTATTTCTTGGAGAAGATGTGATATATTTGGGAGAAATGTGGCCTGTCTGGAAGAAAATGTCATATTTGAGGGATAATACAGGTATTTGTGGGAGAAAATGTCCTATTTGAAGGGGGAAACCTGGTATTTCTTGGAGAAGATGTGGTATATTTGGGAGAAATGTGGCATTTCTGGAAGAAACTGTCCTCTTTTGGGGATGAAACAGGTATTTTTGGGTGAAAAGGTCCTATTTCAAGGGGGAAAGCTGGTAGTTCTTGCAAGAGATGTGATATATTTGGGAGAAATGTGGCCTTTCTGGAAGAAACTCTCCTATTTTGGGGATAAAAGAGGTATTTGTGGGTGAAAAGTTCCTATTTGAAGGGGGAAAGCTGGTATTTCTTGGAGAAGATGTGATATATTTGGGAGAAATGTGGCATGTCTGGAAGAAACTGTCCTATTTTGGGGATAAAAGAGGTATTTGTGGGTGAAAAGGTCCTATTTGAAGGGGGAAACGTGGTATTTCTTGGAGAAGATGTGATATGTTTGGGAGAAATGTGGCATTTCTGGAAGAAACTGTCCTCTTTTGGGGATAAAAGAGGTATTTGTGGGTGAAAAGATCCTATTTCCACGGCAAAACCTGGTATTTCTTGGAGAAGATGTGATCTATTTGGGAGAAATGTGGCATTTCTGGAAGAAACTGTCCTCTTTTGGGGATAAAAGAGGTATTTGTGGGTGAAAAGGTCCTATTTGAAGGGGGAAACCTGGTATTTCTTGGAGAAGAGTTGATATATTTGGGAGAAATCAGGCATTTCTGGCAGAAACTGTCCTATTTTGGGGATAAAAGAGGTATTTGTGGGTGAAAAGGTCCTATTTGAAGGGGGAAAGCTGGTATTTCTTGGAGAAGATGTGATCTATTAGGGAGAAATGTGGCATTTCTGGAAGAAAATGTCTAATTTGAGGGATAGAAGAGGTATTTGTGGGTGAAAAGGTCCTATTTCCAAAGGGGAAACGTTGTATTTCTTGGAGAAGATGTGGTATATTAGGGAGAAATGTGGCCTTTCTGGAAGAAACTGTCCTCTTTTGGGGATAAAAGAGGTATTTGTGGGTGAAAAGGTCCTATTTGAAGGGGGAAAGTTGGTATTTCTTGGAGAAGATGTGATATATTTGGGAGAAATGTGGCATTTCTGGAAGAAAATGTCCTATTTTGGGGATGAAACAGGTATTTGTGGGTGAAAAGGTCCTATTTGAAGGGGGAAACCTCTTATTTCTTGGAGAAGATGTGATATATTTGGGAGAAATGTGGCCTTTCTGGAAGAAAATGTTCAATTTGGGGGGAGAAGGCTGGTAGTTTTGGGTGAGAAGGTCCTATTTCAGGAGGAATCCTGGCATTTCTTGGAGAAGATGTGATATATTTGGGAGAAATGTGGCATTTCTGGAAGAACCTGTCCTATTTTGGGGATAAAAGAGGTATTAGTGGTTGAAAAGGTCCTATTTGAAGGGGGAACCCTGGTATTTCTTGGAGAAGATGTGATATAATTGGGAGAAATGTGGCATTTCTGGAAGAAAATGTCCTCTTTTGGGGATAAAAGAGGTATTTCATGGAGAAAAGGTCCTATTTGAAGGGGGAAACCTGGTATTTCTTGGAGGAGTTGTGATATATTTGGGAGAAATGTGGCATTTCTGGAAGAAAATGTCCTATTAGAGGGATAAAAGAGGTATTTGTGGGTGAAAAGGTCCTATTTGAAGGGGGAACCCTGGTATTTCTTGGAGAAGATGTGATATATTTGGGAGAAATGTGGCCTTTCTGGAAGAAACTGTCCTCTTTTGGGGATAAAAGAGGTATTTGTGGGTGAAAAGGTCCTATTTGAAGGGGGAAACGTGGTATTTCTCGGAGAAGATGTGATCTATTTGGGAGAAATGTGGCATTTCTTGAAGAAACTGTCCTCTTTTGGGGATTCAAGAGGTATTTGTGGGTGAAAAGGTCCTATTTGAAGGGGGAAACGTGGTATTTCTTGGAGAAGATGTGATATGTTTGGGAGAAATGTGTCATTTCTGGAAGAAACTGTCCTCTTTTGGGGATAAAGGAGGTATTTGTGGGTGAAAAGGTCCTATTTCCACGGGAAAACCTGGTATTTCTTGGAGAAGATGTGCTATATTTGGGAGAAATGTGGCATTTCTGGAAGAAACTGTCCTCTTTTGGGGATAAAAGAGGTATTTGTGGGTGAAAAGGTCCTATTTGAAGGGGGAACCCTGGTATTTCTTGGAGAAGATGTGATATATATGGGAGAAATGTGGCATGTCTGGAAGAAACTGTCCTGTTTTGGGGTTAAAAGAATTTTTTGTTGGTGAAAAGTTCCTATTTTAAGGGGGAAGCGTGATATTTCTAGGAGAAGATGTGATATATTTGGGAGAAATGTGGCATTTCTGGAAGAAACTGTCCTCTTATGGGGATAGAACAGGTATTTATGGGTGAAAACGTCCTATTTCCAGGGAGAAACCTTGTATTTCTTGGAGAAGATGCGGTATATTAGGGAGAAATGTGGCCTTTCTGGCAGAAACTGTCCTCTTTTGGGGATAAAAGAGGTATTTGTGGGTGAAAAGATCCTATTTGAAGGGGGAAACCTGGTATTTCTTGGAGGAGATGTGGTATATTTGGGAGAAATGTGGCATTTCTTGAAGAAACTGTGCTCTTTTGGGGATAAAAGAGGTATTTGTGGGTGAAAAGGTCCTATTTGAAGGGGGAAAGCTGGTATTTCTTGGAGAAGATGTGATGTATTTGGGAGAAATTTGGCATTTCTGGAAGAAACCGAGCTCTTTTGGGATAAAAGAGGTATGTGTGGGTGAAAAGGTCCTATTTGAAGGGGGAACCCTGGTATTTCTTGGAGAAGATGTGATCTATTTTGGAGAAATCAGGCATTTCTGGAAGAAACTGTCCTCTTTTGGGGATAAAAGAGGTATTTGTGGGTGAAAAGGTCCTATTTGAAGGGGGAAACCTGTTATTTCTTGGAGAAGATGTGATATATTTGGGAGAAATGTGGCATGTCTGGAAAAAACTGTCCTCTTTTGGGGATAAAAGAGGTATTTGTGGGTGAAAAGGTCCTATTTGAAGGAGGAAAGCTGGTATTTCTTGGAGAAGATGTGATCTATTTGGGAGAAATGTGGCCTTTCTGGAAGAAACTTTCCTATTTTGGGGATAAAAGAGGTATTTGTTGGTGAAAAGGTCCTATTTGAAGTGGGAAAGTTGGTATTTCTTGGAGAAGATGTGATATATTTGGGAGAAATGTGGCATTTCTGGAAGAAACTGTCCTCCTTTGGGGATAAAACAGGTATTTGTGGGTGAGAAGGTCCTATTGGAAGGGGAAATCTAGTATTTCTAGGAGGAGATGTGATATATTTGGGAGAAATGTGGCATTTCTGGAAGAAACTGTCCTATTTTGGGGATAAAAGAGGTATTTGTGGGTGAAAAGGTCCTATTTGAAGGAGGAAAGCTGGTATTTCTTGGAGAAGATGTGATATATTTGGGAGAAATGTTGCATGTCCGGAAGAAACTGTCCTATTTTGGGGATAAAAGAGGTATTTGTGGGTGAAAAGGTCCTATTTGAAGGGGGAAAGCTGGTATTTCTTGGAGAAGATGTGATATATTTGGGAGAAATGTGGCATTTCTGGAAGAAAATGTCCAATTAGAGGGATAAAAGAGCTATTTGTGGATGAAAAGTTCCTATTTCCAGGGGTAAACCCGTTATTTCTTAGAGAAGATGTGATATATTTGGGAGAAATCTGGCATATCTGGAAGAATCTGTCCTCTTTTGGGGATAAAAGAGGTATTTGTGGGTGAAAAATTCCTATTTGAAGGGGAAAGCTGGAATTGCTTTGAGAAGATGTGATATGTTTGGGAGAAATCTGGCCTTTCTGGAAGAAACTGTCCTCTTATGGGGATAAAAGAGGTATTTGTGGGAGAAAAGGTCCTATTTGAAGGGGGAAAGCTGGATGTTCTTGCAGGACATGTGATATATTTGGGAGAAATGTGGCCTTTCTGGAAGAAACTGTCCTCTTTTGGGGATAAAAGAGCTATTTGTGGTTGAAAAGGTCCTATTTCAAGGGGGAAACCTGGCATTTCTTGGAGAAGATGTGATCTATTTGGGAGAAATGTGGCATTTCTGGAAGAAACTGTCCTCTTTTGGGGATAAAAGAGGTATTTCTGGGAGAAAAGTTCCTATTTCTAGGGGGAAAGCTGGTATTTCTGTGGCCTTTCTGGAAGAAACTGTCCTCTTTTGGGGATTAAACAGGTATTTGTGGGTGAAAAGGTCCTATTTGAAGGGGGAAAGCTGGTAATTCTATGAGAAGATGTGATATGTTTGGGAGAAATGTGGCATTTCTGGAAGAAACTGTCCTCTTTTGGGGATAAAAGAGGTATTTGTGGGTGAAAAGGTCCTATTTCCAGGGGAAAACCTGGTATTTCTGTGGCCTTTCTGGAAGAAACTGTCCTCTTTTGGGGATAAAACAGGTATTTGTGGGTGAAAAGGTCCTATTTGAAGGGGGAAAGCTGGTAATTCTATGAGAAGATGTGATCTATTTGGGAGAAATGTGGCATGTCTGGAAGAAAATGTCCTATTTGGGGCGAGAAGGCTGGTATTTTTTGGGAAAAGGTCCTATTTGAAGGGGGAAACGTGGTATTTCTTGGAGAAGATGTGATCTATTTGGGAGAAATGTGGCATTTCTGGAAGAAACTGTCCTCTTTTGGGGATAAAAGAGGTATTTGTGGGTGAGAAGGTCCTATTTGAAGGGGGAATCCTGGTATTTCTTGGAGAAGATGTGATCTATTTGGGAGAAATGTGGCCTTTCTGGAAGAAACTGTCCTATTTTGGGGATAAAAGAGGTATTTGTGGGAGAAAAGGTCCTATTCGAAGGGGGAAACCTGGTATTTCTTGGAGAAGATGTGATATATTTGGGAGAAATGTGGCATGTCAGGAAGAAACTGTCCTCTTTTGGGGATTCAAGAGGTATTTGTGGGTGAAAAGTTCCTATTTCAAGGAGAAAACCTGGTATTTCTTGGAGAAGATGTGATATGTTTGGGAGAAATGTGGCATGTCTGGAAGAAACTGTCCTCTTTTGGAGATAAAAGAGGTATTTGTGGGTGAAAAGGTCCTATTTGAAGGGGGAAAGCTGGTAATTCTATGAGAAGATGTGATATGTTTGGGAGAAATGTGGCATTTCTGGAAGAAACTGTCCTCTTTTGGGGATAAAAGAGGTATTTGTGGGTGAAAAGGTCCTATTTCCAGGGGAAAACCTGGTATTTCTGTGGCCTTTCTGGAAGAAACTGTCCTCTTTTGGGGATAAAACAGGTATTTGTGGGTGAAAAGGTCCTATTTGAAGGGGGAAAGCTGGTAATTCTATGAGAAGATGTGATCTATTTGGGAGAAATGTGGCATGTCTGGAAGAAAATGTCCTATTTGGGGCGAGAAGGCTGGTATTTTTTGGGAAAAGGTCCTATTTGAAGGGGGAAACGTGGTATTTCTTGGAGAAGATGTGATCTATTTGGGAGAAATGTGGCATTTCTGGAAGAAACTGTCCTCTTTTGGGGATAAAAGAGGTATTTGTGGGTGAGAAGGTCCTATTTGAAGGGGGAATCCTGGTATTTCTTGGAGAAGATGTGATCTATTTGGGAGAAATGTGGCCTTTCTGGAAGAAACTGTCCTATTTTGGGGATAAAAGAGGTATTTGTGGGAGAAAAGGTCCTATTCGAAGGGGGAAACCTGGTATTTCTTGGAGAAGATGTGATATATTTGGGAGAAATGTGGCATGTCAGGAAGAAACTGTCCTCTTTTGGGGATTCAAGAGGTATTTGTGGGTGAAAAGTTCCTATTTCAAGGAGAAAACCTGGTATTTCTTGGAGAAGATGTGATATGTTTGGGAGAAATGTGGCATGTCTGGAAGAAACTGTCCTCTTTTGGAGATAAAAGAGGTATTTGTGGGTGAAAAGGTCCTATTTGAAGGGGGAAACCTGGTATTTCTTGGAGAATATGTGATATGTTTCGGAGAAATGTGGCATGTCTGGAAGAAACTGTCCTATTTTGGGGATAAAAGAGGTATTTGTGGGTGAAAAGGTCCTATTTGAAGGGGGAAAGCTGGTATTTCTTGGAGAAGCTGTGATATATTTAGAGAAACCTGGCATTTATGGAAGAAACAGTCCTCTTTTGGGGATACAACAGGTATTTGTAGGTTAAAAGGTCCTATTTCAGGAGGAATCCTGGTATTTCTTGGAGAAGATGTGATATGTTTGGGAGAAATGTGGCATTTCTGGAAGAAACTGTCCTATTTTGGGAATAAAAGAGGTATTTGTAGGTGAAAAGGTCCTATTTGAAGGGGAAAACCTGGTATTTCTTGGAGAAGATGTGATCTATTTTGGAGAAATGTGGCATTTCTGGAAGAAACTGTCCTCTTTTGGGGATAAAAGAGGTATTAGTGGGTGAAAAGGTCCTATTTGAAGGGGGAAACGTGGTATTTCTTGGAGAAGATGTGATATATTTGGGAGAAACCTGGCATTTCTGGAAGAAACTGTCCTCTTTTGGGGATAAAAGAGGTATTTGTGGGTGAAAAGGTCCTATTTGAAGGGGGAAACGTGGTATTTCTTGGAGAAGATGTGATCTATTTGGGAGAAATCAGCATTTATGGAAGAAACTGTCCTCTTTTGGGGATAAAACAGGTATTTGTGGGTGAAAAGGTCCTATTTGAAGGGGGAAACCTGGTATTTCTTGGAGAAGATGTGATATGTTTGGGAGAAATGTGGCCTTTCTGGCAGAAACTGTCCTCTTTTGGGGATATAACAGGTATTTGTGGGTGAAAAGGTCGTATTTGAAGGGGGAAACCTGGTATTTCTTGGAGAAGATGTGATATATTTGGGAGAAATGTGGCATGTCCGGAAGAAACTGTTCTATTTTGGGTATAAAACAAGTATTTGTGGGTGAAAAGGTCCTATTTGAAGGGGGAAAGCTGGTATTTCTTGGAGAAGATGTGATCTATTTGGGAGAAATGTGGCATTTCTGGAAGAAACTGTCCTCTTTTGGGGATAAAAGAGGTATTTGTGGGAGAAAAGGTCCTATGTCAAGGGGTAAAGCTGGATGTTCTTGCTGGAGATGTGATATATGTGGGAGAAATGCGGCATTTCTGGAAGAAACTGTCGTATTTTGGGGATCAAAGAGATATTTGTGGGTGAAAAGGTCCTATTTGAAGGAGGAAACCTGGTATTTCTTGGAGAAGATGTGATATATTTGGGAGAAATGTGGCATTTCTGGAAGAATCTGTCCTCTTTTGGGGATAAAAGAGGTATTTGTGGGTGAGAAGGTCCTATTTGAAGGGGGAAACCTGGTATTTCTTGGAGAAGATATGATATGTTTGGGAGAAATGTGGCATTTCTGGAAGAAACTGTCCTCTTTTGGGGGGAAAAGGCTGGTTTTTGTGGGAGAAAAGGTACTATTTCAGGAGAAATCCTGGTATTTCTTGGAGGAGATGTGATATGTTTGGGAGAAATGTGGCATTTCTGGAAGAAACTGTCCTATTTTGGGGATAAATGAGGAATTTTTGGGCGAAAAGGTCCTATTTGAAGGGGGAACCCTGGTATTTCATGGAGAAGATGTGATATATATGGGAGAAATGTGGCCTTTCTGGAAGAAAATGTCCTGTTTGAGTGATAAAAGAGGTATTTGTGGGTGAAAAGGTCCTATTTGAAGGGGGAAAGCTGGTAGTTTTACCTCTTTTATTCCCCAAAATAGAACAGTTTCGTCCAGTAAGGCCACATTTCTCCCAAATATATCACTTCTTCTCCAAGAAATACCAGCTTTACCCCTTCAAATAGGACCGTTTCACCCACAAATACCTCTTTTATTCCCAAAAGAGGACAGTTTCTGCCAGAAATGCCATATTTCTCCCAAATATACCACATTTTCTCCATGAAATACCAGATTTCCCCCTACAAATAGGACCTTTTCACCCAAAAATACCTGTTTCATCCCCAAAAGAGGACAGTTTCTTCCTGACATGCCACATTTCTCCCAAATATATCACATCTTCTCCAAGAAATACCAGGTTTTCCCCTTCGAATAGGGCCTTATCACAAACAAATACCACTTTTATCCCTAAAAGAGGACAGTTTCTTCCAGAAAGGCCACATTACTCCCAAACATATCACATCTTCTCCAAGAAATACCAGGTTTCCCCCTTCAAATAGGACCTTTTCACCCACAAAAAATTCTTTTATCCCCAAAATAGGACAGTTTCTGCCAGAAATGCCTGATTTTTCCCAAATATATCACATCTTCTCCAAGAAATACCAGGTTTCCCCCTTCAAATAGGACCTTTTCAACCACAAATACCTCTTTTATCCCTCAAATAGGTCAGTTTCTTCCAGACATGCCACATTTCTCCCAAATATATCACATCTTCTCCAAGAAATACCAGGATTCCTCCGGAAATAGGACCTTTTCTCCCACAAATACCAGCCTTCTCCCCCCAAACAGGATAGTTTCTTCCAGAAATGCCACATTTCTCCCAAACATATCACATCTTCTCCAAGAAATACCAGGTTTCCCCCTTCAAATAGGACCTTTTCACCCACAGATACCTCTTTTATCCCCAAAAGAGGACAGTTTCTTCCAGAAAGGCCACATTTCTCCCAAATATATCACATCTTCTCCAAGAAATACCAGCTTTCCCCCTTCAAATCGGACCTTTTCACCCACTAATAGCAGGCTTCTTCCCCCCAAATAGGACAGTTTCTTCCAGAAATGCCACATTTCTCCCAAATAAATCACATCTTCTCCAAGAAATACCAGGTTTCCCCCTTCAAATAGGACCTTTTCACCCACAAATACCTCATTTATCCCCAAAAGAGGACAGTTTTTTCCAGACATGCCACATTTCTCCCAAATATATCACATCTTCTCCAAGAAATACCAGCTTTCCCCCTTCAAATAGGACCTTTTCTCCCACAAATACCTGTTTTATCCCCAAAAGAGGACAGTTTCTTCCAGAAATGCCACATTTCTCCCAAATATATCACAACTCCTCCAAGAAATACCAGGTTTCCCCCTTGAATTAGGACCTTTTCTCCATGAAATACCTGTTTTATCCCCAAAAGAGGACATTTTCTTCCAGAAATGCCACATTTCTCCCAAATATATCACATCTTCTCCAAGAAATACCAGCTTTCCCCCTTCAAATAGGACCTTTTCAACCACTAATACCTCTTTTATTCCCTAAAGAGGACAGTTTCTTCCGGAAATGCCACATTTCTACCAAATATATCACATCTTCTCCAAGAAATACCAGGTTTCCCCCTTCAAATAGGACCTTTTCACACACAAATACCTGTTCTATCCCCATAAGAGGACAGTTTCTTCCAGAAATGCCACATTTCTCCCAAATATATCACATCTTCTCCAAGAAATGCCAGGATTCCTCCTGAAATAGGACCTTTTCACCCACAAATACCTCTTTTATCCCCAAAAGAGGACAGTTTCTTCCAGAAAGGCCACATTTCTCCCAAATATATCACATCTTCTCCAAGAAATACCACGTTTCCCCCTTCAAATAGGACCTTTTCTCCCACAAATACCTCTTTTATCCCCAAAACAGGACAGTTTCTTCCTGACATGCCACATTTCTCCCAAATATATCACATCTTCTCCAAGAAATACCAGGTTTCCCCCTTCAAATAGGACCTTATCACCCACAAATACCTCTTTCATCCCCAAAATAGGACAGTTTCTTCCAGACATGCCACATTTCTCCCAAATAGATCACATCTTCTCCAAGAAATACCAGGTTTCCCCCTTCAAATAGGACCTTTTCACCCACAAATACCTCTTTTATCCCCAAAAGAGGACAGTTTCTTCCAGAAATGCCATATTTCTCCCAAACATATCATATCTTCTCCATGAAATACCAGGTTTCCCCCTTCAAATAGGACCTTTTCACCCACAAATACCTCTTTCATCCCCAAAATAGGACAGTTTCTTCCAGACATGCCACATTTCTCCCAAACATATCACATCTTCTCCAAGAAATACCAGGTTTCCCCCTTCAAATAGGACCTTTTCACCCACAAAAAATTCTTTTATCCCTCAAATAGGACAGTTTCTTCCAGAAATGCCTGATTTCTCCCAAATATACCACATCTTCTCCAAGAAATACCAGGTTTCCCCCTTCAAATAGGACCTTTTCATCCACAAATACCTCTTTATCCCTCAAATAGGACAGTTTCTTCCAGACATGCCACATTTCTCCCAAATATATCACATCTTCTCCAAGAAATACCTGCTTTCCCCCTTCAAATAAGACCTTTTCTCCCACAAATACCAGCCTTCTCCCCCCAAATAGGACAGTTTCTTCCAGAAATGCCACATTTCTCCCAAACATATCACATCTTCTCCAAGAAATACCAGGTTTCCCCCTTCAAATAGGACCTTTTCACCCACAAATACCTCTTTGATCCCCAAAAGAGGACAGTTTCTTCCAGAAAGGCCACATTTCTCCCAAATATATCACATCTTCTCCAAGAAATACCAGCTTTCCCCCTTCAAATTGGACCTTTTCACCCACAAATACCTCTTTCATCCCCAAAATAGGACAGTTTCTTCCAGACATGCCAAATTTCTCCCAAATAGATCACATCTTCTCCAAGAAATACCTGCTTTCCCCCTTCAAATAAGACCTTTTCACCCACAAAAAATTCTTTTATCCCTCAAATAGGACAGTTTCTTCCAGAAATGCCTGATTTCTCCCAAGTATACCACATCTTCTCCAAGAAATACCAGCTTTCCCCCTTCAAATAGGACCTTTTCATCCACAAATACCTCTTTATCCCTCAAATAGGACAGTTTCTACCAGACATGCCACATTTCTCCCAAATATATCACATCTTCTCCAAGAAATACCTGCTTTCCCCCTTCAAATAAGAACTTTTCTCCCACAAATACCAGCCTTCTCCCCCCAAATAGGACAGTTTCTTCCAGAAATGCCACATTTCTCCCAAAAATATCACATCTTCTCCAAGAAATACCAGGTTTCCCCCTTCAAATAGGACCTTTTCACCCACAAATACCTGTTTTATCCCCAAAAGAGGACAGTTTCTTCCAGAAAGGCCACATTTCTCCCAAATATATCACATCTTCTCCAAGAAATACCAGCTTTCCCCCTTCAAATTGGACCTTTTCACCCGCTAATAGCAGGCATCTCCCCCAAATAGGACAGTTTCTTGCAGAAATGCCACATTTCTACCAAATAGATCACATCTCCTCCAAGAAATACCAGCTTTCCCCCTTCAAATAGGACCTTTTCACCAACAAATACCTCTTTTATCCCCAAAAGAGGACAGTTTCTTCCAGAAATGCCACATTTCTCCCAAATATATCATATCTTCTCCAAGAAATACCAGCTTTCCCCCTTCAAATAGGACCTTTTCACACACAAATACCTGTTCTATCCCCAAAAGAGGACAGTTTCTTCCAGAAATGCCCGATTTCTCCCAAATAGATCACATCTTCTCCAAGAAATACCAGGTTTTCCCCTGGAAATAGGACCTTTTCACCCACACATACCTCTTTTATCCCCAAAAGAGGACAGTTTCTTCCAGACATGCCACATTTCTCCCAAATATATCACATCTTCTCCAAGAAATACCAGGGTTCCCCCTTCAAATAGGACCTTTTCACCCACAAATACCTCTTTTATCCCCAAAAGAGGACAGTTTCTTCCAGAAATGCCACATTTCTCCCAAATATATCACATCTTCTCCAAGAAATACCAGGATTCCTCCTGAAATAGGACCTTTTCTCCCACAACTACCAGCCTTCTCCCCCCAAATTGTACATTTTCTTCCAGACATGCCACATTTCTCCCAAATATATCACATCTTCTCCAAGAAATACCAGCTTTCCCCCTTCAAATAGGACCTTTTCACCCACAAATACCTCTTTTATCCCCAAAAGAGGACAGTTTCTTCCAGACATGCCACATTTCTCCCAAATATATATCATCTTCTCCAAGAAATACCAGGGTTCCCCCTTCAAATAGGACCTTTTCACCCACAAATACCTCTTTTATCCCCAAAAGAGGACAGTTTCTTCCAGAAATGCCACATTTCTCCCAAATATATCACATCTTCTCCAAGAAATAACAGGTTTCCCCCTTCAAATAGGACCTTTTCACCCACAAATACCTCTTTTATCCCCAAAAGAGGACAGTTTCTTCCAGACATGCCACATTTCTCCCAAATATATCACATCTTCTCCAAGAAATACCAGGGATCCCCCTTCAAATAGGACCTTTTCACCCACAAATACCTCTTTTATCCCCAAAAGAGGACAGTTTCTTCCAGAAAGGCCACATTTCTCCCAAATATATCACATCTTCTCCAAGAAATACCAGCTTTCCCCCTTCAAATAGGACCTTCTCACCCACAAATACCTCTTTTATCCCCAAAAGAGGACAGTTTCTTCCAGAAATGCCACATTTCTCCCAAATAGATCACATCTTCTCAAAGAAATACTAGGATTCCTCCTGAAATAGGACCTTCACACCCACAACTACCAGCCTTCTCCCCACAAATTGGACATTTTCTTCCAGAAATGCCTCATTTCTCCCAAATATATCACATCTTCTCCAAGAAATACCTGGTTTCCCCCTTCAAATAGGACCTTTTCACCCACAAATACCTCTTTTATCCCCAAAAGAGGACAGTTCTTCCAGAAATGCCACATTTCTCCCAAATATATCACATCTTCTCCAAGAAATACCTGCTTTCCCCCTTCAAATAGGACCTTTTCAACCACAAATACCCCTTTTATCCCCAAAATAGGACAGTTTCTTCCAGAAATGCCACATTTCTCCCAAATATATCACATCTTCTCCAAGAAATACCAGGTTTCCCCCTTGAATTAGGACCTTTTCTCCATGAAATACCTGTTTGATCCCCAAAAGAGGACATTTTCTTCCAGAAATGCCACATTTCTCCCAAATATATCACATCTTCTCCAAGAAATACCAGGGTTCCCCCTTCAAATAGGACCTTTTCAACCACTAATACCTCTTTTATCCCCAAAAGAGGACAGTTTCTTCCGGAAAGGCCACATTTCTCCCAAATATATCACATCTTCTCCAAGAAATGCCAGGATTCCTCCTGAAATAGGACCTTCTCACCCAAAACTACCAGCCTTCTCCCCCCAAATTGGACATTTTCTTCCAGAAATGCCACATTTCTCCCAAATATATCACATCTTCTCCAAGAAATACCAGGATTCCTCCTGAAATAGGACCTTCTCACCCAAAACTACCAGACTTCTCCCCCCAAATTGGACATTTTCTTCCAGAAAGGCCACATTTCTCCCAAGTATATCACATCTTCTCCAAGAAATACCAGCTTTCCCCCTTCAAATAGGTCCTTTTCACCCACAAATACCTCTTTTATCCCCAAAATAGGACAGTTACGTCAAAAATGCCACATTTCACCCAAACATATCACATCTTCTCCAAGAAATACCAGGATATCCCCTTCAAATAGGACCTTATCACCCACAAATACCTGTTTTATCCCCAAAAGAGTACAGTTTCTTCCAGAAATGCCACATTTCTCCCAAATATACCACATCTTCTCCAAGAAATATCACGTTTCCCCCTTCAAATAGGACCTTTTCACCCACAAATACCTCTTTTATCCCCAAAAGAGGACAGTTTCTTCCAGAAAGGCCACATTTCTCCCAAATATATCACATCTCCTTCAAGAAATACCAGGTTTCCCCCTTCAAATAGGACCTTTTCTCCCACAAATACCTCTTTTAATCCCAAAAGAGGACAGTTTCTTCCAGACATGCCACATTTCTCCCAAATAGATCACATCTTCTCCAAGAAATACCTGGTTTCCCCCTTCAAATAGGACCTTTTCACCCACAAATACCTCTTTTATCCCCAAAATAGGACAGTTTCTTCCGGACATGCCACATTTCTCCCAAATATAGCACATCTTCTCCAAGAAATACCAGGATTCCTCCTGAAATAGGACCTTCTCACCCACAAATACCTCTTATATCCCCAAAAGAGGACAGTTTCTTCCAGAAATGCCACATTTCTCCCAAATATATCACATCTCCTCCTAGAAATACCAGCTTTCCCCCTTCAAATAGGACCTTTTCACCCACAAATACCTGTTTTATCCCCAAAAGAGGACAGTTTCTTCCAGAAAGGCCACATATCTCCCAAATATATCACATCTTCTCCAAGAAATACCAGCTTTCCCCCTTCAAATAGGACCTTTACAACCACAAATACCTCTTTTATCCCCAAAAGAGGACAGTTTCTTCCAGAAATGCCACATTTCTCCCAAATATATCACATCTTCTCCAAGAAATACCAGCTTTCCCCCTTCAAATAGGACCTTTTCACCCACAAATACCTCTTTTATCCCCAAAAGAGGACAGTTTCTTCCTGAAATGCCACATTTCTCCCAAATATATCACCTCTTCTCCAAGAAATACCAGGATTCCTCCTGAAATAGGACCTTCTCACCCACAAATATCAGCCTTCTCCCCCCAAATTGGACATACTCTTCCAGAAATGCCTCATTTCTCCCAAATATATCACATCTTCTCCAAGAAATACCTGGTTTCCCCCTTCAAATAGGACCTTTTCACCCACAAATACCTCTTTTATTCCCAAAAGAGGACAGTTTCTTCCAGAAATGCCACATTTCTCCCAAATAGATCACATCTTCTCCAAGAAATACCAGGGTTCCCCCTTCAAATAGGACCTTTTCACCCACAAATACCTGTTTTATCCCCCAAATAGGACAGTTTCTTACAGAAATGCCACATTTCTCCCAAATATATCACATCTTCTCCAAGAAATACCAGCTTTCCCCCTTCAAATAGGACCTTTTCACCCACAAATACCTCTTTTATCCCCAAAAGAGGACAGTTTCTTCCAGAAATGCCACATTTCTCCCAAATATATCACATCTTCTCCAAGAAATACCAGGATTCCTCCTGAAATAGGACCTTCTCACCCACTAATACCAGGCTTCTCCCCCCAAATAGGACAGTTTCTTCCAGAAATGCCTCATTTCTCCCAAATAGATCACATCTTCTCCAAGAAATACCCGCTTTCCCCCTTCAAATAGGACCTTTTCACCCACAAATACCTGTTTTATCCCCAAAATAGGACAGTTTCTTCCAGACATGCCACATTTCTCCCTAATATATCACATCTCCTCCAAGAAATACCAGGTTTCCAACTTCAAATAGGACCTTTTCACCCACAAATACCTCTTTTATCCCCAAAAGAGGACAGTTTCTTCCAGAAATTCCACATTTCTCCCAAATATATCACATCTTCTCCAAGAAATACCGGGTTTCCCCCTTCAAATAGGACCTTTTCACCCACAAATACCTGTTTGATCCCCAAAAGAGGACAGTTTCTTCCAGACATGCCACATTTCTCCCAAATATATCACATCTCCTCCAAGAAATACCACGTTTCCCCCTTCAAATAGGACCTTTTCACCCACAAATACCTCTTTTATCCCCAAAAGAGTACAGTTTCTTCCTGACATGCCGCATTTCTCCCAAATAAATCATATCTTCTCCAAGAAATGCCACGTTTCCCCCTTCAAATAGGACCTTTTCACCCACAAATACCTGTTTTATCCCCAAAAGAGGACAGTTTCTTCCAGACATGCCACATTTCTCCCAAATAGATCACATCTTCTCCAAGAAATACCAGGTTTCCCCCTTCAAATAGGACCTTTTCACCCACACATACTTCTTTTATCCCCAAAAGAGGACAGTTTCTTCCAGACATGCCACATTTCTCCCAAATAGATCACATCTTCTCCAAGAAATACCAGGGTTCCCCCTTCAAATAGGACCTTTTCACCCACAAGTACCTGTTTCATCCCCAAAAGAGGACCGTTTCTGCCAGAAATGCCACATTTCTCCCGAATGTATCACATCTTCTCCAAGAAATACCAGGTTTCCCCCTTCAAATAGGACCTTTTCAGCCACAAATACCTCTTTTATCCCCAAAATAGGACAGTTTCTTCCAGAAATGCCACATTTCTCCCAAATAGATCGCATCTTCTCCAAGAAATACCAGGATTCCTCCTGAAATAGGACGTTCTCACCCACAACTACCAGCCCTCTCCCCACAAATTGTATATATTCTTCCAGAAATGCCTCATTTCTCCCAAATAGATCACATCTTCTCCAAGAAATACCACGTTTCCCCCTTCAAATAGGAGCTTTTCTCCATGAAATACCTCTTTTATCCCCAAAAGAGGACAGTTTCTTCCAGACATGCCACATTTCTCCCAAATATATCACATCTTCTCCAAGAAATACCAGGTTTTCCCCTTCAAATAGGACCTTTTCTCCCACAAATACCTCTTTTATCCCCCAAATACGACAGTTTCTTCCACACTTGCCACATTTCTCCCAAATATATCACATCTTCTCCAAGAAATACCACGTTTCCCCCTGGAAATAGGACCTTTTCACCCACAAATACCTGTTTTATGCCCAAAATACGACAGTTTCTTCCAGAAATGCCACATTTCTCCCAAATATATCACATCTTCTCCAAGAAATACCAGCTTTCCCCCTTCAAATAGGACCTTTTCAACCACTAATACCTCTTTTATCCCCAAAAGAGGACAGTTTCTTCCGGAAAGGCCACATTTCTCCCAAATATATCACATCTTCTCCAAGAAATGCCAGGATTCCTCCTGAAATAGGACCTTCTCACCGAAAACTACCAACCTTCTCCCCCCAAATTGGACATTTTCTTCCAGAAATGACACATTTCTCCCAAATATATCACATCTTCTCCAAGAAATACCAGGATTCCTCTTGAAATAGGACCTTCTCACTCAAAGCTACCAGCCTTCTCCCCCCAAATTGGACATTTTCTTCCAGAAAGGCCACATTTCTCCAAAATAGATCACATCTTCTCCAAGAAATACCAGCTTTCCCCCTTCAAATAGGACCTTTTCACCCGCAAATACCTATTTATCCCCAAAATAGGACAGCTTCTTCCAGACATGCCACATTTCTCCCAAATATATCGCAACTTCTCCAAGAAATACCAGGGTTCCCCCTTCAAATAGGACCTTTTCACCCACAAATACCTCTTTTATCCCCAAAAGAGGACAGTTTCTTCCAGAAATGCCACATTTCTCCCAAATAGATCACATCTTCTCCAAGAAATACCAGGGTTCCCCCTTCAAATAGGACCTTCTCACCCACAACTATCAGCCTTCTCCCCACAAATTGGACATTTTCCTCCAGAAATGCCTCATTTCTCCCAAATATATCACATCTTCTCCAAGAAATACCAGCTTTCCCCCTTCAAATAGGACCTTTTCACACACAAATACCTGTTCTATCCCCAAAAGAGGACAGTTTCTTCCAGAAATGCCCGATTTCTCCCAAATAGATCACATCTTCTCCAAGAAATACCAGGATTCCTCCTGAAATAGGACCTTCTCACCCACTAATACCAGGCTTGTCCTCCCAAATAGGACAGTTTCTTCCAGACATGCCTCATTTCTCCCAAATAGATCACATCTTCTCCAAGAAATTCCAGCTTACCCCCTCCAAGTAGGACCATCTCACCCACAGATACCTCTTTTATCCCCAAAAGAGGACATTTTCTTCCAGAAATGCCACATTTCTCCCAAATATATCACATCTTCTCCAAGAAATACCAGGGTTCCCCCTTCAAATAGGACCTTTTCACCCACAAATACCTCTTTTATCCCCAAAATAGGACATATTCTTCCTGAAATGCCACATTTCTCCCAAATATATCACATCTTCTCCAAGAAATACCAGGTTTCCCCCTCGGATTAGGACCTTTTCTCCATGAAATACCTCTTTTATCCCCAAAAGAGGACAGTTTCTTCCAGAAATGCCACATTTCTCCCAAATATATCATATCTTCTCCAAGAAATACCAGCTTTCCAACTTCAAATAGGACCTTTTCACCCACAAATACCTCTTTTATCCCCAAAAGAGGACAGTTTCTTCCAGACATGCCACATTTCTCCCAAATAGATCACATCTTCTCCAAGAAATACCAGCTTTCCCCCTTCAAATAGGACCTTTTCACCAAAAATACCACTTTTATCCCCAAAAGAGGACAGTTTCTTCCAGAAAGGCCACATTTCTCCCAAACATATCACATCTTCTCCAAGATATACCAGCTTTCCCCCTTCAAATAGGACCTTTTCACCCACAAATACCTTTTTAATCCCCGAAATACGACAGTTTCTTCCAGACATGCCACATTTCTCCCAAATATATCAGATCTTCTCCAAGAAATACCAGGTTTCCCCCTTCAAATAGGACCTTTTCACCCACAAATACCTCTTTTATCCCCAAAAGAGGACAGTTTCTTCCAGACATGCCACATTTCTCCCAAATATATCACATCTCCTCCAAGAAATACCAGGGTTCCCCCTTCAAATAGGACCTTATCACCCACAAATACCTCTTTTATCCCCAAAAGAGGACAGTTTCTTCCAGAAATGCCACATTTCTCCCAAATAGATCACATCTTCTCCAAGAAATACCACGTTTCCCCCTTCAAATAGGACCTTTTCTCCCACAAATTCCTGTTTTATCCCAAAACAGGACAGTTTCTTCCAGAAAGGCCAGATTTCTAACAAATATATCACATCTTTTCCAAGAAATGCCAGGTTTCCCCCTTCAAATAGGACCTTTTCACCCACAAATACCTGTTTTATCCCCAAAAGAGGATAGTTTCTTCTAGAAATGCCTCATTTCTCCCAAATATATCACATCTCCAAGAAACACCAGGTTTCCTCCTGAAATAGGACCTTGTCACCCACAGATTCCTGTTTTATCCCTTTGTTCCGAGCGACATTTCGTTTTGGAGTGTTTATCCGATGCTACACTTCAGCATTCTGTGACGAATAAAATAGAAGAGAAAAGCCCCACTAATAAGGCAGCTAGAAGTTCGAGGAGCGACACACGTAGTGCTTTCAGGGAGGACGTTCCAGAAAGTCGAGAGTTGTGGCTTCTTTCCTGCTGAGAAAAAAGCCCCTGTTTTCAGGCAATGCAGTAGGCTGAATTCGCTCCTTCTCGGCATTTCAATACCGCTCCTTCGCTCTCGTGGCTCGAACGCGGCACTCGCTCTGAACCGCTCCGGAGAGTCTGCAGTTGCTGTCCGGTCCATCGCGGTTCTGCCCGAGTGCCGCTTGCAGCCTTCAGCAGCGCTCTCGTTTCTCTCGGATGCCGGGAAAGAGCGACTTCAGCCGGATGCTTTCCTCCGACGAGTGAGCGGCTTCTTCTGCGCACATCGCAATGGAGCGCTTCTGACTTCTCCTTCTGTCCATGCAGAATGCACTACGCTTCTCTCTCATTCTTATCCCTTCCTTCCGAGCGACATTTCGTTTTGGAGTGTTTATCCGATGCTACACTTCAGCATTCTGTGACGAATAGAGTAGAAGAGAAAAGCCCCACTAATAAGATAGCTAGAAGCTCCAGAAGCCACACACGTTGTGCTCTCAGGGAGGACGTTCCAGAAAGTCGAGAGTTGTGGCTTGTTTCCTGCGGAGAAAAAACCCCCTGTTTTCAGGCAATGCAGTAGGCTGAATTCGCATCTTCTCGGCATAGGAATACCGCTCCTTCGCTCTCGTGGCTCGAAAGCGGCACTCGCGCTGAACCGCTCCGGAGAGTCTGCAGTTGCTGTCCGGTCCATCGCGGTTCTGCCCGAGTGCCGCTTGCAGCCTTCAGCAGCGCTCTCGTTTCTCTCGGATGCCGGGAAAGAGCGACTTCAGCCGGATGCTTTGCTCCGACGAGTGAGCGGCTTCTTCTGCGCACATCGCAATGGAGAGCTTCTGACTTCTCCTTCTGTCCATGCAGAATGCACTACGCTTCTCTCTCATTCTTATCCCTTTCTTCCGAGCGACTTTTCGTTTTGGAGTGTTTATCCGATGCTACACTTCAGCATTCTGTGACGAATAGAGTAGAAGAGAAAAGCCCCACTAATAAGGCAGCTAGAAGTTCGAGGAGCGACACACGTAGTGCTTTCAGGGAGGACGTTCCAGAAAGTCGAGAGTTGTGGCTTCTTTCCGGCGGAGAAAAAACCGCCTGTTTTCAGGCTATTCAGTAGTCTGCAACTGCAGACTGTCCGGTGTGGTTCAGCGCAAATGCCGCTTTCGAGCCACGAGAGAGGAGGAGCGGCATTCCTATGCCGAGAACGAGCGAATTCAGCCTACTGCATTGCCTGAAAACAGGGGCTTTTTTCTCAGCAGGAAAGAAGCCACAACTCTCGACTTTCTGGAACGTCCTCCCTGAAAGCACAACGTGTGGGGCTTCTGGAGCTTCTAGCTGCCTTATTAGTGGGGCTTTTCTCTTCTATTTTATTCGTCACAGAATGCTGAAGTGTAGCATCGGATAAACACTCCAAAACGAAATGTCGCTCGGAAGAAAGGGATAAGAATGAGAGAGAAGCGTAGTGCATTCTGCATGGACAGAAGGAGAAGTCAGAAGCGCTCCATTGCGATGTGCGCAGAAGAAGCCGCTCACTCGTCGGAGGAAAGCATCCGGCTGAAGTCGCTCTTTCCCGGCATCCGAGAGAAACGAGAGCGCTGCTGAAGGCTGCAAGCGGCACTCGGGCAGAACCGCGATGGACCGGCCAGCAACTGCAGACTCTCCGGAGCGGCTCAGAGCGAGTGCCGCTTTCGAGCCACGAGAGCGTAGGAGCTGTATTCCTATGCCGAGATGATGCGAATTCAGCCTACTGCATTGCCTGAAAACAGGGGGTTTTTTCTCCGCAGGAAAGAAGCCACAACTCTCGACTTTCTGGAACGCCCTCCCTGAAAGCACAACGTGTGTGGATTCTGGAGCTTCTAGCTATCTTACTAGTTGGGCTTTTCTCTTCTACTCTATTCGTCACAGAATGCTGAAGTGTAGCATCGGATAAACACTCCAAAACGAAAAGACTCTCGGAACAAAGGGATAAAGCAGGTATTTGTGGGTGACAGGGTCCTATTTCAGGAGGAAACCTGGTGTTTCTTGGAGATGTGATATATTTGGGAGAAATGTGGCATTTCTGGAAGAAACTGTCCTCTTTTGGGGATAAAAGAGGTATTTGTGGGTGAAAAGGTCCTATTTGAAGAGGGAAACCTGGTATTTCTTGGAGAAGATGTGATATATTTGTTAGAAAACTGGCCTTTCCGGAAGAAACTTTACTCTTTTGGGGACAAAACATGTATTTGTGGGTGAAAAGGTCCTTTTCAAGGGGGGAACCTGGTATTTCTTGGAGAAGATGTGATATATTTGGGAGAAATGTGGCATTTCTGGAAGAAACTGTCCTCTTTTGCGGATAAAAGAGGTATTTGTGGGTGAAAAAGTCCTATTTGAAGGTGGAATCGTGGTATTTCTTGGAGAAGATGTGATATATTTGGGAGAAATGTGGCATTTCTGGAAGAAAATGTGCAATTTGTGGGGAGAAGGCTGGTAGTTGTGGGTGAGAAGGTCCTATTTCAGGAGGAATCCTGGTATTTCTTGGAGAAGATGTGATCTATTTGGGAGAAATGTGGCATGTCTGGAAGAAACTGTCCTCTTTTGGGGATCAAAGAGGTATTTGTTGGTGAAAAGGTCCTATTTGAAGGGGGAATTCTGGTATTTCTTGGAGAAGATGTGATATGTTTGGGAGAAATGTGGCCTTTCTGGAAGAAACTGTCCTATTTTGGGGATAAAACAGGTATTTGTGGGTGAAAAGTTCCTATTTTAAGGGGGAAGTGTGATATTTCTTGGAGAAGATGTGATCTATTTGGGAGAAATGTGGCATTTCTGGAAGAAAGTGTCCTGTTTTGGGGATGAAACAGGTATTTGTTGGAGAAAAGGTCCAATTTGAAGGGGGAAAGCTGGTATTTCTTGAAGGAGATGTGGTATATTTGGGAGAAATGTGGCATGTCTGGAAGAAACTGTCCTCTTTTGGGGATAAAAGAGGTATTTGTGGTGAAAAGGTCCTATTTCGAGGGGGAAACCTGGTATTTCTTGAGAAGATGTGATATATTTGGGAGAAATGTGGCATTTCTGGAAGAAACTGTCCTATTTGGGGGAGAAGCTTGCTATTAGTGGGTGAAAAGGTCCTATATGAAGGGGGAAAGCTGGTATTTCTTGGAGAAGATGTGATATATGTGGGAGAAATGTGGCATGTCTGGAAGAAACTGTCCTCTTTTGGGGATAAAAGAGGTATTTGTGGGTGAAAAGGTCCTATTTGAAGGGGGAAAGCTGGTATTTCTTGGAGAAGATGTGATATGTTTGGGAGAAATGTGGCATTTCTGGAAGAAAATGTCCTATTTGGGGGGAGAAGGCTGGTATTTGTGGTTGAAAAGGTCCTATTTGAAGGGGGAAACCTGGTATTTCTTGGAGAAGATGTGATATATTTGGGAGAAATGTGGCATGTCTGGAAGAAACTGTCCTATTTTGGGGATCAAAGAGGTATTTGTGGGTGAAAAGTTCCTATTTGAAGGGGGAAACGTGGTATCTCTTGGAGAAGATGTGATATATTTGGGACAAATCAGGCATTTCTGGCAGAAACTGTCCTATTTTGGGGATAAAAGAATTTTTTGTGGGTGAAAAGTTCCTATTTGAAGGGGGAAACCTGGTATTTCTTGGAGAAGATGTGATATGTTTGGGATAAATGTGGCCTTTCTGGCAGAAACTGTCCTATTTGGGGGGAGAAGGCTGGTATTTGAGGGAGAAAAGGTCCTATTTGAAGGGGGAAAGCTGGTATTTCTTGGAGAAGATGTGATCTATTTGGGAGAAATGTGGCATGTCTGGAAGAAACTGTCCTCTTTTGGGGATAAAAGAGGTATTTGAGGATGAAAAGGTCCTATTTGAAGGGGGAAACGTGGTATTTCTTGGAGAAGATGTGACATATTTGGGACAAATCAGGCATTTCTGGCAGAAACTGTCCTATTTTGGGGATAAAAGAATTTTTTGTGGGTGAAAAGGTCCTATTTGAAGGGGGAAACCTGGTATTTCTTGGAGAAGATGTGCTATATTTGGGAGAAATGTGACATTTCTGGAAGAAACTGTCCTCTTTTGGGGATAAAATAGGTATTTCATGGAGAAAAGGTCCTAATTGAAGGGGGAAACCTGGTATTTCTTGGAGAAGATGTGATATATTGGGGAGAAATGTGGCATTTCTGGCAGAAACTGTCCTCTTTTGGGGATAAAAGTGCTATTTGTGGGTGATAAGGTCCTATTTGAAGGGGGAAACGTGGTATTTCTTGGAGAAGATGTGATATATTTGGGAGAAATGTGGCCTTTCTGGAAGAAACTGTCCTCTTTTGGGGATAAAAGAGGTATTTGTGGGTGAAAAGGTCCTATTTGAAGGGGGAAAGCTGGTATTTCTTGGAGAAGATGTGATCTATTTGGGAGAAATGTGGCATTTCTGGAAGAAACTGTCCTCTTTTGGGGATAAAAGATGTATTTGAGGGTGAAAAGGCCCTATTTGAAGGGGGAATCCTGGTATTTCTTGGAGAAGCTGTGATATATTTGGGAGAAATGTGGCATGTCTGGAAGAAACTGTCCTCTTTTGGGGATAAAAGAGGTATTTGTGGGTGAAAAGGTCTTATTACAAGGGGGAAACCTGGTATTTCTTGGAGAAGATATGCTATATTTGGGAGAAATGTGGCATTTCTGGAAGAAAATGTCTTATTTGAGGGATAGAACAGGTATTTGTGGGAGTAAAGGTCCTATTTGAAGGGGGAAACCTGCTATTTCTTGGAGAAGATGTGGTATATTTGGGAGAAATGTGGCATTTCTGGAAGAAACTGTCCTCTTTTGGGGATAAAAGAGGTATTTCATGGAGAAAAGGTCCTATTTGAAGGGGGAAACCTGGTATTTCTTGGAGAAGATGTGCTATATTTGGGAGAAATGTGGTATTTCTGGAAGAAAATGTCCTATTTGAGGGATAATACGGGTATTTGTGGGAGAAAAGGTCCTATTTGAACGGGGAAACCAGGTATTTCATGGAGAAGATGTGATATATTTGGGAGAAATGTGGCATGTCTGGAAGAAAATGTCATATTTTGGCGATAAAACAGGTATTTGTGGGAGAAAAGGTCCTATTTGAAGGGGGAAAGCTGGTATTTCTTGGAGAAGATGTGATATATTTGGGAGAAATGTGGCATGTCTGGAAGAAACTGTCCAATTTAGGGGATAAAAGAGGTATTAATGGGTGAAAAGGTCCTATATGAAGGGGGAAAGCTGGTATTTCTTGGAGAAGATGTGATATATTTGGGAGAAATGTGGCCTTTCTGGAAGAAACTGTCCTCTTTTGGGGATAAAAGAGGTATTTGTGGGTGAAAAGGTCCTATTTGAAGGGGGAACCCTGGTATTTCTTGGAGAAGATGTGATCTATTTGGGAGAAATGTGGCATTTCTGGAAGAAACTGTCCTCTTATGGGGATAGAACAGGTATTTGTGGGAGAAAAGGTCCTATTTAAAGGGGGAACCCTGGTATTTCTTGAAGGAGATGTGGTATATTTGGGAGAAATGTGGCATGTCTGGAAGAAACTGTCCTATTTGGGGGAGAAGCTTGCTATTAATGGGTGAAAAGGTCCTATATGAAGGGGGAAAGCTGGTATTTCTTGGAGAAGATGTGATATATTTGGGAGAAATGTGGCCTTTCTGGAAGAAACTGTCCTCTTTTGGGGATAAAACAGGTATTTGTGGGTGAAAAGGTCCTATTTGAAGGGGGAAACCTGGTATTTCTAGGAGAAGATGTGATATGTTTGGAAGAAATGTGGCATATTTGGAAGAAAGTGTCCTGTTTTGGGGATAAAAGAGGTATTTGTGGGAGAAAAGGTCCTATTTGAAGGGGGAAAGCTGGTATTTCTTGAAGGAGATGTGGTATATTTGGGAGAAATGTGGCATGTCTGGAAGAAACTGTCCTATTTGGGGGAGAAGCTTGCTATTAATGGGTGAAAAGGTCCTATATGAAGGGGGAAAGCTGGTATTTCTTGGAGAAGATGTGATATATTTGGGAGAAATGTGGCCTTTCTGGAAGAAACTGTCCTCTTTTGGGGATAAAAGAGGTATTTGTGGGTGAAAAGGTCCTATTTGAAGGGGGAAACCTGGTATTTCTAGGAGAAGATGTGATATGTTTGGGAGAAATGAGGCATTTCTGGAGGAAACTGTCCTCTTTTGGGGATAAAAGAGGTATTTGTGGGAGAAAAGGTCCTATTTGAAGGGGGAAAGCTGGTATTTCTTGGAGAAAATGTTATATATTTGGAAGAAATGTGGCATTTTTGGAAGAAAGTGTCCTGTTTTGGGGATAAAACAGGTATTTGTGGGAGAAAATGTCCTATTTGAAGGGGGAAACCTGGTATTTCTTGAAGGAGATGTGGTATATTTGGGAGTAATGTGGCATGTCTGGAAGAAACTGTCCTCTTTTGGGGATAAAAGAGGTATTTGTGGGTGAAAAGGTCCTATATGAAGGGGGAACCCTGGTATTTCTTGGAGAAGATGTGATATATTTGGGAGAAATGTGGCCTTTCTGGAAGAAACTGTCCTCTTTTGGGGATAAAAGAGGTATTAGTGCTTGAAAAGGTCCTATTTGAAGGGGGAAACCTGGTATTTCTTGGAGAAGATGTGATATGTTTGGGAGAAATGTGGCATTTCTGGAAGAAACTGTCCTATTTGGGGGGAGAAGGCTGGTATTTGTGGGAGAAATGGTCCTATTTGAAGGGGGAAACCTGGTATTTCTTGGAGAAGATGTGATCTATTTGGGAGAAATGTGGCATGTCTGGAAGAAACTGTCCTCTTTTGGGGATAAGAGAGGTATTTGAGGGTGAAAAGGTCCTATTTGAAGGGGGAAACGTGGTATTTCTTGGAGAAGATGTGACATATTTGGGACAAATCAGGCATTTCTGGCAGAAACTGTCCTATTTTGGGGATAAAAGAATTTTTTGTGGGTGAAAAGGTCCTATTTGAAGGGGGAAACCTGGTATTTCTTGGAGAAGATGTGCTATATTTGGGAGAAATGTGGCATTTCTGGAAGAAAATGTCCTATTTTGGGGATAAAATAGGTATTTCATGGAGAAAAGGTCCTAATTGAAGGGGGAAACCTGGTATTTCTTGGAGAAGATGTGATATATTGGGGAGAAATGTGGCATTTCTGGCAGAAACTGTCCTATTTTGGGGATAAAAGAGGTATTTGTGGAGAAAAGGTCCTATTTGAAGGGGGAAAGCTGGTATTTCTTGGAGAAGATGTGATATATTTGGGAGAAATGTGGCATTTCTGGAAGAAACTGTCCTCTTTTGGGGATAAGAGATGTATTTGAGGGTGAAAAGGCCCTATTTGAAGGGGGAATCCTGGTATTTCTTGGAGAAGCTGTGATATATTTGGGAGAAATGTGGCATTTCTGGAAGAAACTGTCCTATTTTGGGGATAAAAGAGGTATTTGTGGGTGAAAAGGTCTTATTACAAGGGGGAAACCTGGTATTTCTTGGAGAAGATGTGCTATATTTGGGAGAAATGTGGCATTTCTGGAAGAAAATGTCCTATTTTGGGGATAAAACTGGTATTTGTGGGTGAAAAGGTCCTATTTGAAGGGGGAAAGCTGGTATTTCTTGGAGATGATGTGATATATTTGGGAGAAATGTGGCATGTCTGGAAGAAACTGTCCAATTTAGGGGATAAAAGAGGTATTTGTGGGTGAAAAGGTCCTATTTGAAGGGGGAAACTTGGTATTTCTTGGAGAAGATGTGATCTATTTGGGAGAAATGTGGCCTTTCTTGAAGAAACTCTCCTCTTTTGGGGATAAAAGAGGTATTTGTGGGAGAAAAGGTCCTATTTGAAGGGGGAACCCTGGTATTTCTTGGAGAAGATGTGATCTATTTGGGAGAAATGTGGCATGTCTGGAAGAAACTGTCCTCTTTGGGGGATAAAACAGGTATTTGTGGGAGAAAAGGTCCTATTTGAAGGGGGAAAGCTGGTATTTCTAGGAGGAGATGTGATCTATTTGGGAGAAATGTGGCCTTTCTGGAAGAAAATGTCCAATTTGGGGTAGAAGGCTGGCAGTTTTGGGTGAGAAGGTCCTATTTCAGGAGGAATCCTGGTATTTCTTGGAGAAGATGTGATATATTTGGGAGAATTGTGGCCTTTCTGGAAGAAAATGTCCAATTTTGGGGAGAAGGCTGGTAGTTTTGGGTGAGAAGGTCCTGTTTCAGGAGGAATCCTGGCATTTCTTGGAGAAGATGTGATATATTTGGGAGAAATGTGGCATTTCTGGAAGAAACTGTCCTCTTTTGGGGATAAAAGAGGTATTAGTGGTTGAAAAGGTCCTATTTGAAGGGGGAACCCTGGTATTTCTTGGAGAAGATGTGATATATTTGGGAGAAATGTGGCGTTTCTGGAAGAAACTGTCCTCTTTTGGGGATAAAAGAGGTATATGTGGGTGAAAAGTTCCTATTTCCAGGGGTAAACCAGTTATTTCTTGGAGAAGATGTGATATATTTGGGAGAAATCTGGCATGTCTGGAAGAATCTGTCCTCTTTTGGGGATAAAACAGGTATTTGTGGGTGAAAAGGTCCTATTTGAAGGGGGAAAGCTGGTATTTCTTGGAGAAGATGTGATATATTTGGGAGAAATCTGGACTTTCTGGAAGAAACTGTCCTCTTTTGGGGATAAAAGAGGTATTTGTGGGTGAAAAGGTCCTATTTGAAGGGGGAAACGTGGTATTTCTCGGAGAAGATGTGATCTATTTGGGAGAAATGTGGCATTTCTGGAAGAAACTGTCCTATTTTGGGGATAAAAGAGGTATTTGTGGGTGAAAAGGTCCTATTTGAAGGGGAAAACCTGGTTTTTCTTGGAGAAGATGTGATATATTTGGGAGAAATGTGGCACGTCTGGAAGAAAATGTCCATATTTGTGGGGAGAAGGGTGGTATTTGTGGGAGAGAAGTTCCTATTTCAGGAGGAATCCTGGTATTTCTTGGAGGAGACGTGATATGTTTGGGAGAAATGTGCCATTTCTGGAAGAAACTGTCCTCTTTTGGGGATAAAACAGGTATTTGTGGGTGAAAAGGTCCTATTTGAAGGGGGAACCCTGGTATTTCTTGGAGAAGATGCGATATGTTTGGGAGAAATGAGGCATTTCTGGAGGAAACTCTCCTCTTTTGGGGATGAAAGAGGTATTTGTGGTTGAAAAGGTCCTATTTGAAGGGGGAACCCTGGTATTTCTAGGAGGAGATGTGATATATTTTGGAGAAATGTGGCATTTTTGGAAGAAAGTGTCCTGTTTTGGGGATAAAAGAGGTATTTGTGGGAGAAATGGTCCTATTTGAAGGGGGAAAGCTGGTATTTCTTGAAGGAGATGTGGTATATTTGGGAGAAATGTGGCATGTCTGGAAGAAACTGTCGTATTTTGGGGATAAAAGAGGTATTTGTGGGTGAAAAGGTCCTATTTCCAGGGGGAACCCTGGTATTTCTTGGAGAAGATGTGATATATTTGGGAGAAATGTGGCATTTCTGGAAGAAACTGTCCTATTTGGGGGAGAAGCTTGCTATTAATGGGTGAAAAGGTCCTATATGAAGGGGGAAAGCTGGTATTTCTTGGAGGAGATGTGATATATTTGGGAGAAATGTGGCCTTTCTGGAAGAAACTGTCCTCTTTTGGGGATAAAAGAGGTATTAGTGGGTGAAAAGGTCCTATTTGAAGGGGGAAACCTGGTATTTCTTGGAGAAGATGTGATATGTTTGGGAGAAATGTGGCATTTCTGGAAGAAACTGTCCTATTTGGGGGGAGAAGGCTGGTATTTGTAAAAGAAAAGGTCCTATTTGAAGGGGGAAAGCTGGTATTTCTTGGAGAAGATGTGATCTATTTGGGAGAAATGTGGCCTTTCTGGAAGAAACTGTCCTCTTTTGGGGATAAAAGAGGTATTTGTGGGTGAAAAGGTCCTATTTGAAGGGGGAAACGTGGTATTTCTTGGAGAAGATGTGATATATTTGGTAGAAATGTGGCATTTCTGGCAGAAACTGTCCTATTTTGGGGATAAAAGAATTTTTTGTGGGTGAAAAGGTCCTATTTGAAGGGGGAAACCTGGTATTTCTTGGAGAAGATGTGATATATTTGGGAGAAATGTGGCATTTCTGGTAGAAAATGTCCTCTTTTGGGGATAAAAGAGGTATTTCATGGAGAAAAGGTCCTAATTGAAGGGGGAAACCAGGTATTTCTTGGAGAAGATGTGATATATTGGGGAGAAATGTGGCATTTCTGGCAGAAACTGTCCTATTTTGGGGATTAAAGTGCTATTTGTGGGTGATAAGGTCCTATTTGAAGGGGGAAACCTGGTATTTCTTGGAGAAGATGTGATATATTTGAGAGAAATGTGGCCTTTCTGGAAGAAACTGTCCTCTTATGGGGATAAAAGAGGTATTTGTGGGTGAAAAGGTCCTATTTGAAGGGGGAAAGCAGGTATTTCTTGGAGAAGATGTGATCTATTTGGGAGAAATGTGGCATGTCTGGAAGAAACTGTCCTCTTTTGGGGATAAAAGATGTATTTGAGGGTAAAAAGGCCCAATTTGAAGGGGGAATCCTTGTATTTCTTGGAGAACCTGTGATACATTTGGGAGAAATGTGGCATTTCTGGAAGAAACTGTCCTCTTTTGGGGATAAAAGAGGTATTTGTGGGTGAAAAGGTCTTATTACAAGGGGGAAACCTGGTATTTCTTGGAGAAGATGTGCTATATTTGGGAGAAATGTGGCATTTCTGGAAGAAAATGTCTTATTTGAGGGATAGAACAGGTATTTGTGGGAGTAAAGGTCCTATTTGAAGGGGGAAACCTGGTATTTCTTGGAGAAGATGTGGTATATTTGGGAGAAATGTGGCATGTCTGGAAGAAAATGTCCTGTTTTGGGGATAAAACAGGTATTTGTGGGAGAAAAGGTCCTATTTGAAGGGGGAAAGCTGGTATTTCTTGGAGAAGATGTGATATATTTGGGAGAAATGTGGCATGTCTGGAAGAAACTGTCCAATTTAGGGGATAAAAGAGGTATTTGTGGGTGAAAAGGTCCTATTTGAAGGGGGAAACTTGGTATTTCTTGGAGAAGATGTGATCTATTAGGGAGAAATGTGGCCTTTCTGGAAGAAACTGTCCTCTTTTGGGGATTAAAGAGGTATTTGTGGGTGAAAAGGTCCTATTTGAAGGGGGAACCCTGGTATTTCTTGGAGAAGATGTGATATGTTTGGGAGAAATGTGGCATTTCTGGAAGAAACTGTCCTCTTATGGGGATAGAACAGGGATTTGTGGGAGTAAAGGTCCTATTTGAAGGGGGAAACCTGGTATTTCTTGGAGAAGATGTGGTATATTTGGGAGAAATGTGGCATTTCTGGAAGAAAATGTCCTGTTTTGGGGATAAAAAAGGTATTTGTGGGTGAAAAGGTCCTATTTGAAGGGGGAACCCTGGTATTTCTTGGAGAAGATGTGATATATTTGGGAGAAATGTGGCCTTTCTGGAAGAAACTGTCCTCTTTTGGGGATAAAAGAGGTATTTGTGGGTGAAAAGGTCCTATTTGAAGGGGGAAACGTGGTATTTCTCGGAGAAGATGTGATATGTTTGGGAGAAATGTGGCATTTCTAAAAGAAACTGTCCTCTTTTGGGGATGAAACAGGTATTTTTGGGTGAAAAGGTCCTATTTCAAGGGGGAAAGCTGGTAGTTCTTGCAAGAGATGTGATATATTTGGGAGAAATGTGGCCTTTCTGGAAGAAACTCTCCTATTTTGGGGATAAAAGAGGTATTTGTGGGTGAAAAGTTCCTATTTGAAGCGGGAAAGCTGGTATTTCTTGGAGAAGATGTGATATATTTGGGAGAAATGTGGCATGTCTGGAAGAAACTGTCCTATTTTGGGGATAAAAGAGGTATTTGTGGGTGAAAAGGTCCTATTTGAAGGGGGAAACCTGGTATTTCTTGGAGAAGATGTGATATGTTTGGGAGAAATGTGGCATTTCTGGAAGAAACTGTCCTCTTTTGGGGATAAAAGAGGTATTTGTGGGTGAAAATGTCCTATTTCCACGGCAAAACCTGGTATTTCTTGGAGAAGATGTGATCTATTTGGGAGAAATGTGGCATTTCTGGAAGAAACTGTCCTCTTTTGGGGATAAAAGAGGTATTTGTGGGTGAAAAGGTCCTATTTGAAGGGGGAATCCTGGTATTTCTTGGAGAAGAGTTGATATATTTGGGAGAAATCAGGCATTTCTGGCAGAAACTGTCCTATTTTGGGGATAAAAGAGGTATTTGTGGGTGAAAAGGTCCTATTTGAAGGGGGAAAGCTGGTATTTCTTGGAGAAGATGTGATCTATTAGGGAGAAATGTGGCATTTCTGGAAGAAAATGTCTAATTTGAGGGATAGAAGAGGTATTTGTGGGTGAAAAGGTCCTATTTCCAAAGGGGAAACGTTGTATTTCTTGGAGAAGATGTGGTATATTAGGGAGAAATGTGGCCTTTCTGGAAGAAACTGTCCTCTTTTGGGGATAAAAGAGGTATTTGTGGGTGAAAAGGTCCTATTTGAAGGGGGAAAGCTGGTATTTCTTGGAGAAGATGTGATATATTTGGGAGAAATGTGGCATTTCTGGAAGAAAATGTCCTATTTTGGGGATGAAACAGGTATTTGTGGGTGAAAAGGTCCTATTTGAAGGGGGAAACCTCTTATTTCTTGGAGAAGATGTGATATATTTGGGAGAAATGTGGCCTTTCTGGAAGAAAATGTTCAATTTGGGGGGAGAAGGCTGGTAGTTTTGGGTGAGAAGGTCCTATTTCAGGAGGAATCCTGTCATTTCTTGGAGAAGATGTGATATATTTGGGAGAAATGTGGCATTTCTGGAAGAACCTGTCCTATTTTGGGGATAAAAGAGGTATTAGTGGTTGAAAAGGTCCTATTTGAAGGGGGAACCCTGGTATTTCTTGGAGAAGATGTGATATAATTGGGAGAAATGTGGCATTTCTGGAAGAAAATGTCCTCTTTTGGGGATAAAAGAGGTATTTCATGGAGAAAAGGTCCTATTTGAAGGGGGAAACCTGGTATTTCTTGGAGGAGTTGTGATATATTTGGGAGAAATGTGGCATTTCTGGAAGAAAATGTCCTATTAGAGGGATAAAAGAGGTATTTGTGGGTGAAAAGGTCCTATTTGAAGGGGGAACCCTGGTATTTCTTGGAGAAGATGTGATATATTTGGGAGAAATGTGGCCTTTCTGGAAGAAACTGTCCTCTTTTGGGGATAAAAGAGGTATTTGTGGGTGAAAAGGTCCTATTTGAAGGGGGAAACGTGGTATTTCTCGGAGAAGATGTGATATGTTTGGGAGAAATGTGGCATTTCTGGAAGAAACTGTCCTCTTTTGGGGATAAAGGAGGTATTTGTGGGTGAAAAGGTCCTATTTCCTCGGGAAAACCTGGTATTTCTTGGAGAAGATGTGCTATATTTGGGAGAAATGTGGCATTTCTGGAAGAAACTGTCCTCTTTTGGGGATAAAAGAGGTATTTGTGGGTGAAAAGGTCCTATTTGAAGGGGGAACCCTGGTATTTCTTGGAGAAGATGTGATATATATGGGAGAAATGTGGCATGTCTGGAAGAAACTGTCCTGTTTTGGGGTTAAAAGAATTTTTTGTGGGTGAAAAGTTCCTATTTTAAGGGGGAAGCGTGATATTTCTAGGAGAAGATGTGATATATTTGGGAGAAATGTGGCATTTCTGGAAGAAACTGTCCTCTTATGGGGATAGAACAGGTATTTATGTGTGAAAACGTCCTATTTCCAGGGAGAAACCTTGTATTTCTTGGAGAAGATGCGGTATATTAGGGAGAAATGTGGCCTTTCTGGAAGAAACTGTCCTCTTTTGGGGATAAAAGAGGTATTTGTGGGTGAAAAGATCCTATTTGAAGGGGGAAACCTGGTATTTCTTGGAGGAGATGTGGTATATTTGGGAGAAATGTGGCATTTCTTGAAGAAACTGTGCTCTTTTGGGGATAAAAGAGGTATTTGTGGGTGAAAAGGTCCTATTTGAAGGGGGAAAGCTGGTATTTCGTGGAGAAGATGTGATATATTTGGGAGAAATGTGGCATTTCTGGAAGAAACCGAGCTCTTTTGGGATAAAAGAGGTATGTGTGGGTGAAAAGGTCCTATTTGAAGGGGGAACCCTGGTATTTCTTGGAGAAGATGTGATATATTTGGGAGAAATGTGGCATTTCTGGAAGAAACTGTCCTCTTTTGGGGATAAAAGAGGTATTTGTGGGTGAAAAGGTCCTATATGAAGGGGGAAACCTGGTATTTCTTGGAGAAGATGTGATATATTTGGGAGAAATGTGGCATGTCTGGAAGAGACTGTCCTCTTTTGGGGATAAAACAGGTATCTGTGGGTGAAAAGGTCCTATTTGAAGGGGGAAAGCTGGTATTTCTTGGAGAAGATGTGATATATTTGGGAGAAATGTGGCATTTCTGGAAGAAACTGTCCTCTTTTGGGGATAAAAGAGGTATTTGTGGGTGAAAAGGTCCTATTTGAAGGAGGAAAGCTGGTATTTCTTGGAGAAGATGTGATCTATTTGGGAGAAATGTGGCCTTTCTGGAAGAAACTTTCCTATTTTGGGGATAAAAGAGGTATTTGTTGGTGAAAAGGTCCTATTTGAAGTGGGAAAGCTGGTATTTCTTGGAGAAGATGTGATATATTTGGGAGAAATGTGGCATTTCTGGAAGAAACTGTCCTCCTTTGGGGATAAAACAGGTATTTGTGGGTGAGAAGGTCCTATTGGAAGAGGAAACCTAGTATTTCTAGGAGGAGATGTGATATATTTGGGAGAAATGTGGCATTTCTGGAAGAAACTGTCCTATTTTGGGGATAAAACAGGTATTTGTGGGTGATAAGGTCCTATTGGAAGAGGAAACCTAGTATTTCTAGGAGGAGATGTGATATATTTGGGAGAAATGTGGCATTTCTGGAAGAAACTGTCCTATTTTGGGGATAAAACAGGTATTTGTGGGTGAAAAGGTCCTATTTGAAGGGGGAACCCTGGTATTTCATGGAGAAGATGTGATATATATGGGAGAAATGTGGCCTTTCTGGAAGAAAATGTCCTGTTTGAGTGATAAAAGAGGTATTTGTGGGTGAAAAGGTCCTATTTGAAGGGGGAAAGCTGGTAGTTTTACCTCTTTTATTCCCCAAAATAGAACAGTTTCGTCCAGTAAGGCCACATTTCTCCCAAATATATCACTTCTTCTCCAAGAAATACCAGCTTTACCCCTTCAAATAGGACCGTTTCACCCACAAATACCTCTTTTATCCCCAAAAGAGGACAGTTTCTGCCAGAAATGCCATATTTCTCCCAAATATACCACATTTTCTCCATGAAATACCAGATTTCCCCCTTCAAATAGGACCTTTTCACCCAAAAATACCTGTTTCATCCCCAAAAGAGGACAGTTTCTTCCTGACATGCCACATTTCTCCCAAATATATCACATCTTCTCCAAGAAATACCAGGTTTTCCCCTTCGAATAGGGCCTTATCACAAACAAATACCACTTTTATCCCTAAAAGAGGACAGTTTCTTCCAGAAAGGCCACATTTCTCCCAAACATATCACATCTTCTCCAAGAAATACCAGGTTTCCCCCTTCAAATAGGACCTTTTCACCCACAAAAAATTCTTTTATCCCCAAAATAGGACAGTTTCTGCCAGAAATGCCTGATTTTTCCCAAATATATCACATCTTCTCCAAGAAATACCAGGTTTCCCCCTTCAAATAGGACCTTTTCAACCACAAATACCTCTTTTATCCCTCAAATAGGTCATTTTCTTCCAGACATGCCACATTTCTCCCAAATATATCACATCTTCTCCAAGAAATACCAGGATTCCTCCGGAAATAGGAACTTTTCTCCCACAAATACCAGCCTTCTCTCCCCAAACAGGACAGTTTCTTCCAGAAATGCCACATTTCTCCCAAACATATCACATCTTCTCCAAGAAATACCAGGTTTCCCCCTTCAAATAGGACCTTTTCACCCACAGATACCTCTTTTATCCCCAAAAGAGGACAGTTTCTTCCAGAAAGGCCACATTTCTCCCAAATATATCACATCTTCTCCAAGAAATACCAGCTTTCCCCCTTCAAATCGGACCTTTTCACCCACTAATAGCAGGCTTCTTCCCCCCAAATAGGACAGTTTCTCCCAGAAATGCCACATTTCTCCCAAATAAATCACATCTTCTCCAAGAAATACCAGGTTTCCCCCTTCAAATAGGACCTTTTCACCCACAAATACCTCATTTATCCCCAAAAGAGGACAGTTTTTTCCAGACATGCCACATTTCTCCCAAATATATCACATCTTCTCCAAGAAATACCAGGGTTCCCCCTTCAAATAGGACCTTTTCTCCCACAAATACCTCTTTTATCCCCAAAAGAGGACAGTTTCTTCCAGAAATGCCACATTTCTCCCAAATATATCACAACTCCTCCAAGAAATACCAGGTTTCCCCCTTGAATTAGGACCTTTTCTCCATGAAATACCTCTTTTATCCCCAAAAGAGGACATTTTCTTCCAGAAATGCCACATTTCTCCCAAATATATCACATCTTCTCCAAGAAATACCAGCTTTCCCCCTTCAAATAGGACCTTTTCAACCACTAATACCTCTTTTATTCCCTAAAGAGGACAGTTTCTTCCGGAAATGCCACATTTCTACCAAATATATCACATCTTCTCCAAGAAATACCAGGTTTCCCCCTTCAAATAGGACCTTTTCACCCACAAATACCTGTTCTATCCCCATAAGAGGACAGTTTCTTCCAGAAATGCCACATTTCTCCCAAATATATCACATCTTCTCCAAGAAATGCCAGGATTCCTCCTGAAATAGGACCTTTTCACCCACAAATACATCTTTTATCCCCAAAAGAGGACAGTTTCTTCCAGAAAGGCCACATTTCTCCCAAATATATCACATCTTCTCCAAGAAATACCACGTTTCCCCCTTCAAATAGGACCTTTTCTCCCACAAATACCTCTTTTATCCCCAAAACAGGACAGTTTCTTCCTGACATGCCACATTTCTCCCAAATATATCACATCTTCTCCAAGAAATACCAGGTTTCCCCCTTCAAATAGGACCTTATCACCCACAAATACCTCTTTCATCCCCAAAATAGGACAGTTTCTTCCAGACATGCCACATTTCTCCCAAATAGATCACATCTTCTCCAAGAAATACCAGGTTTCCCCCTTCAAATAGGACCTTTTCACCCACAAATACCTCTTTTATCCCCAAAAGAGGACAGTTTCTTCCAGAAATGCCATATTTCTCCCAAACATATCATATCTTCTCCATGAAATACCAGGTTTCCCCCTTCAAATAGGACCTTTTCACCCACAAATACCTCTTTCATCCCCAAAATAGGACAGTTTCTTCCAGACATGCCACATTTCTCCCAAATAGATCACATCTTCTCCAAGAAATACCAGGTTTCCCCCTTCAAATAGGACCTTTTCACCCACAAAAAATTCTTTTATCCCTCAAATAGGACAGTTTCTTCCAGAAATGCCTGATTTCTCCCAAATATACCACATCTTCTCCAAGAAATACCAGGTTTCCCCCTTCAAATAGGACCTTTTCATCCACAAATACCTCTTTATCCCTCAAATAGGACAGTTTCTTCCAGACATGCCACATTTCTCCCAAATATATCACATCTTCTCCAAGAAATACCTGCTTTCCCCCTTCAAATAAGACCTTTTCTCCCACAAATACCAGCCTTCTCCCCCCAAATAGGACAGTTTCTTCCAGAAATGCCACATTTCTCCCAAACATATCACATCTTCTCCAAGAAATACCAGGTTTCCCCCTTCAAATAGGACCTTTTCACCCACAAATACCTCTTTGATCCCCAAAAGAGGACAGTTTCTTCCAGAAAGGCCACATTTCTCCCAAATATATCACATCTTCTCCAAGAAATACCAGCTTTCCCCCTTCAAATTGGACCTTTTCACCCACAAATACCTCTTTCATCCCCAAAAGAGGACAGTTTCTTCCAGACATGCCACATTTCTCCCAAATACATCACATCTTCTCCAAGAAATACCTGCTTTCCCCCTTCAAATAAGACCTTTTCACCCACAAAAAATTCTTTTATCCCTCAAATAGGACAGTTTCTTCCAGAAATGCCTGATTTCTCCCAAATAGATCACATCTTCTCCAAGAAATACCAGCTTTCCCCCTTCAAATATGACCTTTTCATCCACAAATACCTCTTTATCCCTCAAATAGGACAGTTTCTTCCAGACATGCCACATTTCTCCCGAATATATCACATCTTCTCCAAGAAATACCTGCTTTCCCCCTTCAAATAAGACCTTTTCTCCCACAAATACCAGCCTTCTCCCCCCAAATAGGACAGTTTCTTCCAGAAATGCCACATTTCTCCCAAACATATCACATCTTCTCCAAGAAATACCAGGTTTCCCCCTTCAAATAGGACCTTTTCACCCACAAATACCTGTTTTATCCCCAAAAGAGGACAGTTTCTTCCAGAAAGGCCACATTTCTCCCAAATATATCACATCTTCTCCAAGAAATACCAGCTTTCCCCCTTCAAATTGGACCTTTTCACCCGCTAACAGCAGGCATCTCCCCCAAATAGGACAGTTTCTTGCAGAAATGTCACATTTCTACCAAATAGATCACATCTCCTCCAAGAAATACCAGCTTTCCCCCTTCAAATAGGACCTTTTCACCAACAAATACCTATTTTATCCCCAAAAGAGGTCACTTTCTTCCAGAAATGCCACATTTCTCCCAAATATATCACATCTCCTTCAAGAAATAACAGCTTTCCCCCTACAAATAGGACCTTTTCACCCACAAATACCTGTTTTATCCCCAAAACAGGACACTTTCTTTCAGACATGCCACATTTCTCCCAAATATATCACATCTTCTCCAAGAAATACCAGGTTTCCCCCTTCAAATAGGACCTTTTCACCCACAAATACCTCTTTCATACCCAAAAGAGGACAGTTTCTTCCAGACATGCCACATTTCTCCCAAATATATCACATCTTCTCCAAGAAATACCAGCTTTCCCCCTTCAAATAGGACCTTTTCACCCACAAATACCTCTTTTATCCCCAAAAGAGGACAGTTTCTTCCAGAAATGCCATATTTCTCCCAAACATATCACATCTTCTCCATGAAATACCAGGTTTCCCCCTTCAAATAGGACCTTTTCACCCACAAATACCTCTTTCATCCCCAAAATAGGACAGTTTCTTCCAGACATGCCACATTTCTCCCAAATAGATCACATCTTCTCCAAGAAATACCAGCTTTCCCCCTTCAAATAGGACCTTTTCACCCACAAATACCTCTTTTATCCCCATAAGAGGACAGTTTCTTCCAGAAATGCCATATTTCTCCCGAACATATCACATCTTCTCCATGAAATACCAGGTTTCCCCCTTCAAATAGGACCTTTTCACCCACAAATACCTCTTTTATCCCCAAAAGAGGACAGTTTCTTCCGGAAATTCCACATTCCTCCCAAATATATCACATCTTCTCCAAGAAATACCAGCTTTCCCCCTTCAAATAGGACCTTTTCAACCACTAATACCTCTTTTATCCCCAAAAGAGGACAGTTTCTGCCGGAAACGCCAGATTTCTTCCAAATATATCACATCTTCTCCAAGAAATGCCAGGATTCCTCCTGAAATAGGACCTTCTCACCCACAACTACCAGCCTTCTCCCCCCAAATTGGACATTTTCTTCCAGAAAGGCCACATTTCTCCGAAATATATCAAATCTTCTCCAAGAAATACCAGGGTTCCCCCTTCAAATAGGACCTTTTCACCCACAAATACCTCTTTTATCCCCAAAAGAATACAGTTTCTTCCAGAAATGCCACATTTCTCCCAAATATATCACATCTTCTCCAAGAAATACCAGGGTTCCCCCTTCAAATAGGACCATATCACCCACAAATACCTCTTTTATCCCCAGAAGAGGACAGTTTCTTCCAGAAATGCCACATTTCTCCCAAATATATCACATCTTCTCCAAGAAATACCAGCTTTCCCCCTTCAAATAGGAACTTTTCACCCACAAATACCTCTTTTATCCCCAAAATAGGACAGTTTCTTCCAGAAATGCCACATTTCTCCCAAATATATCACATCTTCTCCAAGAAATACCATGTTTCCCCCTTCAAATAGGACCTTTTCACCCACAAATACCTGTTTCATCCCCAAAAGAGGACAGTTTCTTCCAGAAATGCCACATTTCTCCCAAATATACCACATCTTCTCCAAGAAATACCAGCTTTCCCCCTTCAAATAGGACCTTTTCACCCACAAATACCTGTTTTATCCCCAAAAGAGGACAGTTTCTTCCAGAAATGCCACATTTCTCCCAAATATATCACATCTTCTCCAAGAAATGCCACGTTTCCCCCTTCAAATAAGACCTTTTCACCCACAAATACCTCTTTTATCCCCAAAATAGGACCGTTTCTGCCAGAAAGGCCACTTTTCTCCCAAATATATCACATCTTCTCCAAGAAATGCCACGTTTCCCCCTTCAAATACGACATTTTCACCCACAAATACCTCTTTTATCCCCAAAAGAGGACAGTTTCTTCCTGACATGCCACATTTCTCCCAAATATATGACATCTTCTCATAGAAATACCAGCTTTCCCCCTTCAAATAGGACCTTTTCACCCACAAATACCTCTTTTATCCCCAAAAGAGGACAGTTTCTCCCATAAATGCCACATTTCTCCCGAACATATCACATCTTCTCCAAGAAATACCAGGGTTCCCCCTGGAAATAGGACCTTTTCACCCACAAAAAATTATTTTATCCCCAAAAGAGGACAGTTTCTTCCAGACATGCCACATTTCTCCCAAATATATCATATCTTCTCCAAGAAATACCAGCTCTCCCCCTTCAAATAGGACCTTTTCACCCACAAATACCTCTTTTACCCCCAGAAGAGGACAGTTTCTTCCAGAAATGCCACATTTCTCCCAAATATATCACATCTTCTCCAAGAAATACCAGGATTCCTCCTGAAAGAGGACATTTTCTCCCTCAAATACCAGCCTTCTCCCCCAAATAGGACAGTTTCTTCCTGACATGCCACATTTCTCCAAAATATATCACATCTTCTCCAGGAAATACCAGGTTTTCCCCTGGAAATAGGACCTTTTCACCCACAAATACCTCTTTTATCCCCAAAAGAGGACAGATTCTTCCAGACATGCCACATTTCTCCCAAATATATCACATCTTCTCCAAGAAATACCAGCTTTCCCCCTTCAAATAGGACCTTTTCACCCACAAATACCTCTTTTATCCCCAAAAGAGGACAGTTTCTTCCAGAAATGCCTGATTTCTCCCAAACATATCACATCTTCTCCAAGAAATACCAGCTTTCCCCCTTCAAATAGGACCTTTTCACACACAAATACCTCTTTTATCCCCAAAATAGGACAGTTTCTTCCAGAAATGGCACATTTCTCCCAAACATATCACATCTCCTCCAAGAAATACCAGGATTCCTCCTGAAATAGGAACTTTTCTCCCACAAATACCACCCTTCTCCCCCAAATAGGACAGTTTCTTCCAGACATGCCACATTTCTCCCAAATAGATCACATCTTCTCCAAGAAATACCAGGTTTTCCCCTGGAAATAGGAACTTTTCACCCACAAATACCTGTTCTATCCCCATAAGAGGACAGTTTCTTCCAGAAATGCCACATTTCTCCCAAATATATCACATCTTCTCCAAGAAATACCAGGGTTCCCCTTTGAAATAGGACCTTTTCACCCACAAGTACCTCCTTTATCCCCAAAAGAGGACAGTATCTTCCAGGAATGCCTCATTTCTCCCAAATATATCACATCTTCTCCAAGAAATACCACGTTTCCCCGTTCAAATAGGACCTTTTCCCCAAAAAAACCTCTTTTATCCCCAAAATAGGACAGTTTCTTCCAGAAATGCCACATTTCTCCCAAATATATCACATCTTCTCCAAGAAATACCAGGGTTCCCCCTTCAAATAGGAACTTTTCACCCACAAATACCTCTTTTATCCCCAAAAGAGGACAGTTTCTTCCAGAAAGGCCACATTTCTCCCAAATAGATCACATCTTCTCCAAGAAATAACACGTTTCCCCCTTCAAATAGGACCTTTTCACCCACAAATACCTCTTTTATCCCCAAAAGAGGACAGTTTCTTCCAGAAATGCCAAATTTCTCTTAAATAGATCACATCTTCTCCAAGAAATAGAAGGTTTCCCCCTTCAAATAGGACCTTTTCACCCACAAATACCTCTTTTATCCCCAAAAGATGACAGTTTCTTCCAGAAATGCCACATTTCTCATAAACATATCACATCTCCTCCAAGAAATACCAGGATTCCTCCTGAAATAGGAACTTTTCTCCCACAAATACCAGCCTTCTCCCCCCAAATAGGACAGTTTCTTCCAGACATGCCACATTTCTCCCAAATATATCACCTCTTCTCCAAGAAATACCAGGTTTCCCCCTTCAAATAGGACCTTTTCACCCACAAATACCTGTTCTATCCCCATAAGAGGACAGTTTCTTCCAGAAATGCCACATTTCTCCCAAATATATCACATCTTCTCCAAGAAATACCACGTTTCCCCCTTCAAATAGGACCTTTTCCCCCAAAAAACCTCTTTTATCCCCAAAAGAGGACAGTTTCTTCCAGACATGCCACATTTCTCCCAAATATATCACATCTTCTCCAAGAAATACCAGGTTTTCCCCTGGAAATAGGACCTTCTCACCCACAAATACCTGTTTCATCCCCAAAAGAGGACAGTTTCTTCCAGACATGCCATATTTCTCCCAAATATATCACATCTTCTCCAAGAAATACCAGCTTTCCCCCTTCAAATAGGACCTTTTCTCCACAAATACCTCTTTTATCCCCAAAAGAGGACAGTTTCTTCCAGACATGCCACATTTCTCCCAAATATATCACAACTCCTCCAAGAAATACCAGGTTTCCTCCTTCAATTAGGACCTTTTCTCCATGAAATACCTGTTTTATCCCCAAAAGAGGACAGTTTCTTCCAGAAATGCCACATTTCTCCCAAATATATCACATCTTCTCCAAGAAATACCAGCTTTCCCCCTTCAAATAGGACCTTTTCACCCACAAATACCTGTTTTATCCCCAAAAGAGGACAGTTTCTTCCAGAAATGCCACATTTCTCCCAAATATATCACATCTTCTCCAAGAAATGCCACGTTTCCCCCTTCAAATAAGACCTTTTCACCCACAAATACCTCTTTTATCCCCAAAATAGGACCGTTTCTGCCAGAAAGGCCACTTTTCTCCCAAATATATCACATCTTCTCCAAGAAATGCCACGTTTCCCCCTTCAAATACGACATTTTCACCCACAAATACCTCTTTTATCCCCAAAAGAGGACAGTTTCTTCCTGACATGCCACATTTCTCCCAAATATATGACATCTTCTCATAGAAATACCAGCTTTCCCCCTTCAAATAGGACCTTTTCACCCACAAATACCTCTTTTATCCCCAAAAGAGGACAGTTTCTCCCATAAATGCCACATTTCTCCCGAACATATCACATCTTCTCCAAGAAATACCAGGGTTCCCCCTGGAAATAGGACCTTTTCACCCACAAAAAATTATTTTATCCCCAAAAGAGGACAGTTTCTTCCAGACATGCCACATTTCTCCCAAATATATCATATCTTCTCCAAGAAATACCAGCTCTCCCCCTTCAAATAGGACCTTTTCACCCACAAATACCTCTTTTACCCCCAGAAGAGGACAGTTTCTTCCAGAAATGCCACATTTCTCCCAAATATATCACATCTTCTCCAAGAAATACCAGGATTCCTCCTGAAAGAGGACATTTTCTCCCTCAAATACCAGCCTTCTCCCCCAAATAGGACAGTTTCTTCCTGACATGCCACATTTCTCCAAAATATATCACATCTTCTCCAGGAAATACCAGGTTTTCCCCTGGAAATAGGACCTTTTCACCCACAAATACCTCTTTTATCCCCAAAAGAGGACAGATTCTTCCAGACATGCCACATTTCTCCCAAATATATCACATCTTCTCCAAGAAATACCAGCTTTCCCCCTTCAAATAGGACCTTTTCACCCACAAATACCTCTTTTATCCCCAAAAGAGGACAGTTTCTTCCAGAAATGCCACATTTCTCCCAAACATATCACATCTTCTCCAAGAAATACCAGCTTTCCCCCTTCAAATAGGACCTTTTCACACACAAATACCTCTTTTATCCCCAAAATAGGACAGTTTCTTCCAGAAATGGCACATTTCTCCCAAACATATCACATCTCCTCCAAGAAATACCAGGATTCCTCCTGAAATAGGAACTTTTCTCCCACAAATACCACCCTTCTCCCCCAAATAGGACAGTTTCTTCCAGACATGCCACATTTCTCCCAAATAGATCACATCTTCTCCAAGAAATACCAGGTTTTCCCCTGGAAATAGGAACTTTTCACCCACAAATACCTGTTCTATCCCCATAAGAGGACAGTTTCTTCCAGAAATGCCACATTTCTCCCAAATATATCACATCTTCTCCAAGAAATACCAGGGTTCCCCTTTGAAATAGGACCTTTTCACCCACAAGTACCTCCTTTATCCCCAAAAGAGGACAGTATCTTCCAGGAATGCCTCATTTCTCCCAAATATATCACATCTTCTCCAAGAAATACCACGTTTCCCCGTTCAAATAGGACCTTTTCCCCAAAAAAACCTCTTTTATCCCCAAAATAGGACAGTTTCTTCCAGAAATGCCACATTTCTCCCAAATATATCACATCTTCTCCAAGAAATACCAGGGTTCCCCCTTCAAATAGGAACTTTTCACCCACAAATACCTCTTTTATCCCCAAAAGAGGACAGTTTCTTCCAGAAAGGCCACATTTCTCCCAAATAGATCACATCTTCTCCAAGAAATAACACGTTTCCCCCTTCAAATAGGACCTTTTCACCCACAAATACCTCTTTTATCCCCAAAAGAGGACAGTTTCTTCCAGAAATGCCAAATTTCTCTTAAATAGATCACATCTTCTCCAAGAAATAGAAGGTTTCCCCCTTCAAATAGGACCTTTTCACCCACAAATACCTCTTTTATCCCCAAAAGATGACAGTTTCTTCCAGAAATGCCACATTTCTCATAAACATATCACATCTCCTCCAAGAAATACCAGGATTCCTCCTGAAATAGGAACTTTTCTCCCACAAATACCAGCCTTCTCCCCCCAAATAGGACAGTTTCTTCCAGACATGCCACATTTCTCCCAAATATATCACCTCTTCTCCAAGAAATACCAGGTTTCCCCCTTCAAATAGGACCTTTTCACCCACAAATACCTGTTCTATCCCCATAAGAGGACAGTTTCTTCCAGAAATGCCACATTTCTCCCAAATATATCACATCTTCTCCAAGAAATACCACGTTTCCCCCTTCAAATAGGACCTTTTCCCCCAAAAAACCTCTTTTATCCCCAAAAGAGGACAGTTTCTTCCAGACATGCCACATTTCTCCCAAATATATCACATCTTCTCCAAGAAATACCAGGTTTTCCCCTGGAAATAGGACCTTCTCACCCACAAATACCTGTTTCATCCCCAAAAGAGGACAGTTTCTTCCAGAAATGCCATATTTCTCCCAAATATATCACATCTTCTCCAAGAAATACCAGCTTTCCCCCTTCAAATAGGACCTTTTCTCCACAAATACCTCTTTTATCCCCAAAAGAGGACAGTTTCTTCCAGACATGCCACATTTCTCCCAAATATATCACAACTCCTCCAAGAAATACCAGGTTTCCTCCTTCAATTAGGACCTTTTCTCCATGAAATACCTGTTTTATCCCCAAAAGAGGACAGTTTCTTCCAGAAATGCCACATTTCTCCCAAATATATCACATCTTCTCCAAGAAATACCAGCTTTCCCCCTTCAAATAGGACCTTTTCACCCACAAATACCTCTTTTATCCCCAAAACAGGACAGTTTCTTCCAGAAATGGGACATTTCTCCCAAATATATCACATCTTCTCCAAGAAATACCAGGATTCCTTCTGAAATAGGACCTTCTCACCCACAACCACCAGCCTTCTCCCCCCAAATTGGACATTTTCTTCCAGACATGCCACATTTCTCCCAAATATATCACATTTTCTCCATGAAATACCAGCTTTCCCCCTTCAAATAGGACCTTTTCTGCCACAAATACTAGACTTCTCCCCCCAAATAGGACAGTTTCTTCCAGAAATGGCACATTTCTCCCAAACATATCACATCTTCTCCAAGAAATACCAGGTTTCCCCCTTCAAATAGGACCTTTTCACCCACAAATACCTCTTTTATCCCCAAAAGAGGACAGTTTCTTCCAGAAATGCCACATTTCTCCCAAATAGATCACATCTTCTCCAAGAAATACCAGCTTTCCCCCTTCAAATAGGACCTGTTCACCCACTACTAGCAGGCTTCTCCCCCAAAAGAGGACAGTTTCTTCCAGATAGGCCAGATTTCTCCCAAATAGATCACATCTTCTCCAAGAAATACCACGTTTCCCCCTGGAAATAGGACCTTTTCACCCACAAATACCTCTTTTATCCCCAAAAGAGGACAGTTTCTTCCAGAAAGGCCACATTTCTCCCAAATATATCACATCTCCTTCAAGAAATACCAGCTTTCCCCCTTCAAATAGGACCTTTTCACCCACAAATACCTGTTTTATCCCCAAAACAGGACAGTTTCTTCCAGAAATGCCACATTTCTCCCAAATATATCACATCTTCTCCAAGAAATACCAGCTTTCCCCCTTCAAATAGGACCTTTTCACCCACAAATACCTCTTTTATCCCCAAAATAGGACAGTTTCTGCCAGAAATGCCATATTTCTCCCAAACATATCACATCTTCTCCAAGAAATACCAGGTTTCCCCCTTCAAATACGACCTTTTCACCCACAAATACCTCTTTTATCCCCAAAAGAGGACAGTTTCTTCCAGACATGCCACATTTCTCCCAAACATATCACATCTCCTCCAAGAAATACCAGGATTCCTCCTGAAATAGGAAATTTTCTCCCACAAATACCAGCCTTCTCCCCCCAAATAGGACAGTTTCTTCCAGACATGCCACATTTCTCCCAAATATATCACATCTTCTCCAAGAAATACCAGGTTTTCCCCTTCAAATAGGACCTTTTCACCCACAAATACCTGTTCTATCCCCATAAGAGGACAGTTTCTTCCAGAAATGCCACATTTCTCCCAAATATATCACATCTTCTCCAAGAAATACCACGTTTCCCCCTTCAAATAGGACCTTTTCCCCAAAAAAACCTCTTTTATCCCCAAAAGAGGACAGTTTCTTCCAGGAATGCCACATTTCTCCCAAATATATCACATCTTCTCCAAGAAATACCACGTTTCCCCCTTCAAATAGGACCTTCTCACCCACAAATACCTCTTTTATCCCCAAAATAGGACAGTTTTTTCCAGACATGCCACATTTCTCCCAAATATATCACATCTTCTCCATGAAATACCAGGTTTCCCCCTTCAAATAGGACCTTTTCACCCACAAATACCTCTTTTATCCCCAAAAGAGGACAGTTTCTTCCAGAAAGGCCACATTTCTCCCAAATATATCACAACTCCGCCAAGAAATACCAGGTTTCCCCCTTCAATTAGGACCTTTTCTCCATGAAATACCTCTTTTATCCCCAAAAGTGGACAGTTTCTTCCAGAAAGGCCACATTTCTCCCAAATAGATCACATCTTCTCCAAGAAATACCACGTTTCCCCCTTCAAATAGGACCTTCTCACCCACAAATACCTCTTTTATCCCCAAAATAGGACAGTTTTTTCCAGACATGCCACATTTCTCCCAAATATATCACATCTTCTCCATGAAATACCAGGTTTCCCCCTTCAAATAGGACCTTTTCACCCACAAATACCTCTTTTATCCCCAAAAGAGGACAGTTTCTTCCAGAAAGGCCACATTTCTCCCAAATATATCACTACTCCGCCAAGATATACCAGGTTTCCCCCTTCAATTAGGACCTTTTCTCCATGAAATACCTCTTTTATCCCCAAAAGTGGACAGTTTCTTCCAGAAATGCCACATTTCTCCCAAATAGATCACATCTTCTCCAAGAAATACCACGTTTCCCCCTTCAAATAGGACCTTTTCAACCACTAATACCTCTTTTATCCCCAAAACAGGACAGTTTCTTCCAGAAATGCCACATTTCTCCCAAATATATCACATCTTCTCCAAGAAATGCCAGGATTCCTCCTGAAATAGGACCTTCTCACCCAAAACTACCAGCCTTCTCCCCCCAAATTGGACATTTTCTTCCAGAAAGGCCACATTTCTCCCAAATATATCACATCTTCTCCAAGAAATACCAGCTTTCCTCCTTCAAATAGGACCTTCTCACCCAAAACTACCAGCCTTCTCCCCCCAAATTGGACATTTTCTTCCAGAAAGGCCACATTTCTCCCAAATAGATCACATCTTCTCCAAGAAATACCACGCTTCCCCCTTCAAATAGGACCTTTTCACCCACAAATACCTGTTTTATCCCCAAAATAGGACAGCTTCTTCCAGACATGCCACATTTCTCCCAAATATATCACCTCTTCTCCAAGAAATACCAGGTTTCCCCCTTCAAATTGGACCTTTTCACCCACAAATACCTCTTTTATCCCCAAAATACGACAGTTTCTTCCAGAAAGGCCACATTTCTCCCAAATATATCACATCTTCTCCAAGAAATGCCACGTTTCCCCCTTCAAATAGGACCTTTTCACCCACAAATACCTCTTTTATCCCCAAAAGAGGACAGTTTCTTCCAGAAATGCCACATTTCTCCCAAATATATCACATCTTCTCCAAGAAATACCAGGTTTCCCCCTTCAAATAGGACCTTTTCACCCACAAATACCTCTTTTATCCCCAAAAGAGGACAGTTTCTTCCAGAATGGCCAGATTTCTCCCAAATATATCACATCTTCTCCAAGAAATACCAGGATTCCTCCTGAAAGAGGACCTTTTCTCCCTCAAATACCAGCCTTCTCCAACCAAATAGGACAGTTTCTTCCAGAAATGCCACATTTCTCCCAAATATACCACATCTTCTCCAAGAAATACCAGCTTTCCCCCTTCAAATAGGACCTTTTCACCCACAAATACCTGTTTTATCCCCAAAAGAGGACAGTTTCTTCAAGAAATGCCACATTTCTCCCAAATATATCACATCTTCTCCAAGAAATACCAGGTTTCCCCCTTCAAATAGGACCTTTTCACCCACAAATACCTTTTTTATCCCCAAAAGAGGACAGTTTCTTCCAGAAATGCCACATTTCTCCCAAATATATCACATCTTCTCCAAGAATTACCAGGTTTCCCCCTTCAAATAGGACCTTTTCACCCACAAATACCTGTTTTATACCCAAAAGAGGACAGTTTCTTCCAGAAAGGCCACATTTCTCCCAAACATATCACATCTCCTCCAAGAAATACGAGGATTCCTCCTGAAATAGGAACTTTTCTCCCACAAATACCACCCTTCTCCCCCCAAATAGGACATTTTCTTCCAGACATGCCTCATTTCTCCCAAATATATCACATCTTCTCCAAGAAATACCAGGTTTTCCCCTTCAAATAGGACCTTTTCACCCACAAATACCTGTTCTATCCCCATAAGAGGACAGTTTCTTCCAGAAATGCCACATTTCTCCCAAATATATCACCTCTTCTCCAAGAAATACTACGTTTCCCCCTTCAAATAGGACCTTTTACCCAAAAAAACCTCTTTTATCCCCAAAAGAGGACAGTTTCTTCCAGGAATGCCACATTTCTCCCAAATATATCAAATCTTCTCATAGAATTACCAGCTTTCCCCCTTCAAATAGGACCTTCTCACCCACAAATACCTCTTTTATCCCCAAAAGAGGACAGTTTTTTCCTGACATGCCACATTTCTCCCAAATATATCACATCTTCTCCAAGAAATACCAGGGTTCCCCCTTCAAATAGGAACTTTTCACCCACAAATACCTCTTTAATCCCCAAAAGAGGACAGTTTTTTCCAGACATGCCACATTTCTCCCAAATATATCACATCTTCTCCAAGAAATACCTGCTTTTCCCCTTCAAATAGGACCTTTTCTCCCACAACTACCTGACTTCTCCCCCGAAATAGGTCAGTTTCTTCCTGACATGCCACATTTCTCCCAAACATATCACATCTTCTCCAAGAAATACCAGGTTTCCCCCTTCAAATAGGACCTTTTCACCCACAAATACCTGTTTTATCCCCAAGATTGGAAAGTTTCTTCCAGAAATGCCACATTTCTCCCAAATAGATCACATCTTCTCCAAGAAAGACCAGCTTTCCCCCTTCAAATAGGACCTTTTCATCCACTAATAGCAGGCTTCTCCCCCAAAAGAGGACAGTTTCTTCCAGAAATGCCAGATTTCTCCCAAATAGATCACATCTTCTCCAAGAAATAACAGCTTTCCCCCTTCAAATAGGACCTTTTCACCCACAAATACCTCTTTTATCCCCAAAATAGGACAGTTTCTTCCAGAAAGGCCACATTTCTCCCAAATATATCACATCTCCTTCAAGAAATACCAGCTTTCCCCCTTCAAATAGGACCTTTTCAACCACAAATACCTGTTTTATCCCCAAAACAGGACACTTTCTTCCAGAACTGCCACATTTCTCCCAAATATATCACATCTTCTCATATAATTACCGCGTTTCCCCCTTCAAATAGTACCTTTTCACCCACAAATACCTGTTTTATCCCCAAAATAGGACAGTTTCTACCAGAAATGCCATATTTCTCCCAATCATATCACATCTTCTCCATGAAATACCAGGTTTCCCCCTTCAAATAGGACCTTTTCACCCACAAATACCTGTTTTATCCCCAAAAGAGGACAGTTTCTTCCAGAAATGCCTGATTTCTCCCAAACATATCACATCTCCTCCAAGAAATACCAGGATTCCTCCTGAAATAGGAACTTTTCTCCCACAAATACCACCCTTCTCCCCCCAAATAGGACATTTTCTTCCAGACATGCCACATTTCTCCCAAATATATCACATCTTCTCCAAGAAATACCACGTTTCCCCCTTCAAATAGGATCTTTTCCCCACAAATACCTCTTTTATCCCCAAAAGAGGACAGTTTCTTCCAGGAATGCCACATTTCTCCCAAATATATCACATCTTCTCCAAGAAATACCACGTTTCCCCCTTCAAATAGGACCTTCTCACCCACAAATACCTCTTTTATCCCCAAAATAGGACAGTTTTTTCCAGACATGCCACATTTCTCCCAAATAGATCACATCTTCTCCAAGAAATACCACGTTTCCCCCTTCAAATAGGACCTTTTCAACCACTAATACCTCTTTTATCCCCAAAAGAGGACAGTTTCTTCCAGAAATGCCACATTTCTCCCAAATAGATCACATCTTCTCCAAGAAATACCAGGGTTCCCCCTTCAAATAGGAAATTTTCACCCACAAATACCTCTTTTATCCCCAAAAGAGGACAGTTTCTTCCAGAAATGCCACATTTCTCCCAAATATATCACATCTTCTCCAAGAAATACCAGGTTTCCCACTTCAAATAGGACCTTTTCACCCACTAATACCAGGCTTCTCCCCCCAAAAGAGGACAGTTTCTTCCAGACATGCCACATTTCTCCCAAATATATCACATCTTCTCCAAGAAATACCAGCTTTCCTTCTTCAAATAGGACCTTCTCACCCACAAATACCACTTTTATCCCCAAAAGAGGATAGTTTCTTCCAGAAATGCCACATTTCTCCCAAATATATCACATCTTCTCCAAGAAATACCAGGGTTCCCCCTTCAAACACGACCTTTTCACCCACAAATACCTCTTTTATCCCCAAAATAGGACAGTTTCTGCCAGAAATGCCACATTTCTCCCAAATAGATCACATCTCCTCCAAGAAATACCAGGATTCCTCCTGAAATAGGACCTTTTCTCCCACAAATACCAGCCTTCTCCCCCCAAATAGGACATTTTCTTCCAGACATGCCACATATCACCCAAATATATCACATCTTCTCCAAGAAATAACAGGTTTCCCCCTTCAAATAGGACCTTTTCACCTACAAATACCTCTTTTATCCCCAAAATAGAACTGTTTCTTCCAGAAATGCCACATTTCTCCCAAACATATCACATCTTCTTCAAGAAATACCAGGGTTCCCCCTTCAAATAGGACCTTTTCACCCACAAATACCTGCTTTATCCCCAAAATAGAACAGTTTCTTCCAGACATGCCACATTTCTCCCAAACATATCACATCTCCTCCAAGAAATACCAGGATTTCTCCTGTAATAGGACCTTTTCTCTCACAAATACCAGCCCTTTCCCCCCAAAAGAGGACAGTTTCTTCCAGAAATGCCACATTTCTCCCAAATATATCATATCTTCTCCAAAAATACCAGGTTTCCCCCTTCAAATAGAAAATTTTCACCCACAAATACCTGTTTTATCCCCAAAAGAGGACAGTTTCTTCCAGAAATGCCACATTTCTCCCAAATAGATCACATCTTCTCCAAGAAATACCAGGGTTCCCCCTACAAATAGGAAATTTTCACCCACAAATACCTCTTTTATCCCCAAAAGAGGACAGTTTCTTCCAGAAATGCCACATTTCTCCCAAATATATCAAATCTTCTCCACGAAATACCAGGTTTCCCCCTTCAAATAGGAACTTTTCAACCACAAATACCTGTTTTATCCCTCAAATTGGACATATTCTTCCAGAAATGCCACATTTCTCCAAAATATATCACATCTTCTCTAAGAAATACCAGGTTTCCCACTTCAAATAGGACCTTTTCACCCACTTATACCACCCTTCTCCCCCCAAATAGGACATTTTCTTCCAGAAATGCCACATTTCTCCCAAATATATCACATCTTCTCCAAGAAATGCCAGGTTTCCCCCTTCAAATAGGAAATTTTCACCCACAAGTACCTGTTTTATCCCCAAAAGAGGACAGTTTCTTCCAGATATGCCACATTTCTCCCAAATATATCACATTTTCTCCAAGAAATACCAGGTTTTCCCCTGGAAATAGGACCTTTTCACCCACAAATACCTCTTTTATCCCCAAAATAGGACAGTATCTGCCAGAAATGCCACATTTCTCCCAAACATATCACATCTCCTCCAAGAAATACCAGGATTCCTCCTGAAATAGGAACTTTTCTCCCACAAATACCAGCATTCTCCCCCCAAATAGGATATTTTCTTCCAGACATGCCACATTTCTCCCAAATACATCACATCTTCTCCAAGAAATACCACGTTTCCCCCTTCAAATAGGACCTTTTCACCTACAAATACCTCTTTTATCCCCAAAATATAACAGTTTCTTCCAGAAATGCCACATTTCTCCCTAATAGATCACATCTTCCCCAAGAAATACCAAGTTTCCCCCTTCAAATAGGACCTTTTCACCCACAAATACCTCTTTTATCCCCTAAATTGGACAGTTTCTTCCAGACATGCCACATTTCTCCCAAACATATCACATCTCCTCCAAGAAATACCAGGATTTCTCCTGTAATAGGACCTTTTCTCCCACAAATACCAGCCTTTTCCCCCCAAAAGAGGACAGTTTCTTCCAGAAATGCCATATTTCTCCCAAATATATCAAATCTTCTCCAAGAAATACCAGGTTTTCCCCTGGAAATAGGACCTTTTCACCCACAAATACCTCTTTTATCCCCCAAATAGGACAGTTTCTTCCAGAAAGTCCACATTACTCCCAAACATATCACATCTTCTCCAAGAAATACCAGGTTTCCCCCTTCAAATTGGACCTTTTCCCCCCAAAAAACTCTTTTATCCCCAAAAGAGGACAGTTTCTTTCAGAAATGCCACATTTCTCCCAAATAGATCATATCTTCTCCAAGAAATACCAGCTTTCCTCCTTCAAATAGGACCTTTTCACCCACAAATACCTCTTTTGTCCCCAAAATAGAACAGTTTCTTCCAGAAAGGCCACATTTCTCCCAGATATATCACATCTTCTCCAAGAAATACCAGGATTCCTCCTGAAATACGACCTTTTCACCAACAAATACCTCTTTTATCCCCCAAATAGGACAGTTTCTTCCAGAAATGCCAGATTTCCCCCAAACATATCACATCTTCTCCAAGAAATACCCGGTTTCCCCCTTCAAATAGGACCTTTTCAACCACAAATACCTGTTTTATCCCTCAAATTGGACATATCCTTCCAGAAATGCCACATTTCTCCCAAATAGATCACATCTTCTCCAAGAAATACCAGGGTTCCCCCTTCAAATAGGACCTTTTCACCCACAAATATCTGTTTTATCCCCAAAAGAGGACAGTTTCTTCAAGGAAGGCCACATTTCTCCCAAATATATCACATCTTCTCCAAGAAATACCAGGATTCCTCCTGAAATACGACCTTTTCACCCACAAATACCTCTTTTATCCCCAAAACAGGACAGTTTCTTCCAGAAATGCCACATTTCTCCCAAATATATCACATCTTCTCCAAGAAATACCAGGTTTTCCCCTGGAAATAGGAACTTATCACCCACTAATACCTCTTTCATCCCCAAAAGAGGACAGTTTCTTCCAGAAAGGCCACATTACTCCCAAACATATCACATCTTCTCCAAGAAATACCAGGTTTCCCCCTTCAAATTGGACCTTTTCCCCCCAAAAAACTCTTTTATCCCCAAAAGAGGACAGTTTCTTCCAGACATGCCACATTTCTCCCAACTATATCACATCTTCTCCAATAAATACCAGCTTTCCCCCTTCAAATAGGACCTTTTCAACCACAAATACCTGTTTTATCCCTCAAATTGGACATATCCTTCCAGAAATGCCACATTTCTCCCAAATAGATCATATCTTCTCCAAGAAATACCAGGTTTCCTCCTTCAAATAGGACCTTTTCACCCACAAATACCTGTTTTATCCCCAAAAGAGGACAGTTTCTTCCAGAAAGGCCACATTTCTCCCAAATATATCACATCTTCTCCAAGAAATACCAGGATTCCTCCTGAAATACGACCTTTTCACCAACAAATACCTCTTTTATCCCTCAAATTGGTCATATTCTTCCAGAAATGCCACATTTCTCCCAAATACATCACATCTTCTCCAAGAAATACCAGGATTCCTCCTGAAAGAGGACCTTATCACCCACAAATACCAGCCTTCTCCCCCCAAATAGGACAGTTTCTTCCAGAAATGCCACATTTCTCCCCAATATATCACATCTTCTCCAAGAAATACCTGCTTTCCCCCTTCAAATAGGACCTTTTCACCCACAAATACCTCTTTTGTCCCCAAAATAGAACAGTTACGTCCAGAAATCCCACATTTCTCCCAAACATATCACATCTTCTCCAAGAAATACCAGGGTTCCCCCTTCAAATAGGAACTTTTCACCCACAAATACCTCTTGAATCCCCAAAAGAGGACAGTTTCTTCCAGAAATGCCACATTTCTCCCAAATATATCACATCTTCTCCAAGAAATACCAGGTTTCTTCCTTGTAATAAGACCTTTTCACCCACAAATACCTGTTTTATCCCTCAAATTGGACATATTCTTCCAGAAATGCCACATTTCTCCCAAATATATCACATCTTCTCCAAGAAATACCACGTTTCCCCCTTCAAATAGGACCTTTTCACCCACAAATACCTGTTTTATCCCCAAAAGAGGACAGTTTCTTCCAGAAATGCCACATTTCTCCCAAATATATCACATCTTCTCCAAGAAATACCAGGTTTCCCACTTCAAATAGGACCTTTTCACCCACTTATACCACCCTTCTCCCCCCAAATAGGACATTTTCTTCCAGAAATGCCACATTTCTCCCAAATATATCACATCTTCTCCAAGAAATGCCAGGTTTCCCCCTTCAAATAGGAAATTTTCACCCACAAGTACCTGTTTTATCCCCAAAAGAGGACAGTTTCTTCCAGATATGCCACATTTCTCCCAAATATATCAAATCTTCTCCAAGAAATACCAGGTTTTCCCCTGTAAATAAGACCTTTTCACCCACAAATACCTCTTTTATCCCCAAAAGAGGACAGTTTCTTCCAGAAAGGCCACATTACTCCCAAACATATCACATCTTCTCCAAGAAATACCACGTTTCCCCCTTCAAATTGGACCTTTTCCCCCCAAAAAACTCTTTTATCCCCAAAATACGACAGTTTCTTCCAGAAATGCCACATTTCTCCCAAATATATCACATCTTCTCCAAGAAATACCAGGTTTCCCCCTTCAAATAGGACCTTTTCACCCACAAATACCTGTTTTATCCCCAAAATAGAACAGTTTCTTCCAGAAATGCCACATTTCTCCCAAATATATCACATCTTCTCCAAGAAATAACAGGTTTCCCCCTTCAAATACAACGTTTTCACCCACAAATACCTGTTTTATCCCCAAAAGAGGACAGTTTCTTCCAGAAATGCCCGATTTCTCACAAATAGATCACATCTTCTCCAAGAAATACCAGGTTTCCAACTTCAAATAGGACCTTTTCACCCACAAATACCTGTTTTATCCCCAAAAGAGGACATTTTCTTCCAGACATGCCACATTTCTCCCCAATATATCACATCTTCTCCAAGAAATACCTGCTTTCCCCCTTCAAATAGGACCTTTTCACCCACAAATACCTCTTTTATCCCCAAAAGAGGACAGTTTCTTCCAGAAATGCCACATTTCTCCCAAACATATCACATCTTCTCCAAGAAATACCTGGATTCCTCCTGAAATAGGAACTTTTCTCCCACAAATACCACCCTTCTCCCCCCAAATAGGACAGTTTCTTCCAGAAATGCCACATTTCTCCCAAATACATCACATCTTGTCCAAGAAATACCACGTTTCCCCCTTCAAATAAGACCTTTTCACCCACAAATACCTGTTCTATCCCCATAAGAGGACAGTTTCTTCCAGAAATGCCACATTTCTCCCAAATATATCACATCTTCTCCAAGAAATACCACGCTTCCCCCTTCAAATAGGACCTTTTCCCCAAAAAAACCTCTTTTATCCCCAAAATACGACAGTTTCTTCCAGGAATGCCAGATTTCTCCCAAATATATCACATCTTCTCCAAGAAATACCAGGATTCCTCCTGAAAGAGGACCTTCTCACCCAAAACTACCAGCCTTCTCCCCCCAAATAGGACATTTTCTTCCAGACATGCCATAGTTCTCCCAAATATATCACATCTTCTCCAAGAAATACCAGGATTCCTCCTGAAATAGGACCTTTTCTCCCACAAATACCAGCCTTCTCCCCCCAAATAGGACAGTTTCTTCCAGAAATGCCAGATTTCCCCCAAACATATCACATCTTCTCCAAGAAATACCCGTTTTCCCCCTTCAAATAGGACCTTCTCACCCACAACTACCAGCCTTCTCCCCCCAAATTTGACATTTTCTTCCAGAAATGCCACATTTCTCCCAAATAGATCACATCTTCTCCAAGAAATACCAGGGTTCCCCCTTCAAATAGGACCTTTTCACCCACAAATATCTGTTTTATCCCCAAAAGAGGACAGTTTCTTCCAGAAATGCCACATTTCTCCCAAATATATCACATCTTCTCCAAGAAATACCAGGTTTTCCCCTGGAAATACGACCTTTTCACCCACAAATACCTCTTTTATCCCCAAAAGAGGACAGTTTCTTCCAGAAAGGCCTCATTACTCCCAAACATATCACATCTTCTCCAAGAAATACCAGGTTTCCCCCTTCAAACTGGACCTTTTCCCCCCAAAAAACTCTTTTATCCCCAAAACAGGACACTTTCTTTCAGAAATGCCACATTTCTCCCAAATAGATCATATCTTCTCCAAGAAATACCAGGTTTCCTCCTTCAAATAGGACCTTTTCACCCACAAATACCTGTTTTATCCCCAAAAGAGGACAGTTTCTACCAGAAAGGCCACATTTCTCCCAAATATATCACATCTTCTCCAAGAAATACCAGGATTCCTCCTGAAATACGACCTTTTCACCCACAAATACCTCTTTTTCCTCAAATAGGACAGTTTCTTCCAGAAATGCCACATTTCTCCCAAATACATCACATCTTCTCCAAGAAATACCAGGATTCCTCCTGAAAGAGGACCTTATCACCCTCAAATACCAGCCTTCTCCCCCCAAATAGGACAGTTTCTTCCAGAAATGCCAGATTTCCCCCAAATATACCACATCTTCTCCAAGAAATACCAGCTTTCCCCCTTCAAATAGGAACTTATCACCCACAAATACCTCTTTTGTCCCCAAAATAGAACAGTTACGTCCAGAAATCCCACATTTCTCCCAAACATATCACATCTTCTCCAAGAAATACCAGGTTTCCTCCTTCAAATAGGAACTTTTCACCCACAAATACCTCTTTTATCCCCAAAAGAGGACAGTTTCTTCCTGACATGCTGCATTTCTCCCAAATATATCACATCTTCTCCAAGAAATACCAGGTTTCTTCCTTGAAATAAGACCTTTTCCCCACAAATACCTCTTTTATCCCCAAAATACGACAGTTTCTTCCAGAAATGCCACATTTCTCCCAAATATATCACATCTTCTCATAGAATTACCAGCTTTCCCCCTTCAAATAGGACCTTTTCACCCACAAATACCTCTTTTATCCCCAAAATAGAACAGTTTCTTCCAGACATGCCACATTTCTCCCAAATAGATCACATCTTCTCCAAGAAATAACAGGTTTCCCCCTTCAAATACAACGTTTTCACCCACAAATACCTGTTTTATCCCCAAAAGAGGACAGTTTCTTCCAGAAATGCCCGATTTCTCACAAATAGATCACATCTTCTCCAAGAAATACCAGGTTTCCCCCTTCAAATAGGACCTTTTCACCCACAAATACCTCTTTTATCCCCAAAAGAGGACATTTTCTTCCAGAAATGCCACATTTCTCCCAAATATATCACATCTTCTCCAAGAAATACCAGCTTTCCCCCTTCAAATAGGACCTTTTCACCCACAAATACCACTTTTATCCCCAAAAGAGGACAGTTTCTTCCAGAAATGCCACATTTCTCCCAAACATATCACATCTCCTCCAAGAAATACCAGGATTCCTCCTGAAATAGGAACTTTTCTCCCACAAATACCGCCCTTCTCCCCCCAAATAGGACAGTTTCTTCCAGAAATGCCAGATTTCTCCCAAATATATCACATCTTCTCCAAGAAATACCAGCTTTCCCCCTTCAAATAAGACCTTTTCACCCACAAATACCTGTTCTATTCCCATAAGAGGACAGTTTCTTCCAGAAATGCCACATTTCTCCCAAATATATCACATCTTCTCCAAGAAATACCACGCTTCCCCCTTCAAATAGGACCTTTTCCACAAAATCCTCTTTTATCCCCAAAAGAGGACAGTTTCTTCCAGGAATGCCAGATTTCTTCAAAAAATATATCACATCTTCTCCAAGAAATACCAGGATTCCTCCTGAAAGAGGACCTTCTCACCCAAAACTACCAGCCTTCTCCCCCCAAATTGGATATTTTCTTCCAGAAATGCCACATTTCTCCCAAATATATCACATCTTCTCCAAGAAATACCAGGATTCCTCCTGAAATAGGACCTTTTCTCCCACAAATACCAGCCTTCTCCCCCCAAATAGGACAGTTTCTTCCAGAAATGCCAGATTTCCCCCAAACATATCACATCTTCTCCAAGAAATACCCGGTTTCCCCCTTCAAATAGGACCTTTTCAACCACAAATACCTGTTTTGTCCCTCAAATTGGACATATTCTTCCAGAAATGCCACATTTCTCTTAAATAGATCACATCTTCTCCAAGAAATACCAGCTTTCCCCCTTCAAATAGGACCTTTTCACCCACAAATACTTCTTTTATCCCCAAAAGAGGACAGTTTCTTCCAGAAATGCCACATTTCTCCCAAATATAGCACATCTTCTCCAAGATATACCACGTTTCCCCCTTCAAATAGGACCTTTTCACCCACAAATACTTCTTTTATCCCCAAAAGAGGACAGTTTCATCCAGACATGCCACATTTCTCCCAAATATATCACATCTTCTCCAAGAAATACCACGTTTCCCCCTTCAAATAGGACCTTTTCAACCACAAATACCTGTTTTATGCCCAAAAGAGGACAGTTTCTTCCAGAAATGCCACATTTCTCCCAAATAAATCACATCTTCTCAAAGAAATACCAGGTTTCCCCCTTCAAATAGGACCTTTTCACCCACAAATACCTCTTTTATCCCCAAAAGAGGACAGTTTCTTCCAGACATGCCACATTTCTCCCAAATATATCACATCTTCTCCAAGAAATACCAGGTTTCCCCCTTCAACTAGGACCTTTTCAACCTCACATACCTGTTCTATCCCTCAAATTGGACATATTCTTCCAGAAATGCCACATTTCTCCCAAATATATCACATCTTCTCCAAGAAATACCTGCTTTCCCCCTTCAAATAGGACCTTTTCACCCACAAATATCTCTTTTATCCCCAAAAGAGGACAGTTTCTTCCAGGAAGGCCACATTTCTCCCAAATATATCACATCTTCTCCAAGAAATACCAGGATTCCTCCTGAAATACGACCTTTTCACCCACAAATACCTCTTTTATCCCCAAAATAGGACAGTTTCTTCCAGAAATGCCACATTTCCCCAAGATATATCACATCTTCTCCTAGAAATACCAGGATTCCTCCTGAAATAGGACCTTTTCTCCCACAAATACCAGCCTTCTCCCCCCAAAAGAGGACAGTTTCTTCCAGAAATGCCACATTTCTCCCAAACATATCACATCTTCTCCAAGAAATACCAGGTTTCCCCCTTCAAATAGGACCTTTTCACCCACAAATACCTCTTTTATCCCCAAAATATGTCTGTTTCTTCCAGACATGCCACATTTCTCCCAAATATATCACACCTTCTCCAAGAAATACCACGTTTCCCCCTTCAAATACAACGTTTTCAAACACAAATACCTCTTTTATCCCCAAAAGAGGACAGTTTCTTCCAGACATGCCACATTTCTCCCAAATATATCACATCTTCTCCAAGAAATACCACGTTTCCCCCTTCAATAGGACCTTTTCACCCACAAATACCTCTTTTATCCCCAAAAGAGGACAGTTTCTTCCAGGAATGCCACATTTCTCCCAAATATATCACATCTTCTCCAAGAAATACCACGTTTCCCCCTTCAAATAGGACCTTTTCACCCACAAATACCTCTTTTATCCCCAAAAGAGGACAGTTTCTTCCAGAAATGCCACATTTCTCCCAAAGAGATCACATCTTCTCCAAGAAATACCCGCTTTCCCCCTTGAAATAGGACCTTTTCACCCACAAATACCTCTTTTATCCCCAAAAGAGGACAGTTTCTTCCAGACATGCCACATTTCTCCCAAATAGATCACATCTTCTCCAAGAAATACCTGCTTTCCCCCTTCAAATAGGACCTTTTCACCCACAAATACCTCTTTTATCCCCAAAAGAGGACAGTTTCTTCCAGAAATGCCACATTTCTCCCAAATAGATCACATCTTCTCCAAGAAATACCAGGTTTCCCCCTTCAGATAGGACCTTCTCACCCACAAATACCTCTTTTATCCCCAAAATAGGACAGTTTCTTCCAGACATGCCACATTTCTCCCAAATAGATCACATCTTCTCCAAGAAATACCAGCTTTCCCCCTTCAAATGGACCTTTTCACCCACAAATACCTCTTTTATCCCCAAAAGAGGACAGTTTCTTCCAGAAATGCCACATTTCTCCCAAATATATCACATCTCCAAGAAATACCAGGTTTCCTCCTGAAATAGGACCTTGTCACCCACAGATTCCTGTTTTATCCCTTTGTTCCGAGCGACTTTTCGTTTTGGAGTGTTTATCCGCTGCTTCAGTTCAACATTCTGTGACGAATAAAATAGAAGTGGAAAGCCCCACTAATAAGGCAGCTAGAAGGTCCAGTAGCCACACACATTGTGCTTTCAGGGAGGACGTTCCAGAAAGTCGAGAGTTGTGGCTTCTTTCCTGCGGAGAAAAATACCCCTGTTTTCAGGCATTGCAGGACGCTGAATTCGCACCTTCTCGGCATTTCAATACCGCTCCTTCGATCTCGTGTCTCGAAAGCGGCACTCGCTCTGAACCGCTCCGGAGAGTCTGCAGTTGCTGTCCGGTCCATCGCGGTTCTGCCCGAGTGCCGCTTGCAGCCTTCAGCAGCGCTCTCGTTTCTCTCGGATGCCGGGAAAGAGCGACTTCAGCCGGATGCTTTGCTCCGACGAGTGAGCGGCTTCTTCTGCGCACATCGCAATGGAGCGCTTCTGACTTCTCCTTCTGTCCATGCAGAATGCACTACGCTTCTCTCTCATTCTTATCCCTTTCTTCCGAGCGACATTTCGTTTTGGAGTGTTTATCCGATGCTACACTTCAGCATTCTGTGACGAATAGAGTAGAAGTGGAAACCACACTAATAAGGCAGCTAGAAGTTCGAGGAGCGACAAACGTAGTGCTTTCAGGGAGGACGTTCCAGAAAGTCGAGAGTTGTGGCTTGTTTCCTGCGGAGAAAAAACCCCCTGTTTTCAGGCAATGCAGGACGCTGAATTCGCTCGTTCTCGGCATAGGAATGCCGCTCCTCCTCTCTCGTGGCTCGAAAGCGGCATTTGCGCTGAACCACACCGGACAGTCTGCAGTTGCAGACTACTGAATAGCCTGAAAACAGGGGGTTTTTTCTCCGCCGGAAAGAAGCCACAACTCTCGACTTTCTGGAACGTCCTCCCTGAAAGCACTACGTGTGTCGCTCCTCGAACTTCTAGCTGCCTTATTAGTGGGGCTTTTCTCTTCTATTTTATTCGTCACAGAATGCTGAAGTGTAGCATCGGATAAACACTCCAAAACGAAATGTCGCTCGGAAAAAGGGATAAGAATGAGAGAGAAGCGTAGTGCATTCTGCATGGACACATGGAGAAGTCAGAAGCTCTCCATTGCGATGTGCGCAGAAGAGGCCGCTCACTCGTCGGAGAAAAGCATCCGGCTGAAGTCGCTCTTTCCCGGCATCCGAGAGAAACGAGAGCGCTGCTGAAGGCTGCAAGCGGCACTCGGGCAGAACCGCGATGGACCGGACAGCAACTGCAGACTCTCCGGAGCGGTTCAGAGCGAGTGCTGCTTTCGAGCCACGAGAGCGAAGGAGCGGTATTGAAATGCCGAGAAGGAGCGAATTCAGCGTCCAGCATTGACTGAAAACAGGGGTTTTTTTCTCCGCAGGAAACAAGCCACAACTCTCGACTTTCTGGAACGTCCTCCCTGAAAGCACAATGTGTGTGGCTACTGGACCTTCTAGCTGCCTTATAAGTGGGGCTTTTCCCTTCTATTTTATTCGTCACAGAATGCAGAAGTGTAGCAGCGGATAAACACTCCAAAACGAAAAGTCGCTCGGAACAAAGGGATAAAACAGGAATCTGTGGGTGACAAGATCCTATTTCAGGAGGAAACCTGGTATTTCTCGGAGATGTGATATATTTGGGAGAAATGTGGCATTTCTGGAAGAAACTGTCCTATTTTGGGGATAAAACAGGTATTTGTGGGTGAAAAGGTCCTATTTGAAGGGGGAAAGCTTGTATTTCTTGGTGGAGATGTGATATATTTGGGAGAAATCTGGCCTTTCTGGAAGAAAATGTCCTATTTGGGGGGAGTAGGGTGGTACTTGTGGAAGAAAAGTTCCTATTTCAGGAGGAATTCTGGTTTTTCTTGGAGAAGATGTGATCTATTTGGGAGAAATCTGGCATTTCTTGAAGAATATGTTCAATTTGAGGGATAAAACAGGTATTTGTGGTCGAAAAGGTCCTATTTGAAGGGGGAACTCTGGTATTTCTTGGAGAAGATGTGATATATTTGGGAGAAATGTGGCATGTCTGGAAGAAGCTGTCCTCTTTTGGGGATAAAAGAGGTATTTGTGGGTGAAAAGGTCCAATTTGAAGGGGGAAAGCTGGTATTTCTTGGAGAAGATGTGATCTATTTGGGAGAAATCTGGCATGTCTGGAAGAAAATGTCCAATTTGGGGGGAGAAGGCTGGTAGTTTTGGGTGAGAAGGTCCTATTTCAGGAGGAATCCTGGTATTTCTTGGAGAAGATGTGATATATTTGGGAGAAATCAGGCATTTCTGGAAGAAAATGTCCAATTTGGGGGTACAAGGCTGGTACCTGTGGGTGAGAAGGTCCTATTTCAGGAGGAATCCTGGCATATCTTGGAGAAGATGTGATATATTCGGGAGAAATGTGGCCTTTCCGGAAGAAACTGTCCTCTTTTGGGGATAAAAGAGGTATTTGTGGGTGAAAAGGTCCTATTTCCCCGGGGAAACCTGGTATTTTATTGGAGAAGATGTGATCTATTTGGGAGAATTGTGGCATGTCTGGAAGAAACTGTCCTCTTTTGGGGATAAAAGAGGTATTTCATGGAGAAAAGTTCCTAATTCAAGGGGGAAACCTGTTATTTCTTGGAGAAGATGTGATATATTTGGGAGAAATGTGGCATGTCTGGAAGAAAATGTCCAATTTGGGGGGAGAAGGCTGGTAGTTTTGGGTGAGAAGGTCCTATTTCAGGAGGAATCCTGGTATTTCTTGGAGAAGATGTGATATATTTGGGAGAAATGTGGCATTTCTGGAAGAAAATGTCCAATTTGGGGGGAGAAGGCTGGTAGTTTTGGGTGAGAAGGTCCTATTTCAGGAGGAATCCTGGCATTTCTTGGAGAAGATGTGATATATTTGGGAGAAATGTGGCATTTCTGGAAGAAACTGTCCTCTTTTGGGGATAAAAGAGGTATTTCATGGTGAAATGGTCCTATTTGAAGGGGGAAACCTGGTATTTCTTGGAGAAGATGTGATATATTTGGGAGAAATGTAGCATGTCTTGAAGAAAATGTCCAATTTGGGGGGAGAAGGCTGGTACTTGTGGGAGAAAAGGTCCTATTTGAAGGGGGAATTCTGGTATTTCTTGGAGGAGATGTGATATGTTTGGGAGAAATGTGGCATGTCTGGAAGAAACTGTCCTCTTTTGGGGATAAAACAGGTATTTGTGGGTGAAAAGGTCCTATTTCAGGAGGAATCCTGGTATTTCTTGGAGAAGATGTGATATATTTGGGAGAAATGTGGCCATTCTATAAGAAACTGTCCTCTTTTGGGGTTCAAAGAGGTATTTGTGGGTGAAAAGGTCCTATTTGAAGGGGGAAAGCTGGTATTTCTTGGAGAAGATGTGATATGTTTGGGAGAAATGTGGCATGTCTGGAAGAAACTGTCCTATTTTGGGGATAAAAGAGGTATTTGTGGGTGAAAAGGTCCTATTTCCAGGGGGAAACCTGGTATTTCTTGGAGAAGATGTGGTATATTTGGGAGAAATCAGGCATTTCTGGAAGAAACTGTCCTCTTTTGGGGATAAAACAGGTATTTGTGGGTGAAAACGTTGTATTTGAAGGGGGAAACCTGTTATTTCTTGGAGAAGATGTGATATATTTGGGAGAAATGTGGCATGTCTGGAAGAAACTGTCCTATTTTGGAGATAAAAGAGGTATTTGTGGGTGAAAAGGTCCTATTTGAAGGGGGAAACCTGGTATTTCTTGGAGAAGATGTGGTATATTTGGGAGAAATGTGGCATTCCTGGAAGAAACTGTCCTCTTTTGGGGATAAAACAGGTATTTGTGGGTGATAAGGTCCTATTTGAAGGGGGAACCCCGGTATTTCTTGGAGAAGATGTGATATATTTGGGAGAAATGTGGCATGTCTGGAAGAAGCTGTCCTATTTTGGGGATAAAACAGGTATTTGTGGGTGAAAAGGTCCTATTTGAAGGGGGAAACCTGGTATTTTTTGGAGAAGATGTGATATATTTGGGAGAAATGTGGCATGTCTGGAAGAAGCTGTCCTCTTTTGAGGATAAAAGAGGTATTTGTGGGTGAAAACGTTGTATTTGAAGGGGGAAACCTGTTATTTCTTGGAGAAGATGTGATCTATTTGGGAGAAATCTGGCATTTCTGGAAGAAACTGTCCTCTTTTGGGGATAAAAGAGGTATTTGTGGGTGAAAATGTCCTATTTGAAGGGGGAATCGTGTTATTTCTTGGAGAAGATGTGATATATTTGGGAGAAATGTGGCATTTCTGGAAGAAACTGTCCTCTTTTGGGGATAAAAGAGGTATTTGTGGGTGATAAGGTCCGATTTGAAGGGGGAACCCCGGTATTTCTTGGAGAAGATGTGATATATTTGGGAGAAATGTGGCATGTCTGGAAGAAGCTGTCCTCTTTTGGGGATAAAAGAGGTATTTGTGGGTGAAAAGGTCCTATTTGAAGGGGGAAACCTGGTATTTCTTGGAGAAGATGTGATCTATTTGGGAGAAATGTGGCATTTCTGGAAGAAACTGTCCTCTTTTGGGGATAAAAGAGTTATGTGTGGGTGAAAAGGTCCTATTTGAAGGGGGAAACCTGGTATTTCTTGGAGAAGATGTGATCTATTTGGGAGAAATGTGGCCTTTCTGGAAGAAAATGTCCAATTTGGGGGGAGAAGGCTGGTAGTTTTGGGTGAGAAGGTCCTATTTCAGGAGGAATCCTGGTATTTCTTGGAGAAGATATGATATATTTGGGAGAAATGTGGCATTTCTGGAAGAAAATGTCCAATTTGGGGGGAGAAGGCTGGTAGTTTTGGGTGAGAAGGTCCTATTTCAGGAGGTATCCTGGCATTTCTTGGAGAAGATGTGATACATCTGGGAGAAATGTGGCCTTTCCGGAAGAAACTGTCCTATTTTGGGGATAAAAGAGGTATTAGTGGTTGAAAAGATCCTATTTCCAGGGGGATACCTGGTATTTCTTGGAGAAGATGTGATCTATTTGAGAGAAATGTGGCATTTCTGGAAGAAAATGTCCTCCTTTGGGGATAAAAGAGGTATTTCATGGAGAAAAGGTCCTATTTGAAGGGGGAAACGTGGTATTTCTTGGAGAAGATGTGATCTATTTGGGAGAAATGTGGCATTTCTGGAAGAAACTGTCCTCTTTTGGGGATAAAAGAGGTATTTGTGGGTGAAAAGGTCCTATTTGGAGGGGGAAACCTGGTATTTCTCGGAGAAGATGTGATATATTTGGGAGAAATGAGGCATTTCTAGAAGAAACTGTCCTATTTTGGGGATAAAAGAGATACTTGTGGGTGAAAAGGTCCTATTTGGAGGGGGAAACCTGGTATTTCTTGGAGAAGATGTGATATATTTGGGAGAAATGAGGCATTTCTAGAAGAAACTGTCCAATTTGTGGGGAGAAGCCTGGTATTAGTGGGTGAGAAGGTCCTATTTCAGGAGGAATCCTGGTATTTCTTGGAGAAGATGTGATATATTTGGGAGAAATGTGGCATTTCTGGAAGAAACTGTCCTCTTTTGGGGATAAAAGAGGTATTTGTGGGTGATAAGGTCCTATTTGAAGGGGGAAACCTGGTATTTCTTGGAGAAGATGTGATATATTTGGGAGAAATGTGGCATTTCTGGAAGAAACTGTCCTCTTTTGGGGATAAAAGAGGTATTTGTGGGTGAAAAGTTCCTATTTGAAGGGGGAAAGCTGGTATTTCTTGGAGAAGATGTGATATATTTGGGAGAAATGTGGCATGTCTGGAAGAAACAGCCCTATTTTGGGGATAAAAGAGGTATTTGTGGTTGAAAAGGTCCTATTTGAAGGGGGAAACGTGGTATTTCTTGGAGAAGATGTGGTATATTTGGGAGAAATCAGGCATTTCTGGAAGAAACTGTCCTCTTTTGGGGATAAAACAGGTATTTGTGGGTGAAAACGTTGTATTTGAAGGGGGAAACCTGTTATTTCTTGTAGAAGATGTGATATATTTGGGAGAAATCTGGCATTTCTGGAAGAAACTGTTCTATTTTGGAGATAAAAGAGGTATTTGTGGGTGAAAAGGTCCTATTTGAAGGGGGAAACGTGGTATATCTAGGAGAAGATGTGATCTATTTGGGAGAAATGTGGCATTTCTGGAAGAAACTGTCCTCTTTTGGGGATAAAAGAGGTATTTGTGGTAGAAAAGGTCCTATTTGAAGGGGGAACCCCGGTATTTCTTGGAGAAGATGTGATATATTTGGGAGAAAAGTGGCATTTCTTGAAGAAGCTGTCCTATTTTGGGGATAAAACAGGTATTTGTGGGTGAAAAGGTCCTATTTGAAGGGGGAAACCTGGTATTTCTTGGAGAAGATGTGATATATTTGGGAGAAATGTGGCATGTCTGGAAGAAACTGTCCTCTTTTGGGGATAAAAGAGGTATTTGTTGGAGAAAAGGTCCTATTTGAAGGGGGAATCGTGTTATTTCTTGGAGAAGATGTGATCTATTTGGGAGAAATGTGGCCTTTCTGGAAGAAAATGTCCTATTTGGGGGGAGAAGGCTGGTAGTTTTGGGTGAGAAGGTCCTATTTCAGGAGGAATCCTGGTATTTCTTGGAGAAGATATGATATATTTGGGAGAAATGTGGCCTTTCTGGAAGAAAATGTCCAATTTGGGGGGAGAAGGCTGGTAGTTTTGGGTGAGAAGGTCCTATTTCAGGAGGAATCCTGGCATTTCTTGGAGAAGATGTGATATATTTGGGAGAAATGTGGCCTTTCCGGAAGAAACTGTCCTCTTTTGGGGATAAAAGAGGTATTAGTGGTTGAAAAGATCCTATTTCCAGGGGGAAAGCTGGTATTTCTTGGAGAAGATGTGATCTATTTGGGAGAAATGTGGCATTTCTGGAAGAAACTGTCGTATTTTGGGCATAAAACAGGTATTTGTGGTTGAAAAGGTCCTATTTGAAGGGGGAAAGCTGGTATTTCTTGGAGAAGATGTGATCTATTTGGGAGAAATCTGGCATTTCTGGAAGAAACTGTCCTATTTTGGGGATAAAAGAGGTATTTGTGGGTGAAAAGGTCCTATTTCGAGGGGGAAACCTGGTATTTCTCGGAGAAGATGTGATATATTTTGGAGAAATGTGGCATGTCTGGAAGAAACTGTCCTCTTTTGGGCATAAAACAGGTATTTGTGGGTGAAAAGGTCCTATTTGAAGGGGGAAACCTGGTATTTCTTGGAGAAGATGTGGTATATTTGGGAGAAATGTGGCATTTCTGGAAGAAACTGCCCTCTTTTGGGGATAAAACAGGTATTTGTGGGTGAAAACGTTATATTTGAAGGGGGAAAGCTGGTATTTCTTGGAGAAGATGTGATCTATTTGGGAGAAATGTGGCATTCCTGGAAGAAACTGTCCTCTTTTGGGGATAAAACAGGTATTTGTGGGTGAAAAGGTCCTATTTGAAGGGGGAAACATGGTATTTCTTGGAGAAGATGTGATCTATTTGGGAGAAATGTGGCATTTCTGGAAGCAACTGTCCTCTTTTGGGGATAAAAGAGGTATTTGTGGGTGATAAGGTCCTATTTGAAGGGGGAACCCTGGTATTTCTTGGAGAAGATGTGATATGTTTGGGAGAAATGTGGCATGTCTGGAAGAAGCTGTCCTCTTTTGGGGATAAAAGAGGTATTTGTTGGTGAAAAGGTCCTATTTGAAGGGGGAAACCTGGTATTTCTTGGAGAAGATGATATATATTTGGGAGAAAAGTGGCATTTCTGGAAGAAACTGTCCTGTTTTGGGGATAAAAGAGGTATTTGTGGGAGAAAAGGTCCTATTTGAAGGGGGAAAGCTGGTATTTCTTGGAGAAGATGTGATCTATTTGGGAGTAATGTGGCATGTCTGGAAGAAAATGTCCAATTTGGGGTGGAAGGCTGGTAGTTTTGGGTGTGAAGGTCCTATTTCAGGAGGAATCCTGGTATTTCTTGGAGAAGATGTGATATATTTGGGAGAAATGAGGCATTTCTGGAAGAAACTGTCCTCTTTTGGGGATAAAAGAGGTATTTGTGGGTGAAAAGGTCCTATTTGAAGGGGGAAACCTGGTATTTCTTGGAGAAGATGTGATCTATTTGGGAGAAATGTGGCCTTTCTGGAAGAAAATGTCCAATTTGGGGGGAGAAGGCTGGTAGTTTTGGGTGAGAAGGTCCTATTTCAGGAGGAATCCTGGTATTTCTTGGAGAAGATATGATATATTTGGGAGAAATGTGGCATTTCTGGAAGAAAATGTCCAATTTGGGGGGAGAAGGCTGGTAGTTTTGGGTGAGAAGGTCCTATTTCAGGAGGTATCCTGGCATTTCTTGGAGAGGATGTGATACATCTGGGAGAAATGTGGCCTTTCCGGAAGAAACTGTCCTATTTTGGGATAAAAGAGGTATTAGTGGTTGAAAAGATCCTATTTCCAGGGGGATACCTGGTATTTCTTGGAGAAGATGTGATCTATTTGAGAGAAATGTGGCATTTCTGGAAGAAAATGTCCTCCTTTGGGGATAAAAGAGGTATTTCATGGAGAAAAGGTCCTATTTGAAGGGGGAAACGTGGTATTTCTTGGTGAAGATGTGATCTATTTGGGAGAAATGTGGCATTTCTGGAAGAAACTGTCGTATTTTGGGCTTAAAACAGGTATTTGTGGTTGAAAAGGTCCTATTTGAAGGGGGAAAGCTGGTATTTCTTGGAGAAGATGTGATATATTTGGGAGAAATCTGGCATTTCTGGAAGAAACTGTCCTCTTTTGGGGATAAAAGAGGTATTTGTGGGTGAAAAGGTCCTATTTGAAGGGGGAATCGTGTTATTTCTTGGAGAAGATGTGATCTATTTGGGAGAAATGTGGCCTTTCTGGAAGAAAATGTCCAATTTGGGGGGAGAAGGCTGGTAGTTTTGGGCGAGAAGGTCCTATTTCAGGAGGAATCCTGGTATTTCTTGGAGAAGATATGATATATTTGGGAGAAATGTGGCATTTCTGGAAGAAAATGTCCAATTTGGGGGGAGAAGGCTGGTAGTTTTGGGTGAGAAGGTCCTATTTCAGGAGGAATCCTGGCATTTCTTGGAGAAGATGTGATATATTTGGGAGAAATGTGGCCTTTCCGGAAGAAACTGTCCTCTTTTGGGGATAAAAGAGGTATTAGTGGTTGAAAAGATCCTATTTGAAGGGGGAAAGCTGGTATTTCTTGGAGAAGATGTGATCTATTTGGGAGAAATGTGGCATGTCTGGAAGAAACTGTCGTATTTTGGGCATAAAACAGGTATTTGTGGTTGAAAAGGTCCTATTTGAAGGGGGAAAGCTGGTATTTCTTGGAGAAGATGTGATCTATTTGGGAGAAATATGGCATTTCTGGAAGAAACTGTCCTATTTTGGGGATAAAAGAGGCATTTGTGGGTGAAAAGGTCCTATTTCGAGGGGGAAACCTGGTATTTCTTGGAGAAGATGTGATATATTTGGGAGAAATGAGGCATTTCTGGAAGAAACTGTCCAATTTGTGGGGAGAAGCCTGGTATTAGTGGGTGAGAAGGTCCTATTTCAGGAGGAATCCTGGTATTTCTTGGAGAAGATGTGATATATTTGGGAGAAATGTGGCATTTCTGGAAGAAACTGTCCTCTTTTGGGGATAAAAGAGGTATTTGTGGGTGATAAGGTCCTATTTGAAGGGGGAAAGCTGGTATTTCTTGGAGAAGATGTGATATATTTGGGAGAAATGTGGCATTTCTGGCAGAAACTGTCCTCTTTTGGGGATAAAAGAGGTATTTGTGGGTGAAAAGGTCCTATTTGAAGGGGGAAACCTGTTATTTCTTGGAGAAGATGTGATATATTTGGGAGAAATGTGGCATGTCTGGAAGAAACTGCCCTATTTTGGGCATAAAACAGGTATTTGTGCGTGAAAAGGTCCTATTTGAAGGGGGAAACCTGGTATTTCTTGGAGAAGATGTGGTATATTTGGGAGAAATGTGGCATTTCTGGAAGAAACTGTCCTCTTTTGGGGATAAAACAGGTATTTGTGGGTGAAAACGTTGTATTTGAAGGGGGAAACCTGTAATTTCTTGGAGAAGATGTGATATATTTGGGAGAAATCTGGCATTTCTGGAAGAAACTGTCCTATTTTGGAGATAAAAGAGGTATTTGTGGGTGAAAAGGTCCTATTTGAAGGGGGAAACGTGGTATATCTTGGAGAAGATGTGATCTATTTGGGAGAAATGTGGCATTTCTGGAAGAAACTGTCCTCTTTTGGGGATAAAAGAGGTATTTGTGGGTGTTAAGGTCCTATTTGAAGGGGGAACCCCGTTATTTCTTGGAGAAGATGTGATATATTTGGGAGAAAAGTGGCATGTCTGGAAGAAGCTGTCCTATTTTGGGGATAAAAGAGGTATTTGTGGGTGAAAAGGTCCTATTTGAAGGGGGAAACCTGGTATTTCTTGGAGAAGATGTGATCTATTTGGGAGAAATGTGGCCTTTCTGGAAGAAACTGTCCTCTTTTGGGGATAAAAGAGGTATTTGTGGGAGAAAAGGTCCTATTTGAAGGGGGAACCCTGGTATTTCTTGGAGAAGATGTGATCTATTTGGGAGAAATGTGGCCTTTCTGGAAGAAAATGTCCAATTTGGGGGGAGAAGGCTGGTAGTTTTGGGTGAGAAGGTCCTATTTCAGGAGGAATCCAGGTATTTCTTGGAGAAGATATGATATATTTGGGAGAAATGTGGCATTTCTGGAAGAAAATGTCCAATTTGGGGGGAGAAGGCTGGTTGTTTTGGGTGAGAAGGTCCTATTTCAGGAGGAATCCTGGCATTTCTTGGAGAAGATGTGATATATTTGGGAGAAATGTGGCCTTTCTGGAAGAAACTGTCCTCTTTTGAGGATAAAAGAGGTATTAGTGGTTGAAAAGATCCTATTTCCAGGGGGAAACCTGGTATTTCTTGGAGAAGATGTGATCCATTTGGGAGAAATGTGGCATTTCTGGAAGAAAATGTCCTCTTTTGGGGATAAAAGAGGTATTTCATGGAGAAAAGGTCCTATTTGAAGGGGGAAACGTCGTATTTCTTGGAGAAGATGTGATATATTTGGGAGAAATGTGGCATTTCTGGAAGAAACTGTCGTATTTTGGGCATAAAACAGGTATTTGTGGTTGAAAAGGTCCTATTTGACAGGGGAAAGCTGGTATTTCTTGGAGAAGGTGTGATATATTTGGGAGAAATGTGGCATTTCTGGAAGAAACTGTCCTCTTTTGGGGATAAAAGAGGTATTTGTGGGTGAAAAGGTCCTATTTGAAGAGGGAAAGCTGGTATTTCTTGGAGAAGATGTGATATATTTGGGAGAACTATGGCATTTCTGGAAGAAACTGTCCAATTTGTGGGGAGAAGGCTGGTAGTTGTGGGTGAGAAGGTCCTATTTCAGGAGGAATCCTGGTATTTCTTGGAGAAGATGTGATCTATTTGGGAGAAATGTGGCATTTCTGGAAGAAACTGTCCTCTTCTGGGGATAAAAGAGGTATTTGTGGGTGAAAAGGTCCTATTTGAAGGGGGAAACCTGGTATTTCTTGGAGAAGATGTGATATGTTTGGGAGAAATGTGGCATGTCTGGAAGAAAATGTCCAATTTGGGGGGAGAAGGCTGGTAGTTTTGGGTGAGAAGGTCCTATTTCAGGAGGAATCCTGGTATTTCTTGGAGAAGATGTGATATATTTGGGAGAAATGTGGCATTTCTGGAAGAAAATGTCCAATTTGGGGGGAGAAGGCTGGTAGTTTTGGGTGAGAAGGTCCTATTTCAGGAGGAATCCTGGCACTTCTTGGAGAAGATGTGATATATTTGGGAGAAATGTGGCCTTTCCGGAAGAAACTGTCCTCTTTTGGGGATAAAAGAGGTATTTGTGGGTGAAAAGGTCCTATTTGAAGGGGGAACCCTGGTATTTCTTGGAGAAGATGTGATGTATTTGGGAGAAATGTGGCATTTCTGGAAGAAAATGTCCAATTTGGGGGGAGAAGGCTGGTACTTGTGGGAGAAAAGTTCCTATTTCAGGAGGAATTCTGGTATTTCTTGGAGGAGATGTGATATGTTTGGGAGAAATGTGGAATGTCTGGAAGAAACTGTCGTATTTTGGGCATAAAACAGGTATTTGTGGGTGAAAAGGTCCTATTTGAAGGGGGAAAGCTGGTATTTCTTGGAGAAGATGTGATATATTTGGGAGAAATCTGGCATTTCTGGAAGAAACTGTCCTCTTTTGGGGATAAAAGAGGTATGTGTGGGTGAAAAGGTCCTATTTGAAGGGGGAAACCTGGTATTTCTTGGAGAAGATATGATATATTTGGGAGAACTGTGACATTTCTGGAAGAAACTGTCCTCTTTTGGGGATGAAACAGGTATTTGTGGGTGAAAAGGTCCTATTTGAAGGGGGAAAGCTGGTATTTCTTGGAGAAGATGTGATCTATTTGGGAGAAATCTGGCATTTCTGGAAGAATATGTTCAATTTGTGGGATAAAACAGGTATTTGTGGGTGAAAAGGTCCTATTTGAAGGGGGAAACCTGGTATTTCTTGGAGAAGATGTGGTATATTTGGGAGAAATGTGGCATTTCTGGAAGAAACTGCCCTCTTTTGGGGATAAAACAGGTATTTGTGGGTGAAAACGTTATATTTGAAGCGGGAAAGCTGGTATTTCTTGGAGAAGATGTGATCTATTTGGGAGAAATGTGGCATTCCTGGAAGAAACTGTCCTCTTTTGGGGATAAAACAGGTATTTGTGGGTGAAAAGGTCCTATTTGAAGGGGGAAACATGGTATTTCTTGGAGAAGATGTGATCTATTTGGGAGAAATGTGGCATTTCTGGAAGAAACTGTCCTCTTTTGGGGATAAAAGAGGTATTTGTGGGTGATAAGGTCCTATTTGAAGGGGGAACCCTGGTATTTCTTGGAGAAGATGTGATATGTTTGGGAGAAATGTGGCATGTCTGGAAGAAGCTGTCCTCTTTTGGGGATAAAAGAGGTATTTGTTGGTGAAAAGGTCCTATTTGAAGGGGGAAACCTGGTATTTCTTGGAGAAGATGATATATATTTGGGAGAAAAGTGGCATTTCTGGAAGAAACTGTCCTCTTTTGGGGATAAAAGCGGTATTTGTGGGAGAAAAGGTCCTATTTGAAGGGGGAAAGCTGGTATTTCTTGGAGAAGATGTGATCTATTTGGGAGTAATGTGGCATGTCTGGAAGAAAATGTCCAATTTGGGGGGAGAAGGCTGGTAGTTTTGGGTGTGAAGGTCCTATTTCAGGAGGAATCCTGGTATTTCTTGGAGAAGATGTGATATGTTTGGGAGAAATGTGGCATTTCTGGAAGAAAATGTCCAATTTGGGGGGGGAAGGCTGGTAGTTTTGGGTGAGAAGGTCCTATTTCAGGAGGAATCCTGGCATTTCTTGGAGAAGATGTGATATATTTGGGAGAAATGTGGCTTTTCTGGAAGAAAATGTCCTCTTTTGGGGATAAAAGAGGTATTTCATGGAGAAAAGGTCCTAATTCAAGGGGGATTGCTGGTATTTCTTGGAGAAGATGTGATATATTTGGGAGAAATGTGGCATTTCTGGAAGAAACTGTCCTATTTGAGGGATAAAAGAGGTATTTGTGGGTGAAAAGGTCCTATTTCGAGGGGGAAACCTGGTATTTCTTGGAGAAGATGTGATATATTTGGGAGAAATGAGGCATTTCTGGAAGAAAATGTCCAATTTGGGGGGAGAAGCCTGGTATTAGTGGGTGAGAAGGTCCTATTTCAGGACGAATCCTGGTATTTCTTGGAGAAGATGTGATCTATTTGGGAGAAATGTGGCATTTCTGGAAGAAACTGTCCTCTTTTGGGGATAAAAGAGGTATTTGTGGGTGAAAAGGTCCTATTTGAAGAGGGAAAGCTGGTATTTCTTGGAGAAGATGTGATCTATTTGGGAGAAATATGGCATGTCTGGAAGAAAATGTCCAATTTGGGGGAGAAGGCTGGTAGTTTTGGGTGAGAAGGTCCTATTTCAGGAGGAATCCTGGTATTTCTTGGAGAAGATGTGATATATTTGGGAGAAATGTGGCATTTCTGGAAGAAAATGTCCAATTTGGGGGGAGAAGGCTGGTAGTTTTGGGTGAGAAGGTCCTATTTCAGGAGGAATCCTGGCATTTCTTGGAGAAGATGTGATATATTTGGGAGAAATGTGGCCTTTCCGGAAGAAACTGTCCTCTTTTGGGGATAAAAGAGGTATTTGTGGGTGAAAAGGTCCTATTTGAAGGGGGAACCCTGGTATTTCTTGGAGAAGATGTGATATATTTGGGAGAAATGTGGCATTTCTGGAAGAAACTGTCCTCTTTTGGGAATAAAAGAGGTATTTCATGGTGAAAAGGTCCTATTGGAAGGGGGAAACCTGGTATTTCTTGGAGAAGATGTGATCTATTTGGGAGAAATCTGGCATTTCTGGAAGAAACTGTCCTCTTTTGGGGATGAAACAGGTATTTGTGGGTGAAAAGGTCCTATTTCAGGAGGAATCCTGGTATTTCTTGGAGAAGATGTGATATATTTGGAGAAATGTGGCCTTTCTATAAGAAACTGTCCTCTTTTGGGGATAAAAGAGGTATTTCATGGAGAAAAGATCCTATGTCAAGGGGGAAACCTGGTATTTCTTGGAGAAGATGTGATCTATTTGTGAGAAATGTGGCATTTCTGGAAGAAACTGTCGTATTTTGGGCATAAAACAGGTATTTGTGGTTGAAAAGGTCCTATTTGAAGGGGGAAACGTGGTATATCTTGTAGAAGATGTGATATATTTGGGAGAAATCTGGCATTTCTGGAAGAAACTGTCCTCTTTGGGGGATCAAAGAGGTATTTGTGGGTGAAAAGGTCCTATTTCGAGGGGGAACCCTGGTATTTCTTGGAGAAGATGTGATATATTTGGGAGAAATGAGGCATTTCTGGAAGAAACTGTCCAATTTGTGGGGAGAAGCCTGGTATTAGTGGGTGAGAAGGTCCTATTTCAGGAGGAATCCTGGTATTTCTTGGAGAAGATGTGATATATTTGGGAGAAATCTGGCATTTCTGGAAGAATATGTCCAATTTGAGGGATAAAACAGGTATTTGTGAGTGAAAAGGTCCTATTTGAAGGGGGAAAGCTGGTATTTCTATGAGAAGATGTGATATATTTGGGAGAAATGTGGCATTTCTGGAAGAAACTGTCCTCTTTTGGGGATAAAAGAGGTATTTGTGGGTGAAAAGGTCCTATTTGAAGAGGGAAAGCTGGTATTTCTTGGAGAAGATGTGATATATTTGGGAGAAATATGGCATGTCTGGAAGAAAATGTCCAATTTGGGGGGAGAAGGCTGGTAGTTTTGGGTGAGAAGGTCCTATTTCAGGAGGAATCCTGGTATTTCTTGGAGAAGATGTGATCTATTTGGGAGAAATCTGGCATTTCTGGAAGAAACTGTTCAATTTGGGGGGAGAAGGCTGGTAGTTTTGGGTGAGAAGGTCCTATTTCAGGAGGAATCCTGGCATTTCTTGGAGAAGATGTGATATATTTGGGAGAAATGTGGCCTTTCCGGAAGAAACTGTCCTCTTTTGGGGATAAAAGAGGTATTTGTGGGTGAAAAGGTCCTATTTGAAGGGGGAACCCTGGTATTTCTTGGAGAAGATGTGATATATTTTGGAGAAATGTGGCATTTCTGGAAGAAACTGTCCTCTTTTGGGAATAAAAGAGGTTTTTCATGGTGAAAAGGTCCTATTTGAAGGGGGAAACCTGGTATTTCTTGGAGAAGATGTGATCTATTTGGGAGAAATCTGGCATTTCTGGAAGAAACTGTCCTCTTTTGGGGATGAAACAGGTATTTGTGGGTGAAAAGGTCCTATTTCAGGAGGAACCCTGGTATTTCTTGGAGAAGATGTGATATATTTGGGAGAAATCTGGCATTTCTGGAAGAATATGTTCAATTTGAGGGATAAAAGAGGTATTTGTGGGTGAAAAGTTCCTATTTGAAGGGGAAACCTGGTATTTCTTGGAGAAGATGTGATATATTTGGGAGAAATGTGGCATTTCTGGAAGAAACTGTCCTCTTTTGGGGATAAAAGAGGTATGTGTGGGTGAAAAGGTCCTATTTGAAGGGGGAAACCTGGTATTTCTTGGAGAAGATGTGATATATTTGGGAGAAATGTGGCATGTCTGGAAGAAATTGTCGTATTTGGGGGGTGAAGGCTGGTACTTCTGGCAGAAAAGGTCCTATTTCAGGAGGAATCCTAGTATTTCTTGGAGGAGATGTGATATGTTTGGGAGAAATGTGGCCTTTCTGGAAGAAACTGTCCTCTTTTGGGGATAAAACAGGTATTTGTGGGTGAAAAGGTCCTATTTGAAGGGGGAAAGCTGGTATTTCTTGGAGAAGATGTGATCTATTTGGGAGAAATGTGGCCTTTATATAAGAAACTGTCCTCTTTTGGGGATAAAAGAGGTATTTGTGGGTGAAAATTTCCTATTTGAAGGGGGAAACCTGGTATTTCTTGGAGAAGATATGATATATTTGGGAGAACTGTGGCATTTCTGGAAGAAACTGTCCTATTTTGGGGATAAAACAGGTATTTGTGTGTGAAAAGGTCCTATTTGAAGGGGGAAACGTGGTATATCTTGGAGAAGATGTGATCTATTTGGGAGAAATGTGGCATGTCTGGAAGAAACTGTCCTATTTTGGGGATAAAAGAGGTATTTGTGGGTGAAAAGGTCCTATTTGAAGGGGGAAAGCTGGTATTTCTTGGAGAAGATGTGGTATATTTGGGAGAAATGTGGCATTTCTGGAAGAAACTGTCCTCTTTTGGGGATAAAAGAGGTATTTGTGGGTGAAAACGTTGTATTTGAAGGGGGAAATCTGTTATTTCTTGGAGAAGATGTGATATATTTGGGAGAAATGTGGCATTTCTGGAAGAAACTGTCCTATTTCGGGGATAAAACAGGTATTTGTGGGTGATAAGTTCCTATTTGAAGGGGGAAACCTGGTATTTCTTGGAGAAGATGTGATCTATTTGGGAGAAATGTGGCATGTCTGGAAGAAACTGTCCTCTTTTGGGGATAAAACAGGTATTTGTGGGTGATAAGGTCCTATTTGAAGGGGGAAAGCTGGTATTTCTTGGAGAAGATGTGATCTATTAGGGAGAAATCTGGCATTTCTGGAAGAAACTGTCCTATTTTGGGGGGAGAAGGCTGGTATTTGTGGGAGAAATGTTCCTATTTCAGGAGGAATCCTGGTATTTCTTGGAGAAGATGTGATCTATTTGGGAGAAATGTGGCATTTCTGGAAGAAACTGTCCTCTTTTGGGGATAAAAGATGTATTTGTGGGTGAAAAGGTCCTATTTGAAGGGGGAAACGTGGTATTTCTTGGAGAAGATGTGATATATTTGGGAGAAATGTGGCATTTCTTGAAGAAACTGTCCTCTTTTGGGGATAAAACAGGAACTTGTGGGTGAAAAAGTCCTATTTGAAGGGGGAAACCTGGTATTTCTTGGAGAAGATGTGATCTATTTGGGAGAAATGTGGCATTTCTGGAAGAAACTGTCCTCTTTTGGGGATAAAAGAGGTATTTGAGGGTGAAAACGTTGTATTTGAAGGGGGAAACCTGGTATTTCTTGGAGAAGATGTGATCTATTTGGGAGAAATGTGGCATTTCTGGAAGAAACTGTCCTCTTTTGGGGATAAAAGAGGTATTTGTGGGTGAAAAGGTCCTATTTGAAGTTGGAAACCTGGTATTTCTTGGAGAAGATGTGATGTGTTTGGGAGAAATGTGGCATTTCTGGAAGAAACTGTCCTATTTGAGGGATAAAAGAGGTATTTGTGGGTGAAAAGGTCCTATTTCAGGAGGAATCCTGGTATTTCTTGGAGAAGATGTGGTATATTTGGGAGAAATGTGGCATTTCTGGAAGAAACTGTCCTCTTTTGGGGATCAAAGAGGTATTTGTGGGTGAAAAGGTCCTATTTGAACGGGAAACCTGGTATTTCTTGGAGAAGATGTGATATATTTGGGAGAAATGTGGTATGTCTGGAAGAAACTGCCCTGTTTTGGGGATAAAACAGGTATTTGTGGGTGAAAAGGTCCTATTTGAAGGGGGAAACGTGGTATTTCTTGGAGAAGATGTGGTATATTTGGGAGAAATGAGGCATTTCTGGAAGAAACTGTCCTCTTTTGGGGATAAAACAGGTATTTGTGGGTGAAAACGTTGTATTTGAAGGGGGAAACCTGTTATTTCTTGGAGAAGATGTGATATATTTGGGAGAAATGTGGCATTTCTGGAAGAAACTGTCCTCTTTTGGGGATAAAAGAGGTATTTGTGGGTGAAAATGTCCTATTTGAAGGGGAATCGTGTTATTTCTTGGAGAAGATGTGATATATTTGGGAGAAATGTGGCATTTCTGGAAGAAACTGTCCTCTTTTGGGGATAAAAGAGGTATTTGTGGGTGATAAGGTCCTATTTGAAGGGGGAACCCCGGTATTTCTTGGAGAAGATGTGATATATTTGGGAGAAATGTGGCATTTCTGGAAGAAACTGTCCTCTTTTGGGGATAAAACAGGTATTTGTGGGTGAAAAGGTCCTATTTGAAGGGGGAAACGTGGTATTTCTTGGAGAAGATGTGATATGTTTGGGTGAAATCTGGCATTTCTGGAAGAATATGTCCAATTTGAGGGATAAAAGTGGTATTTGTGGGAGAAAAGGTCCTATTTGACGGGGGAAACCTGTTATTTCTTGGAGAAGATGTGATCTATTTGGGAGAAATGTGGCATTTCTGGAAGAAACTGTCCTCTTTTGGGGATAAAACAGGTATATGTGGGTGATAAGGTCCTATTTGAAGGGGGAAAGCTGGTATTTCTTGGAGAAGATGTGATCTATTTGGGAGAAATCTGGCATTTCTGGAAGAAACTGTCCTATTTTGGGGGGAGAAGGCTGGTATTTGTGGGAGAAAAGTTCCTATTTCAGGAGGAATCCTGGTATTTCTTGGAGAAGATGTGATCTATTTGGGAGAAATGTGGCATTTCTGGAAGAAACTGTCCTCTTTTGGGGATAAAAGTGGTATTTGTGGGTGAAAAGGTCCTATTTGAAGGGGGAAACGTGGTATATCTTGGAGAAGATGTGATATATTTGGGAGAAATGTGGCATTTCTGGAGGAAACTGTCCTCTTTTGGGGATAAAAGAGGTATGTGTGGGTGAAAAGGTCCTATTTGAAGGGGGAAAGCTGGTATTTCTTGGAGAAGATGTGATATATTTGGGAGAAATGTGGCATGTCTGGAAGAAAATGTCCTATTTGGGGGGAGAAGGCTGGTACTTGTGGCAGGAAAGGTCCTATTTCAGGAGGAATCCTAGTATTTCTTGGAGAAGATGTGATATGTTTGGGAGAAATGTGGCCTTTCTGGAAGAAACTGTCCTCTTTTGGGGATAAAACAGGTATTTGTGGGTGAAAAGGTCCTATTTGAAGGGGGAAAGCTGGTATTTCTTGGAGAAGATGTGATCTATTTGGGAGAAATCTGGCATTTCTGGAAGAAACTGTCCTCTTTTGGGGATAAAAGAGGTATTTGTGGGTGAAAATTTCCTATTTTAAGGGTGAAACCTGGTATTTTTTGGAGAAGATGTGATATATTTGGGAGAAATGTGGCATTTCTGGAAGAAACTGTCCTATTTTGGGGATAAAACAGGTATTTGTGTGTGAAAAGGTCCTATTTGAAGGGGGAAACGTGGTATATCTTGTAGAAGATGTGATATATTTGGGAGAAATCTGGCATTTCTGGAAGAATATGTTCAATTTGAGGGATAAAACAGGTATTTGTGGTTGAAAAGGTCCTATTTGAAGGGGGAAACGAGGTATTTCTTGGAGAAGATGTGGTATATTTGGGAGAAATGTGGCATGTCTGGAAGATACTGTCCTGTTTTGGGGATAAAAGAGGTATTTGTGGGTGATAAGGTCCTATTTGAAGGGGGAACCCCAGTATTTCTTGGAGAAGATGTGATATATTTGGGAGAAAAGTGGCATGTCTGGAAGAAGCTGTCCTATTTTGGGGATAAAACAGGTATTTGTGCGTGAAAAGGTCCTATTTGAAGGGGGAAACCTGGTATTTCTTGGAGAAGATGTGATATATTTGGGAGAAATGTGGCATTTCTGGAAGAAACTGTCCTCTTTTGGGGATAAAAGAGGTATTTGTTGGAGAAAAGGTCCTATTTGAAGGGGGAACCCTGGTATTTCTTGGAGAAGATGTGATCTATTTGGGAGAAATGTGGCCTTTCTGGAAGAAAATGTCCAATTTGGGGGGAGAAGGCTGGTAGTTTTGGGTGAGAAGGTCCTATTTCAGGAGGAATCCTGGTATTTCTTGGAGAAGATATGATATATTTGGGAGAAATGTGGCATTTCTGGAAGAAAATGTCCAATTTGGGGGGAGAAGGCTGGTATTTTTGGGTGAGAAGGTCCTATTTCAGGAGGAATCCTGGCATTTCTTGGAGAAGATGTGATATATTTGGGAGAAATGTGGCCTTTCCGGAAGAAACTGTCCTCTTTTGGGGATAAAAGAGGTATTAGTGGTTGAAAAGATCCTATTTCCAGGGGGAAACCTGGTATTTCTTGGAGAAGATGTGATCTATTTGGGAGAAATGTGGCATGTCAGGAAGAAAATGTCCTCTTTTGGGGATAAAAGAGGTATTTCATGGAGAAAAGGTCCTGTTTGAAGGGGGAAACGTGGTATTTCTTGGAGAAGATGTGATATATTTGGGAGAAATGTGGCATTTCTGGAAGAAACTGTCGTATTTTGGGCATAAAACAGGTATTAGTGGTTGAAAAGGTCCTATTTGACTGGGGAAAGCTGGTATTTCTTGGAGAAAATGTGATATATTTGGGAGAAATGTGGCATTTCTGGAAGAAACTGTCCTCTTTTGGGGATAAAAGAGGTATTTGTGGGTGAAAAGGTCCTATTTCGAGGGGGAAACCTGGTATTTCTTGGAGAAGATGTGATATATTTGGGAGAAATGAGGCATTTCTGGAAGAAAATGTCCAATTTGGGGGGAGAAGCCTGGTATTAGTGGGTGAGAAGGTCCTATTTCAGGACGAATCCTGGTATTTCTTGGAGAAGATGTGATCTATTTGGGAGAAATGTGGCATTTCTGGAAGAAACTGTCCTCTTTTGGGGATAAAAGATGTATTTGTGGGTGAAAAGGTCCTATTTGAAGAGGGAAAGCTGGTATTTCTTGGAGAAGATGTGATCTATTTGGGAGAAATATGGCATGTCTGGAAGAAAATGTCCAATTTGGGGGAGAAGGCTGGTAGTTTTGGGTGAGAAGGTCCTATTTCAGGAGGAATCCTGGTATTTCTTGGAGAAGATGTGATATATTTGGGAGAAATGTGGCATTTCTGGAAGAAAATGTCCAATTTGGGGGGAGAAGGCTGGTAGTTTTGGGTGAGAAGGTCCTATTTCAGGAGGAATCCTGGCATTTCTTGGAGAAGATGTGATATATTTGGGAGAAATGTGGCCTTTCCGGAAGAAACTGTCCTCTTTTGGGGATAAAAGAGGTATTTGTGGGTGAAAAGGTCCTATTTGAAGGGGGAACCCTGGTATTTCTTGGAGAAGATGTGATATATTTGGGAGAAATGTGGCATTTCTGGAAGAAACTGTCCTCTTTTGGGAATAAAAGAGGTATTTGTGGGTGAAAAGGTCCTATTGGAAGGGGGAAACCTGGTATTTCTTGGAGAAGATGTGATCTATTTGGGAGAAATCTGGCATTTCTGGAAGAAACTGTCCTCTTTTGGGGATGAAACAGGTATTTGTGGGTGAAAAGGTCCTATTTCAGGAGGAATCCTGGTATTTCTTGAAGAAGATGTGATATATTTGGAGAAATGTGGCCTTTCTATAAGAAACTGTCCTCTTTTGGGGATAAAAGAGGTATTTCATGGAGAAAAGATCCTATGTCAAGGGGGAAACCTGGTATTTCTTGGAGAAGATGTGATCTATTTGTGAGAAATGTGGCATTTCTGGAAGAAACTGTCGTATTTTGGGCATAAAACAGGTATTTGTGGTTGAAAAGGTCCTATTTGAAAGGGGAAACGTGGTATATCTTGTAGAAGATGTGATATATTTGGGAGAAATCTGGCATTTCTGGAAGAAACTGTCCTCTTTTGGGGATAAAAGAGGTATTTGTGGGTGAAAAGGTCCTATTTCGAGGGGGAACCCTGGTATTTCTTGGAGAAGATGTGATATATTTGGGAGAAATGTGGCATTTCTGGAAGAAACTGTCCTATTTTGGGGATAAAAGAGGTATTTGTGGGTGAAAAGGTCCTATTTCAGGAGGAACCCTGGTATTTCTTGGAGAAGATGTGATCTATTTGGGAGAAATGTGGCCTTTCTGGAAGAAACTGTCCTATTTTGGGGATAAAAGAGGTATTTGTGGGTGAAAAGGTCCTATTTGAAGGGGGAAACGTGGTATTTCTTGGAGAAGATGTGATATATTTGGGAGAAATGTGGCATTTCTGGAAGAAACTGTCCTCTTTTGGGGATAAAAGAGGTATTTGTGGGTGAAAAGGTCCTTTTGAAGGGGGAAAGCTGGTATTTCTTGGAGAAGATGTGATATATTTGGGAGAAATGTGGCATGTCTGGAAGAAACTGTCCTATTTTGGGGATAAAAGAGGTATTTGTGGGTGAAAAGGTCCTATCTGAAGGGGGAAACCTGGTATTTCTTGGAGAAGATGTGATCTATTTGGGAGAAATGTGGCATTTCTGGAAGAAACTGTCCTCTTTTGGGGATAAAAGAGGTATTTGTGGGTGAAAAGGTCCTATTTGAAGGGGGAAAGCAGGTATTTCTTGGAGAAGATGTGATATATTTGGGAGAAATGTGGCATGTCTGGAAGAAACTGTCCTCTTTTGGGGATAAAAGAGGTATTTGTGGGTGAAAAGGTCGTATTTGAAGGGGGAACCCTGGTATTTCTTGGAGAAGATGTGATATATTTGGGAGAAATGTGGCATTTCTGGAAGAAACTGTCCTCTTTTGGGGATAAAAGAGGTATTTGTGGGTGAAAAGGTCCTATTTGAAGGGGGAAACGTGGTATTTCTTGGAGAAGATGTGATATATTTGGGAGAAATGTGGCATTCCTGGAAGAAACTGTCCTCTTTTGGGGATAAAAGAGGTATTTGTGGGTGAAAAGGTCCTATTTGAAGGGGGAAACGTGGTATTTCTTGGAGAAGATGTGATATATTTGGGAGAAATGTGGCATGTCTGGAAGAAACTGTCCTCTTTTGGGGATAAAAGAGGTATTTGTGTTTGAAAACGTTGTATTTGAAGGGGGAAACGTGGTATTTCTTGGAGAAGGTGTGATATATTTGGGAGAAATGTGGCATGTCTGGAAGAAACAGACATATTTTGGGGATAAAAGAGGTATTTGTGGGTGAAAAGGTCCTATTTGAAGGGGGAAACCTGGTATTTCTTGGAGAAGATGTGATATGTTTGGCAGAAATGTGGCATTTCTGGAAGAAACTGTCCTCTTTTGGGGGGAGAAGGCTGGTATTTGTGGGAGAAAAGGTCCTATTTCAGGAGGAATCCTGGTATTTCTAGGAGAAGATGTGATATATCTGGGGGAAATGTGGCATTTCTGGAAGAAACTGTCCTATTTTGGGGATAAAAGAGGTATTTGTGGGTGAAAAGGTCGTATTTCAGGAGGAATCCTGGTATTTCTTGGAGAAGATGTGATATATTTGGGAGAAATGTGGCCTTCCTGGAAGAAACTGTCCTCTTTTGGGGATAAAAGAGATATTTGTGGGTGAAAAGGTCCTATTTGAAGGGGGAAAGCAGGTATTTCTTGGAGAAGATGTGATGTATTTGGGAGAAATGTGGCATTTCTGGAAGAATATGTCCAATTTGAGGGATAGAACAGGTATGTGAGGTTGAAAAGGTCCTAGTTGAAGGGGGAAACCTGGTATTTCTTGGAGAAGATGTGATATATTTGGGAGAAATGTGGCATGTCTGGAAGAAACTGTCCTCTTTTGGGGATAAAAGAGGTATTTGTGGGTGAAAAGGTCCTATTTGAAGGGGGAAACCTGGTATTTCTTTGAGAAGATGTGATATATTTGGGAGAAATGTGGCATTTCTGGAAGAAACTGTCCTCTTTTGGGCATAAAACAGGTATTTGTGGTTGAAAAGGTCCTATTTGAAGGGGGAAACGTGGTATTTCTTGGAGAAGATGTGATATATTTGGGAGAAATGTGGCATGTCTGGATGAAACTGTCCTCTTTTGGGGATAAAAGAAGTATTTGTGGGTGAAAAGGTCCTATTTGAAGGGGGAAACGTGGTATATCTTGGAGAAGATGTGATATATTTGGGAGAAATGTGGCATTTCTGGAAGAAACTGTCCTCTTTTGGGGATAAAAGAAGTATTTGTGGGTGAAAAGGTCCTATTTGAAGGGGGAAAGCTGGTATTTCTTGGAGAAGATGTGATATATTTGGGAGAAATGTGGCATTTCTGGAAGAATATGTCCAATTTGAGGGACAAAACAGGTATTTGTGGTTGAAAAGGTCCTATTTGAAGGGGGAAACCGGGTATTACTTGGAGAAGATGTGATATGTTTGGGGGAAATCTGGCATTTCTGGAAGAAACTGTCCTATTTGGGGGGAGAAGGCTGGTATTTGTGGGAGAAAAGGTCCTATTTCAGGAGGAATCCTGGTATTTCTTGGAGAAGATGTGATATATTTGGGAGAAATGTGGCATGTCTGGAAGAAAATGTCCAATTTGGGGGGAGAAGGCTGGTAGTTTTGGGTGAGAAGGTCCTCTTTCAGGAGGAATCCTGGTATTTCTTGGAGAAGATGTGATATATTTTTTGAAGAAATCTGGCATTCCTGGAAGAAACTGTCCTCTTTTGGGGATAAAAGAGGATTTTGTGGAAAAGGTCCTATTTGAAGGGGGAAGCGTGGTATTTCTTGGAGAAGATGTGATATATTTGGGAGAAATGTGGCATTTCTGGAAGAAACTGTCCTCTTATGGGGATAGAACAGGTATTTGTGGGTGAAAAGGTCTTATTTGAAGGGGGAAAGCTGGTATTTCTTGGAGAAGATGTGATATATTTGGGAGAAATCTGGCATTTCTGGAAGAAACTGTCCTATTTGGGGGGAGAAGGGCGGTATTTGTGGGAGAAAAGTTCCTATTTCAGGAGGAATCCTGGTATTTCTTGGAGGAGATGTGATATGTTTGGGAGAAATGTGGCATTTCTGGAAGAAACTGTCCTCTTTTGGGGATAAAAGAGGTATTTGTGGGTGAAAAGGTCCTATTTGAAGGGGGAAAGCTGGTATTTCTTGGAGAAGATGTGATATATTTGGGAGAAATGTGGCATGTCTGGAAGAAAATGTCCTCTTTTGGGGATAAAAGAGGTATTTGTGGGTGAAAAGGTCCTATTTGAAGGGGGAAACCTGGTATTTCTTGGAGAAGATGTGATCTATTTGTGAGAAATCGGGCATTTCTGGAAGAAACTGTCCTCTTTTGGGGATAAAACAGGTATTTGTGGGTGAAAACGTTGTATTTGAAGGGGGAAACCTGTTATTTCTTGGAGAAGATGTGATATATTTGGGAGAAATGTGGCATGTCTGGAAGAAACTGTTCTATTTTGGGGATAAAAGAGGTATTTGTGGGTGAAAAGGTCCTATTTGAAGGGGGAAAGCTGGTAATTCTATGAGAAGATGTGATATATTTGGGAGAAATGTGGCATTTCTGGAAGAAACTGTCGTATTTTGGGGATAAAAGAGGTATTTGTGGGTGAAAAGGTCTTATTTCAAGGAAGAAACCTGGTATTTCTTGGAGAAGATGTGATATATTTGGGAGAAATGTAGCATGTCAGGAAGAAAGTGTCCTCTTTTGGGGATAAAAGAGGTATTTGTGGGTGAAAAGTTCCTATTTGAAGGAGGAAACCTGGTATTTCTTGGAGAAGATGTGATATGTTTGGGAGAAATGTGGGATTTCTGGACGTAACTGTTCTATTTTGGGGACAAAAGAGGTATTTGTGGGTGATAAGGTCCTATTTGAAGGGGGAAAGCTGGTATTTCTTGGAGAAGATGTGATATATTTGGGGGAAATCTGGCATTTCTGGAAGAAACTGTCCTATTTGGGGGGAGAAGGCTGGTATTTGTGGGTGATAAGGTCCTCTTTCAGGAGGAATCCTGGTATTTCTTGGAGAAGATGTGATGTATTTGGGAGAAATGTGGCATTTCTGGAAGAAACTGTCCTATTTGAGGAAAAAGAGGTATTTGTGGGTGAAAAGGTCGTATTTCAGGAGGAATCCTGGTATTTCTTGGAGAAGATGTGATATATTTGGGAGAAATGTGGCCTTTCTGGTAGAAACTGTCCTCTTTTGGGGATAAAACAGGTATTTGTGGGTGAAAAGGTCCTATTTGAAGGAGGAAACCTGGTATTTCTTGGAGAAGATATGATCTATTTGGGAGAAATGTGGCATTTCTGAAAGAAAGTGTCCTGTTTTGGGGATAAAAGAGTTTTTTGGGGGGAAAAGGTCCAATTTGAAGGGGGAAACCTGGTATTTCTTGGAGAAGATGTGATATGTTTGGGAGTAATGAGGCCTTTCTGGAAGAAACTGTGCTCTTTTGGGGATAAAAGAGGTATTTGTGGGTGAAAAGGTCGTATTTCCAGGGGAAAACCTGGTATTTCTTGGAGAAGATGTGATATATTTGGGAGAAATGTGGCATTTCTGGAAGAAACTGTCCTCTTTTGGGGATAAAACATATATTTGTGGGTGAAAAGGTCCTATTTGAAGGGGGAACCCTGGTATTTCTTGGAGAAGATGTGATCTATTTGGGAGAAATGTGGCATTTCTGGAAGAAAATGTCAAATTTGGGGGGAGAAGGCTGGTAGTTGTGGGTGAGAAGGTCCTATTTGAAGGGGGAAAACGGGTATTTCTTGGAGAAGATGTGATATGTTTGGGGGAAATCTGGCATTTCTGGAAGAAACTGTCCTATTTGGGGGGAGAAGGCTGGTATTTGTGGGAGAAAAGGTCCTATTTCAGGAGGAATCCTGGTATTTCTTGGAGATGATGTGATCTATTTGGGAGAACTATGGCATGTCTGGAAGAAAATGTCCTATTTGGGGGGAGAAGGCTGGTAGTTTTGGGTGAGAAGGTCCTCTTTCAGGAGGAATCCTGGTATTTCTTGGAGAAGATGTGATATATTTGGGAGAAATCTGGCATTCCTGGAAGAAACTGTCCTCTTTTGGGGATAAAAGAGGTTTTTTTGGGGAAAAGGTCCTATTTGAAGGGGGAAGCGTGGTATTTCTTGGAGAAGATGTGATATATTTGGGAGAAATGTGGCATGTCTGGAAGAAACTGTCCTATTTGAGGGATAAAAGAGGTATTTGTGGGTGAAATGTTCCTATTTCCAGGGGTAAACGTGGTATTTCTTGGAGAAGATGAGATCTATTTGGGAGAAATGTGGCATGTCTGGAAGAATCTGTCCTCTTTTGGGGATAAAAGAGGTATTTGTGGGTGAAAAGGTCCTATTTGAAGGGGGAAAGCTGGTATTGCTTTGAGAAGATGTGATATATTTGGGAGAAATGTGGCATTTCTGGAAGAAACTGTCCTATTTTGGGGATAAAACAGGTATCTGTGGGAGAAAAAGTCCTATTTGAAGGGGAAAGCCGGTATTTCTTGGAGAAGATGTGATATGTTTGGGAGAAATGTGGCATTTCTGGAAGAAACTGTCCTATTTGGGGGGAGATGGCTGGTATTTGTGGGAGAAAAGGTCCTATTTGAAGGGGAAAGCAGGTATTTCTTGGAGAAGATGTGATATATTTGGGAGAAATGTGGCATGTCCGGAAGAAACTGTCCTATTTGAGGGATAAATAGGTATTTCTGGGTGAAAAGGTCCGTTTTGAAGGGGGAAACCTGGTATTTCTTGGAGAAGATGTGATATATTTGGGAGAAATCAGGCATTTCTGGAAGAAACTGTCCTATTTTGGGGATAAAAGAATTTTTTGTGGGTGAAAAGGTCCTATTTGAAGGGGGAAAGCTGGTATTTCTTGGAGAAGATGTGATATGTTTGGGAGAAATGTGGCCTTTCTGGCAGAAACTGTCCTCTTTTGGGGATAAAAGTGGTATTTGTGGGTGATAAGGTCCTATTTGAAGGGGGAAACGTGGTATTTCTTGGAGAAGATGTGATATATTTGGGAGAAATGTGGCATTTCTGGAAGAAACTGTCCTCTTTTGGGGATAAAACAGGTATTTGTGGGTGAAAAGGTCCTATTTGAAGGGGGAAACCTGGTATTTCTTGGAGAAGATGTGATCTATTTGGGAGAAATGTGGCCTTTCTGGAAGAAAATGTCCAATTTGGGAGGAGAAGGCTGGTAGTTTTCGGAGAGAAGGTCCTATTTCAGGAGGAATCCTGGTATTTCTTGGAGAAGATGTGATATATTAGGGAGAAATCTGGCCTTTCTGGAAGATAATGTCCAATTTGGGGGGAGAAGGCTGGTAGTTTTGGGTGAGAAGGTCCTCTTTCAGGAGGAATCCTGGCATTTCTTGGAGAAGATGTGATATATTTGGGAGAAATGTGGCATGTCTGGAAAAAACTGTCCTCTTTTGGGGATAAAAGAGGTATTTGTGGGAGAAAAGGTCCTATTTGAAGGGGGAAACGTGGTATTTCTTGGAGAAGATGTGATATATTTGGGAGAAATGTGGCATTTCTGCAAGAAACTGTCCTATTTTGGGGATAAAAGAGGTATTTGTGGGTGAAAAGATCCTATTTGAAGGGGGAAACCTGGTATTTCTTGGAGAAGATGTGATCTATTTGGGAGAAATGTGGCCTTTCCAGAAGAAACTGTCCTCTTTTGGGGATAAAAGAGGTATTTGTGGGTGAAAAGGTCCTATTTGAAGGGGGAACCCTGGTATTTCTTGGAGAAGATGTGATATATTTGGGAGAAATGTGGCATTTCTGGAAGAAACTGTCCTCTTTTGGGAATAAAAGAGGTATTTCATGGTGAAAAGGTCCTATTGGAAGGGGGAAACCTGGTATTTCTTGGAGAAGATGTGATCTATTTGGGAGAAATCTGGCATTTCTGGAAGAAACTGTCCTCTTTTGGGGATGAAACAGGTATTTGTGGGTGAAAAGGTCCTATTTCAGGAGGAATCCTGGTATTTCTTGGAGAAGATGTGATATATTTGGAGAAATGTGGCCTTTCTATAAGAAACTGTCCTCTTTTGGGGATAAAAGAGGTATTTCATGGAGAAAAGATCCTAAGTCAAGGGGGAAACCTGGTATTTCTTGGAGAAGATGTGATCTATTTGGGAGAAATGTGGCATGTCTGGAAGAAACTGTCGTATTTTGGGCATAAAACAGGTATTTGTGGTTGAAAAGGTCCTATTTGAAGGGGGAAACGTGGTATATCTTGTAGAAGATGTGATATATTTGGGAGAAATGTGGCATTTCTGGAAGAAACTGTCCTCTTTTGGGGATAAAAGAGGTATTTGTGGGTGAAAAGGTCCTATTTCGAGGGGGAACCCTGGTATTTCTTGGAGAAGATGTGATATATTTGGGAGAAATGAGGCATTTCTGGAAGAAACTGTCCAATTTGTGGGGAGAAGCCTGGTATTAGTGGGTGAGAAGGTCCTATTTCAGGAGGAATCCTGGTATTTCTTGGAGAAGATGTGATATATTTGGGAGAAATCTGGCATTTCTGGAAGAATATGTCCAATTTGAGGGATAAAACAGGTATTTGTGGGTGAAAAGGTCCTATTTGAAGGGGGAAAGCTGGTATTTCTATGAGAAGATGCGATATATTTGGGAGAAATGTGGCATTTCTGGAAGAAACTGTCCTCTTTTGGGGATAAAAGAGGTATTTGTGGGTGAAAAGGTCCTATTTGAAGAGGGAAAGCTGGTATTTCTTGGAGAAGATGTGATCTATTTGGGAGAAATATGGCATGTCTGGAAGAAAATGTCCAATTTGGGGGGAGAAGGCTGGTAGTTTTGGGTGAGAAGGTCCTATTTCAGGAGGAATCCTGGTATTTCTTGGAGAAGATGTGATATATTTGGGAGAAATGTGGCATTTCTGGAAGAAAATGTCCAATTTGGGGGGAGAAGGCTGGTAGTTTTGGGTGAGAAGGTCCTATTTCAGGAGGAATCCTGGCATTTCTTGGAGAAGATGTGATATATTTGGGAGAAATGTGGCCTTTCCGGAAGAAACTGTCCTCTTTTGGGGATAAAAGAGGTATTTGTGGGTGAAAAGGTCCTATTTGAAGGGGGAACCCTGGTATTTCTTGGAGAAGATGTGATATATTTTGGAGAAATGTGGCATTTCTGGAAGAAACTGTCCTCTTTTGGGAAAAAAAGAGGTATTTCATGGTGAAAAGGTCCTATTTGAAGGGGGAAACCTGGTATTTCTTGGAGAAGATGTGATCTATTTGGGAGAAATCTGGCATTTCTGGAAGAAACTGTCCTCTTTTGGGGATGAAACAGGTATTTGTGGGTGAAAAGGTCCTATTTCAGGAGGAACCCTGATATTTCTTGGAGAAGATGTGATATATTTGGGAGAAATCTGGCATTTCTGGAAGAATATGTTCAATTTGAGGGATAAAACAGGTATTTGTGGTTGAAAAGGTCCTATTTGAAGGGGGAACACTGGTATTTCTTGGAGAAGATGTGATATATTTGGGAGAAATGTGGCATGTCTGGAAGAAACTGTCCTCTTTTGGGGATAAAAGAGGTATTTGTGGGTGAAAAGTTCCTATTTGAAGGGGAAACCTGGTATTTCTTGGAGAAGATGTGATATATTTGGGAGAAATGTGGCATTTCTGGAAGAAACTGTCCTCTTTTGGGGATAAAAGAGGTATGTGTGGGTGAAAAGGTCCTATTTGAAGGGGGAAACCTGGTATTTCTTGGAGAAGATGTGATATATTTGGGAGAAATGTGGCATGTCTGGAAGAAATTGTCGTATTTGGGGGGTGAAGGCTGGTACTTCTGGCAGAAAAGGTCCTATTTCAGGAGGAATCCTTGTATTTCTTGGAGGAGATGTGATATGTTTGGGAGAAATGTGGCCTTTCTGGAAGAAACTGTCCTCTTTTGGGGATAAAACAGGTATTTGTGGGTGAAAAGGTCCTATTTGAAGGGGGAAAGCTGGTATTTCTTGGAGAAGATGTGATATATTTGGGAGAAATGTGGCCTTTCTGGAAGAAACTGTCCTCTTTTGGGGATAAAAGAGGTATTTGTGGGTGAAAATTTCCTATTTGAAGGGGGAAACCTGGTATTTCTTGGAGAAGATATGATATATTTGGGAGAACTGTGGCATTTCTGGAAGAAACTGTCCTATTTTGGGGATAAAACAGGTATTTGTGTGTGAAAAGGTCCTATTTGAAGGGGGAAACGTGGTATATCTTGGAGAAGATGTGATCTATTTGGGAGAAATGTGGCATGTCTGGAAGAAACTGTCCTATTTTGGGGATAAAAGAGGTATTTGTGGGTGAAAAGGTCCTATTTGAAGGGGGAAAGCTGGTATTTCTTGGAGAAGATGTGGTATATTTGGGAGAAATGTGGCATTTCTGGAAGAAACTGTCCTCTTTTGGGGATAAAAGAGGTATTTGTGGGTGAAAACGTTGTATTTGAAGGGGGAAATCTGTTATTTCTTGGAGAAGATGTGATATATTTGGAAGAAAATGTCCAATTTGGGGGGAGAAGGCTGGTAGTTGTGGGTGAGAAGGTCCCCTTTCAGGAGGAATCCTGGTATTTCTTGGAGAAGATGTGATATGTTTGGGAGAAATGTGGCATGTCTGGAAGAAAATGTCCAATTTGGGGGGAGAAGGCTGGTAGTTTTGGGTGAGAAGGTCCTCTTTCAGGAGGAATCCTGGCATTTCTTGGAGAAGATGTGATATATTTGGGAGAAATGTGGCATTTCTGGAGGAAACTGTCCTATTTTGGGGATAAAAGAGGTATTTCTGGGTGAAAAGGTCCTATTTGAAGGGGGAAAGCTGGTATTTCTTGGAGAAGATGTGATATATTTGGGAGAAATCTGGCATGTCTGGAAGAAAATGTCCTATTTGTGGGGAGAAGGGTGGTATTTGTGGGAGAAAAGTTCCTATTTCAGGAGGAATCCTGGTATTTCTTGGAGGAGACGTGATATGTTTGGGAGAAATGTGCCATTTCTGGAAGAAACTGTCCTCTTTTGGGGATAAAACAGGTATTTGTGGGTGAAAAGGTCCTATTTGAAGGGGGAAACGTGGTATTTCTTGGAGAAGATGTGATCTATTTGTGAGAAATCGGGCATTTCTGGAAGAAACTGTCCTCTTTTGGGGATAAAACAGGTATTTGTGGGTGAAAACGTTGTATTTGAAGGGGGAAACCTGTTATTTCTTGGAGAAGATGTGATATATTTGGGAGAAATGTGGCATGTCTGGAAGAAACTGTTCTATTTTGGGGATAAAAGAGGTATTTGTGGGTGAAAAGGTCCTATTTGAAGGGGGAAAGCTGGTAATTCTATGAGAAGATGTGATATATTTGGGAGAAATGTGGCATTTCTGGAAGAAACTGTCCTCTTTCGGGGATAAAAGAGGTATTTGTGGGTGAAAAGGTCCTATTTGAAGGGGGAAAGCTGGTATTTCTTGGAGAAGATGTGATTATATTTGGGAGAAATCTGGCCTTTCTGGAAGAAACTGTCCTGTTTTGGGGATAAAACAGGTATCTGTGGCAGGAAAAGTCCTATTTGACGGAGGAAAGCTGGTATTTCTTGGAGAAGATGTGATCTATTCGGGTGAAATGTGGCATTTCTGGCAGAAACGTTCCTATTTTGGGGATAAAAGAGGTATTTGTGGGTGAAAAGGTCCTATTTGAAGGGGGAAACGTGGTATTTCTTGGAGAAGATGCTCAATATTAGGGAGAAATGTGGCATTTCTGGAAGAAACTCTCCTCTTTTGGGGATAAAACAGGTATTTGTGGGTGAGAAGGTCCTATTTGAAGGGTGAAACCTGGTATTTCTTGGAGGAGATGTGATATATTTGGGAGAAATGTGGCATTTCTGGAAGAAACTGTCCTGTTTTGGGGATAATAGAGGTATTTGTGGGTGAAAAGATCCTATTTCAGGTGGAATCCTGTTATTTCTTGGAGAAGATGTGATCTATTTGGGAGAAATATGGCATGTCTGGAAGAAACTGTCCAATTTAGGGGATAAAAGAGGTATTTGTGGGTGAAAAGGTCCTATTTGAAGGGGGAAAGCTGGTATTTCTTGGAGAAGATGTGATATATTTGGGAGAAATCTGGCATTTCTGGAAGAAAATGTCCTCTTTTGGGGATAAAAGTGGTATTTGTGGATGAGAAGGTCCTATTTCTACGGGGAAAGCTGGTATTTCTCGGAGAAGATGTGATATATTTGGGAGAAATGTGGCATTTCTGGAAGAATCTGTCCTCTTTTGGGGATAAAAGAGGTATTTGTGGGTGAAAAGGTCCTATTTGAAGGGGGAAAGCTGGTATTGCTTTGAGAAGATGTGATATATTTGGGAGAAATGTGGCATTTCTGGAAGAAACTGTCCTATTTTGGGGATAAAACAGGTATCTGTGGGAGAAAAAGTCCTATTTGAAGGGGAAAGCCGGTATTTCTTGGAGAAGATGTGATATGTTTGGGAGAAATGTGGCATTTCTGGAAGAAACTGTCCTATTTGGGGGGAGATGGCTGGTATTTGTGGGAGAAAAGTTCCTATTTGAAGGGGAAAGCAGGTATTTCTTGGAGAAGATGTGATATATTTGGGAGAAATGTGGCATGTCCGGAAGAAACTGTCCTATTTGAGGGATAAATAGGTATTTCTGGGTGAAAAGGTCCGATTTGAAGGGGGAAACATGGTATTTCTTGGAGAAGATGTGATATATTTGGGAGAAATGTGGCATTTCTGGAAGAAACTGTCCTCTTTTGGGGATAAAAGAATTCTTTGTGGGTGAAAAGGTCCTATTTGAAGGGGGAAAGCTGGTATTTCTTGGAGAAGATGTGATATGTTTGGGAGAAATGTGGCCTTTCTGGCAGAAACTGTCCTCTTTTGGGGATAAAAGTGGTATTTGTGGGTGATAAGGTCCTATTTGAAGGGGGAAACGTGGTATTTCTTGGAGAAGATGTGATATATTTGGGAGAAATGTGGCATTTCTGGAAGAAACTGTCCTCTTTTGGGGATAAAACAGGTATTTGTGGGTGAAAAGGTCCTATTTGAAGGGGGAAACCTGGTATTTCTTGGAGAAGATGTGATCTATTTGGGAGAAATGTGGCCTTTCTGGAAGAAAATGTCCAATTTGGGAGGAGAAGGCTGGTAGTTTTCGGAGAGAAGGTCCTATTTCAGGAGGAATCCTGGTATTTCTTGGAGAAGATGTGATATATTAGGGAGAAATCTGGCCTTTCTGGAAGAAAATGTCCAATTTGGGGGGAGAAGGCTGGTAATTTTGGGTGAGAAGGTCCTCTTTCAGGAGGAATCCTGGCATTTCTTGGAGAAGATGTGATATATTTGGGAGAAATGTGGCATTTCTGGAAGAAACTGTCCTCTTTTGGGGATAAAAGAGGTATTAGTGGTTGAAAACGTCCTATTTGAAGGGGGAAACCTAGTATTTCTTGGAGAAGATGTGATATATTTGGGAGAAATATGGCATGTCTGGAAAAAACTGCCCTCTTTTGGGGATAAAAGAGGTATTTGTGGGTGAAAAGGTCGTATTTGAAGGGGGAAACGTGGTATTTCTTGGAGAAGATGTGATATATTTGGGAGAAATCTGGCATTCCTGGAAGAAAGTGTCCTCTTCTGGGGATAAAAGAGGTTTTTTTGGGGAAAAGGTCGTATTTGAAGGGGGAAACGTGGTATTTCTTGGAGAAGATGTGATATATTTGGGAGAAATGTGGCATTTCTGGAAGAAACTGTCCTCTTATGGGGATAGAACAGGTTTTTGTGGGTGAAAAGGTCCTATTTGAAGGGGAAAACCTGGTATTTCTTGGAGAAGATGTGATATATTTGGGAGAAATGTGGCATGTCTGGAAGAAAATGTCCTATTTGTGGGGAGAAGGGTGGTATTTGTGGGAGAAAAGTTCCTATTTCAGGAGGAATCCTGGTATTTCTTGGAGGAGACGTGATATGTTTGGGAGAAATGTGGCATTTCTGGAAGAAACTGTCCTCTTTTGGGGATAAAACATGTATTTGTGGGTGAAAAGGTCCTATTTGAAGGGGGAAACCTGGTATTTCTTGGAGAAGATGTGATATGTTTGGGAGAAATGAGGCATTTCTGGAGGAAACTGTCCTATTTTGGGGATAAAAGAGGTATTTGTGGGTGAAAAGGTCCTATTTGAAGGGGGAAACCTGGTATTTCTTGGAGAAGATGTGATATGTTTGGGAGAAATGTGGCATGTCAGGAAGAAACTGTCCTCTTTTGGGGGTAAAACAGGTATTTGTGGGGGAAAAGGTCCTATTTGAAGGGGGAAACCTGGTATTTCTTGGAGAAGATGTGATATATTTGGGAGAAATGTGGCATTTCTGGAAGAAACTGTCCTCTTTTGGGGAGAAGCTTGCTATTAATGTGTGAAAAGGTCCTATATGAAGGGGGAAAGCTGGTATTTCTTGGAGAAGATGTGATCTATTTGGGAGAAATGTGGCCTTTCTGGAAGAAAATGTCCAATTTGGGGGGAGAAGGCTGGTAGTTTTCGGTGAGAAGGTCCTATTTCAGGAGGAATCCTGGTATTTCTTGGAGAAGATGTGATATATTTGGGAGAAATGTGGCATTTCTGGAAGAAACTGTCCTCTTATGGGGATAGAACAGGTTTTTGTGGGTGAAAAGGTCCTATTTGAAGGGGGAAACCTGGTATTTCTTGGAGAAGATGTGATATATTTGGGAGAAATGTGGTATTTCTGGAAGAAAATGTCCAATTTGAGGGATAAAAGAGGTATTTGTGGGTGAAAAGGTCCTATTTGTAGGGGGAACCCTGGTATTTCTTGGAGAAGATGTGATATATTTGGGAGAAATGTGGCATGTCTGGAAGAAACTGTCCTCTTTTGGGGATAAAAGAGGTATTTGTGTGTGAAAAGGTCCTATTTGAAGGGGGAAACGTGGTATTTCTTGGAGAAGATGTGATATATTTGGGAGAAATGTGGCATTTCTGGAAGAAACCGAGCTCTTTTGGGGTAAAACAGGTATTTGTGGGTGAAAAGGTCCTATTTGAAGGGGGAATCCTGGTATTTCTTGGAGAAGATGTGATATATTTGGGAGAAATGTGGCATTTCTGGAAGAAACTGTCCTCTTTTGGGGATAAAAGAGGTCTTTGTGGGTGAAAAAGTCCTATTTCTAGGGGGAAAGCTGGTATTTCTTGGAGAAGATGTGATCTATTTGGGAGAAATCTGGCATTTCTGGAAGAAACTGTCCAATTTGAGGGATAAAAGAGGTATTTGTGGGTGAAAAGTTCCTATTTCAAGGGGTAAACCACTTATTTCTTAGAGAAGATGTGATATATTTGGGAGAAATCTGGCATGTCTGGAAGAATCTGTCCTCTTTTGGGGATAAAAGAGGTATTTGTGGGTGAAAAGGTCCTATTTGAAGGGGGAAAGCTGGTATTTCTTGGAGAAGATGTGATATATTTGGGAGAAATCTGGCCTTTCTGGAAGAAACTGTCCTCTTTTGGGGATAAAACAGGTATCTGTGGGAGAAAAAGTCCTATTTGAAGGGGGAAAGCTGGTATTTCTTGGAGAAGATGTGATCTATTTGGGTGAAATGTGGCATTTCTGGCAGAAACTTTCCTATTTTGGGGATAAAAGTGGTATTTGTGGGTGAAAAGGTCCTATTTGAAGGGGGAAACGTGGTATTTCTTGGAGAAGATGTGATATATTTGGGAGAAATGTGGCATTTCTGGAAGAAACTGTCCTCTTTTGGGGATAAAACAGGTATTTGTGGGTGAGAAGGTCCTATTTGAAGGAGGAAACCTGCTATTTCTAGGAGGAGATGTGATATATTTGGGAGAAATGTGGCATGTCTGGAAGAAACTGTCCTCTTTTGGGGATAAAAGAGGTATTTGTGGGTGAAAATGTCCAATTTCAGGTGCAATCCTGGTATTTCTTGGAGAAGATGTGATATATTTGGGAGAAATGTGGCATTTCTGGAAGAAACTATCCTCTTTTGGGGATAAAACAGGTATTTGTGGGTGAGAAGGTCCTATTTCTACGGGGAAAGCTGGTATTTCTTGGAGAAGATGTGATATATTTGGGAGAAATGTGGCATTTCTGGAAGAAACTGTCCTATTTTGGGGATAAAAGAGGTATTTGTGGGTGAAAAGGTCCTATTTGAAGGGGGAAACCTGGTATTTCTTGGAGAAGATGTGATATATTTGGGAGAAATGTGGCATTTCTGGAAGAAACCGAGCTCTTTTGGGGTAAAAGAGGTATTTGTGGGTGAAAAGGTCCTATTGGAAGGGGGAAACCCGGTATTTCTTGGAGAAGATGTGATATATTTGGGAGAAATGTGGCCTTTCTGGAAGAAACTGTCCTCTTTTGGGGATAAAAGAGGTATTTGTGGGTGAAAAGGTCCTATTTCAGGTGGAATCCTTGTATTTCTTGGAGAAGATGGCCACATTTCTCCCAAATATATCACATCTTCTCCAAGAAATACCAGCTTTCCCCCTTCAAATAGGACCTTTTCACCCACAAATACCTCTTTTATCTCCCAAATAGGACAGTTTCTTCCAGACATGCCACATTTCTCCCAAATATATCACATCTTCTCCAAGAAATAACAGGATTCCACCTGAAATAGGACCTTTTCACTCACAAATACCTGTTTTATCCCCAAAATAGAACAGTTTCTTCCGGACATGCACATTTCTCCCAAATATATCACATCTTCTCCAAGAAATACCCGGTTTACCCCTTCAAATAGGAACTTTTCACCCACAAATACCTGTTATATCCCCAAAAGAGGACAGTTTCTGCCAGAAAGGCCACATTTATCCCAAACATATCACATCTTCTCCAAGAAATACCAGGGTTCCCCCTTCAAATAGGACCTTTTCACCCACAAATATCTGTTTTATCCCCAAAAGAGGACAGTATCTTCCATAAATGCTGATTTCTCCCAAATAGATCACATCTTCTCCAAGAAATACCACGTTTCCCCCTTCAAATAGGACCTGTTCACCCACAAATACCATTTTATCCCCTAAATTGGACAGTTTCTTCCAGACATGCCACATTTCTCCCAAATATATCACATCTTCTCCAAGAAATACCAGGATTCCACCTGAAATAGGACCTTTTCACCCACAAATACCTCTTTTATCCCCAAAAGAGCTCGGTTTCTTCCAGAAATGCCACATTTCTCCCAAATAGATCACATCTTCTCCAAGAAATACCACGTTTCCCCCTTCAAATAGGACCTTCTCACCCACAGATACCTGTTTTATCCCCAAAAGAGGACAGTTTCTTCCAGAAAGGCCAGATTTCTCCCAAATATATCACATCTTCTCCAAGAAATACCAGCTTTCCCCCTTCAAATAGGACCTTTTCACCCACAAATACCTCTTTTATCCCCAAAAGAGGACAGATTCTTCCAGACATGCCAGATTTCTCCCAAATAGATCATATCTTCTCTAAGAAATAAGTGGTTTACCCCTTGAAATAGGAACTTTTCACCCACAAATACCTCTTTTATCCCTCAAATTGGACATTTTCTTCCAGAAATGCCAGATTTCTCCCAAATATATCACATCTTCTCCAAGAAATACCACGTTTCCCCCTTCAAATAGGACCTTTTCACCCACAAATACCTCTTTTATCCCCAAAATAGGACAGTTTCTTCCAGAAATGCCACATTTCTCCCATATAGATCACATCTTCTCCAAGAAATACCAGGTTTCCCCCTTCAAATAGGACCTTTTCACCCACAAATACCTCTTTTATCCCCAAAATAGGACAGTTTCTTCCAGACATGCCACATTTCTCCCAAATAGATCACATCTTCTCCAAGATATACCAGGTTTCCCCCTTCAAATAGGACCTTTTCACCCACAAATACCTGCTTTATCCCCAAAAGAGGACAGTTTCTTCCAGAAATGCCACATTTCTCCAAAATATATCACATCTCCTCCAAGAAATAACAGGTTTCCCCCTTCCAATAGGACCTTTTCACCCACAAATACCTCTTTTATCCCCAAAAGAGGACAGTTTCTTCCAGAAAGGCCATATTTCTCCCAAATATATCACATCTTCTCCAAGAAATACCACGTTTCCCCCTTCAAATAGGACCTTTTCACCCACAAATACCTCTTTTATCCCCAAAATAGGAAAGTTTCTGCCAGAAATGCCACATTTCACCCAAATAGATCACATCTTCTCCAAGAAATACCAGCTTTCCCCCTTCAGATAGGACTTTTTCTCCCACAGATACCTGTTTTATCCCCAAAAGAGGACAGTTTCTTCCAGAAATGCCACATTTCTCCCAAATAGATCACATCTTCTCCAAGAAATACCAGCTTTCCCCCTTCAAATAGGACCTTTTCACCCACAAATACCTCTTTTATCCCCAAAAGAGGACAGATTCTTCCAGACATGCCAGATTTCTCCAAAAATATATCACATCTTCTCTAAGAAATAAGTGGTTTACCCCATGAAATAGGAACTTTTCACCCACAAATACCTCTTTTATCCCTCAAATTGGACATTTTCTTCCAGAAATGCCACATTTCTCCCAAATATATCACATCTTCTCCAAGAAATACCAGCTTTCCGCCTAGAAAAAGGACTTTATCACCCACAAATACCTCTTTTATCCCCAAAAGAGGACAGTTTCTTCCAGAAATGCCACATTTCTCCCAAATATATCACATCTTCTCCAAGAAATAACAGGTTTCCCCTTCAAATAGGACCTTCTCACCCACAAATACCTGTTTTACCCCAAAAGAGCTCGGTTTCTTCCAGAAATGCCACATATCTCCCAAATAGATCACATCTTCTCCAAGAAATACCACGTTTCCCCCTTCAAATAGGACCTTTTCACCCACAAATACCTGTTTCATCCCCAAAATAGGACAGTTTCTGCCAGAAAGGCCACATTTCTCCCAAATATATCACATCTTCTCCAAGAAATACCAGGTTTCCCCCTTCAAATAGGACCTTTTCACCCACAAATACCTCTTTTATCCCCAAAAGAGGACAGTTTCTTCCAGAAATGCCACATTTCTCCAAAATATATCACATCTCCTCCAAGAAATACCACGATTCCCCCTTCAAATAGGACATTTTCACCCACAAATACCTCTTTTATCCCCAAAAGAGGACAGTTTCTTCCGGAAATGCCAGATTACTCCCAAATAGATCACATCTTCTCCAAGAAATAACAGGTTTCCCCCTTCAAATAGGACCTTTTCACCCACAAATACCTCTTTTATCCCCAGAAGAGGACAGTTTCTTCCAGAAATGCCAGATTTCTCCAAAATAGATCACATCTTCTCCAAGAAATACCAGGTTTCCCCCTTCAAATAGGACTTTTTCACCCACAAATACCTGTTTTATCCCCAAATAGTACAGCTTCTTCCAGACATGCCACATGTCTCCCTAATATATCACGTCTTCTCCAAGAAATACCAGGGTTGCCCCTTCAAATAGGACCTTATCACCCACAAATACCTCTTTTATCCCCAAAATAGGACAGTTTCTTCCAGAAATGCCACATTTCTCCCAAACATATCACATCTTCTCCAAGAAATACCAGGTTTCCCCCTTCAAATAGGACCTTTTCACCCACAAATACCTGTTATATCCCCATAAGAGGACAGTTTCTTCCAGAAATGGCACATTTCTACAAAATATATCACCTCTTCTCCAAGAAATACCAGCTTTCCCCCTTCAAATAGGACCTTTTCACCCACTAATAGCAGGCTTCTCCCCCCAAATAGGACATTTTCTTCCAGAATGGCCACATTTCTCCCAAATACATCACATCTTCTCCAAGAAATACCAGGGTTCCCCCTTCAAATAGGACCTTTTCACCCACACATACCTCTTTTATCCCCAAAAGAGGACAGTTTCTTCCAGAAAGGCCACATTTCTCCCAAATATATCACATCTTCTCCAAGAAATACCAGCTTTCCCCCTACAAATAGGAACTTTTCACCCACAAATACCTCTTTTATCCCCAAAAGAGGACAGTTTCTTCCGGAAATGCCACATTTCTCCCAAATAGATCACATCTTCTCCAAGAAATACCAGGTTTCCCCCTTCAAATAGGACCTTTTCTCCCACAAATACCTCTTTTATCCCCAAAAGAGGACAGTTTCTTCCAGACATGCCACATTTCTCCCAAATATATCACATCTTCTCCAAGAAATACCAGCTTTCCCCCTTCAAATAGGAACTTTTCACACACAAATACCTGCTCTATCCCCAAAAGAGGACAGTTTCTTCCAGAAATGCCCGATTTCACCCAAATAGATCACATCTTCTCCAAGAAATACCAGGTTTTCGCCTTCAAATAGGACCTTTTCTCCATGAAATACCTCTTTTATCCCCAAAAGAGGACAGTTTCTTCCAGAAATGCCACATTTCTCCCAAATATATCACATCTTCTCCAAGAAATACCAGCTTTCCCCCTTCAAATAGGACCTTTTCAACCACTAATACCTCTTTTATCCCCAAAAGAGGACAGTTTCTTCCGGAAAGGCCACATTTCTCCCAAATATATCACATCTTCTCCAAGAAATACCAGGATTCCTCCTGAAATAGTACCTTCTCACCCAAAACTACCAGCCTTCTCCCCCCAAATTGGACATTTTCTTCCAGAAAGGCCACATTTCTCCCAAATAGATCACATCTTCTCCAAGAAATACCACGTTTCCCCCTTTAGATAGGACCTTTTCTCCCACAAATACCTCTTTTATCCCCAAAAGAGGACAGTTTCTTCCAGGAAGGCCACATTTCTCCCAAATATATCACATCTTCTCCAAGAAATACCAGCTTTCCCCCTTCAAATAGGACCTTTTCACCCACAAATACCTCTTTTATCCCCAAAAGAGGACAGCTTCTGCCAGAAATGCCACATGTCTCCCAAATATACCACATCTTCTCCAAGAAATACCACGTTTCCCCCTTCAAATTGGACCTTTTCACCCACAAATACCTCTTTTATCCCCAAAAGAGGACAGTTTCTTCCAGACATGCCACATTTCTCCCAAATAGATCACATCTTCTCCAAGAAATACCAGGTTTCCCCCTTCAAATAGGACCTTTTCACCCACAAATACATGTTTTATCCCTCAAATTGGTCATATTCTTCCAGAAATGCCACATTTCTCCCAAATATATCACATCTTCTCCAAGAAATACCACGTTTCCCCCTTCAAATAGGACCTTTTCACCCACAAATACCTCTTTTATCCCCAAAAGAGGACAGTTTCTTCCAGAAATGCCACATTTCTCCCAAATAGATCACAGCTTCTCCAAGAAATACCAGGGTTCCCCCTTCAAATAGGACCTTTTCACACACAAATACCTGTTCTATCCCCAAAACAGGACAGTTTCTTCCAGAAATGCCCGATTTCTCCCAAATATATCACATCTTCTCCAAGAAATACCAGGTTTCCCCCTTCAAATACAACCTTTTCACCCACAAATACCTCTTTTATACCCAAAATAGGACAGTTTCTTCCAGAAATGCCACATTTCTCCCAAACATGTCACATCTCCTCCAAGAAATACCAGGATTCCTCCTGAAATAGGACCTTTTCTCCCACAAATACCAGCCTTCTCCCCCCAAATAGGACAGTTTCTTCCAGAAATGCCACATTTCTCCCAAATATATCATATCTTCTCCAAGAAATACCAGGTTTCCCCCTTCAAATAGGAAATTTTCACCCACAAATTCCTCTTCTATCCCCAAAAGAGGACAGTTTCTTCCAGAAATGCCACATTTCTCCCAATTAGATCACATCTTCTCCAAGAAATACCAGCTTTCCCCCGTCAAATAGGACCTTTTCTCCCACAAATACCTCTTTTATCCCCAAAATAGGACAGTTTCTGCCAGAAATGCCACATTTCTCCCAAATAGATCACATCTCCTCCAAGAAATACCAGGATTCCTCCTGAAATAGGACCTTTTCTCCCACAAATACCAGCCTTCTCCCCCCAAATAGGACATTTTCTTCCAGAAAGGCCACATATCACCCAAATATATCACATCTTCTCCAAGAAATACCAGCTTTCCCCCTTCAAATAGGTCCTTTTCACCTACAAATACCTCTTTTATCCCCAAAATAGAACAGTTACGTCCAGAAATGCCACATTTCACCCAAACATATCACATCTTCTCCAAGAAATACCAGGATACCCCCTTCAAATAGGACCTTATCACCCACAAATACCTGTTTTATCCCCAAAAGAGGACAGTTTCTTCCAGACAGGCCACATTTCTCCCAAATATACCACATCTTCTCCAAGAAATACCACGTTTCCCCCTTCAAATAGGACCTTTTCAACCACAAATACCTGTTTTATCCCCAAAAGAGGACAGTTTCTTCCAGAAAGGCCACATTTCTCCCAAATAGATCACATCTTCTCCAAGAAATACCAGGTTTCCCCCTTCAAATAGGACCTTTTCACCAACAAATACCTGTTTTATCCCTCAAATTGGACATATTCTTCCAGAAATGCCAGATTTCTCCCAAATATATCACATCTTCTCCAAGAAATACCACGTTTCCCCCTTCAAATAGGACCTTTTCACCCACAAATACCTGTTTTATCCCGACAAGAGGACAGTTTCTTCCAGAAATGCCACATTTCTCCCAAATATATCATATCTTCTCCAAGAAATACCAGGTTTCCCCCTTCAAATAGGACCTTATCACCCACCAATACCACTTTTATCCCCAAAATACGACAGTTTCTGCCAGAAATGCCACATTTCTCCCAAACATATCACATCTTCTCCAAGAAATACCACGTTTCCTGCTTGAAATAGGACCTTTTCACCCACAAATACCTCTTTTATCCCCAAAAGAGGACAGTTTATTCCAGACATGCCACATATCTCCCAAATAGATCACATCTTCTCCAAGAAATACCAGCTTTCCCCCTTCAAATAGGACCTTTTCACCCACAAGTACCTGTTTTATCCCCAAAAGAGGACAGTTTCTTCCAGACATGCCACATTTCTCCCAAATAGATCACATCTCCTCCAAGAAATACCACGGTTCCCCCTTCAAATAGAACATTTTCTCCCACAAATACCTGTTTTATCCCCAAAACAGGACATTTTCTTCCTGACATGCCACATTTCTCCCAAATATATCACATCTTCTCCAAGAAATACCACGTTTCCAACTTCAAATAGGAACTTTTCACCCACAAATACCTCTTTTATCCCCAAAAGAGGACAGTTTCTTCCAGAAATGCCACATTTCTCCCAAATAGATCACATCTTCTCCAAGAAATACCAGGGTCCCCCTTTCAAAAGGACCTTTTCACCCACAAATACCTGTTTTGTCCCCAAAAGAGGACAGTTTCTTGCAGAAAGGCCACATTTCTCCCAAATATATCACATCTTCTCCAAGAAATACCACGTTTCCCCCTTGAAATAGGACCTTTTCACCCACAAATACCTCTTTTATCCCCAAAACAGGACAGTTTCTTCCAGAAAGGCCACATTTCTCCCAAATATATCACATCTTCTCCAAGAAATACCAGCTTTCCCCCTTCAAATAGGACCTTTTCACCCACAAATACCTCTTTTATCCCCAAAAGAGGACAGTTTCTTCCAGAAATGCCACATTTCTCCCAAATATATAACATCTTCTCCAAGAAATACCAGGATTCCTCCTGAAATAGGACCTTCTCACCCACAACTACCAGCCTTCTCCCCACAAATTGGACATTTTCTTCCAGAAATGCCTCATTTCTCCCAAATATATCACATCTTCTCCAGGAAATACCAGGTTTTCCCCTGGAAATAGGACCTTTTCACCCACAAATACCTCTTTTATCCCCAAAAGAGGACATTTACTTCCAGAAATGCCCGATTGCTCCCAAATATATCACATCTTCTCCAAGAAATACCAGGGTTCCCCCTTCAAATAGGACCTTTTCACCCACAAATACCTCTTTTATCCCCAAAAGAGGACAGTTTCTTCCAGAAAGGCCACATTTCTCCCAAATATATCACATCTTCTCCAAGAAATACCAGCTTTCCCCCTTCAAATAGGACGTTTTCACCCACAAATACCTCTTTTATCCCCCAAATTGGACAGTTTCTTGCAGAAATGCCACATTTCTCCCAAATATATCACATCTTCTCCAAGAAATACCGGGATTCCTCCTGAAATAGGACCTTCTCACCCACAACTACCAGCCTTATTCCCACAAATTGGACATTTTCTTCCAGAAATGCCTCATTTCTCCCAAATATATCACATCTTCTCCAAGAAATACCAGGTTTCCCCGGGGAAATAGGACCTTCTCACCCACGAATACCTCTTTTATCCCCAAAATAGGATAGTTTCTTCCAGAAATGCCACATTTCTCCCAAATAGATCACATCTTCTCCAAGAAATACCAGCTTTCCCCCTTCAAATAGGACCTTTTCACACAGAAATACCTGTTTTATCCCCAAAATACGACAGTTTCTTCCAGAAATGCCACATTTCTCCCAAATATATCACATCTTCTCCAAGAAATACCAGGTTTCCCCTTGAATTAGGACCTTTTCTCCATGAAATACCTCTTTTATCCCCAAAATAGGACATTTTCTTCCAGAAATGCCAGATTTCTCCCAAATATATCACGTCTTCTCCAAGAAATACCACGTTTCCCCCGTCAAATAGGACCTTTTCTACCACTAATACCTCTTTTATCCCCAAAAGAGGACAGTTTCTTCCGGAAAGGCCACATTTCTCCCAAATAGATCACATCTTCTCCAAGAAATGCCAGGATTCCTCCTGAAATAGGACCTTCTCACCCAAAACTACCAGCCTTCTCCCCCGAAACTGGACATTTTCTTCCACAAATGCCACATTTCTCCCAAATATATCACATCTTCGCCAAGAAATACCAGGATTCCTCCTGAAATAGGACCTTCTCACCGAAAACTACAAGCCTTCTCCCCCCAAATTGGACATTTTTTTCCAGACATGCCACATTTCTCCCAAATATATCACATCTTCTCCAGGAAATACCAGGTTTCCCCCTTCAAATAGGACCTTTTCACCCACAAATACCTGTTTTATCCTTAAAAGAGGACAGTTTCTTCCAGAAATGGCACATTTCAACCAAATATATCACCTCTTCTCCAAGAAATACCAGCTTTCCCCCTTCAAATAGGACCTTCTCACCCACAAATACCTCTTTTATCCCCAAAATAGGACAGTTTCTTCCAGACATGCCACATTTCTCCAAAATATATCACATCTCCTCCAAGAAATACCAGGGTTCCCCCTTCAAATAGGACCTTATCACCCACAAATACCTTTTTTATCCCCAAAAGAGGACAGTTTCTTCCAGAAATGCCACATTTCTCCCAAATAGATCACATCTTCTCCAAGAAATACCAGGGTTCCAACTTCAAATAGGACCGTTCCACCCACAAATACCTCTTTTATCCCCAAAATAGGACAGTTTCTTCCAGAAATGCCACATTTCTCCCAAATATATCACATCTTCTCCAAGAAATACCACGTTTCCCCCTTCAAATACAACGTTTTCACCCACAAATACCTGTTTTATCCCCAAAACAGGACAGTTTCTTCCAGAAATGCCACATTTCTCCCAAATATACCACATCTTCTCCAAGAAATACCACGTTTCCCCATTCAAATAGGACCTTTTCACCCACAAATACCTCTTTTATCCCCAAAATAGGACAGTTTCTTCCAGACATGCCACATTTCTCCCAAATATATCACATCTTCTCCAAGAAATACCAGGTTTCCAACTTAAAATAGGACATTTTCACAAACAAATACCTGTTTTATCCCTCAAATTGGACATATTCTTCCAGAAATGCCAGATTTCTCCCAAATATATCACATCTTCTCCAAGAAATACCACGTTTCCCCCTTCAAATAGGACCTTTTCACCCACAAATACCTCTTTTATCCCCAAAAGAGGACAGTTTCTTCCAGAAATGCCACATTTCACCCAAATATATCTTCTCCAAGAAATACCACGTTTCCCCCTTCAAATAGGACCTTTTCACCCACAAATACCTGTTTTATCCCCAAAAGAGGACAGTTTCTTCCAGAAATGCCACATTTCTCCCAAATAGATCACAACTCCTCCAAGAAATACCACGTTTCCCCCATCATATAGGTCCTTTTCTCCATGAAATACCTCTTTTATCCCCAAAGGAGGACAGATAGGCCAGATTTCTAACAAATATATCACATCTTCTCCAAGAAATACCAGGTTTCCCTCTTCAAATAGGACCTTTTCTCCATGAAATACCTCTTATATCCCCCAAATTGGACAGTTTCTTCCAGAAATGCCTCTTTTCTCCCAAATATATCACATCTTCTCCAAGAAATTCCAGATTTCCTCCTGAAATAGGACCTTGTCACCCACAGAGACCTGTTTTATCCCTTTGTTCCGAGCGACTTTTCGTTTTGGAGTGTTTATCCGATGCTACACTTCAGCATTCTGTGACGAATAAAATAGAAGAGAAAAGCCCCACTAATAAGGCTGCTAGAAGTTCGAGGAGCGACACACGTAGTGCTTTCAGGGAGGACGTTCCAGAAAGTCGAGAGTTGTGGCTTCTTTCCGGCGGAGAAAAAACCCCCTGTTTTCAGGCTATTCAGTAGTCTGCAACTGCAGACTGTCCGGTGTGGTTCAGCGCAAATGCCGCTTTCGAGCCACGAGAGAGGAGGAGCGGCATTCCTATGCCGAGAACGAGCGAATTCAGCGTCCTGCATTGCCTGAAAACAGGGGGTTTTTTCTCCGCAGGAAACAAGCCACAACTCTCGACTTTCTGGAACGTCCTCCCCGAAAGCACTAAGTGCGTTGCTCCTCGAACTTCTAGCGGCCTTATTAGTGGGGCTTTTCTCTTCTACTCTATTCGTCACAGAATGCTGAAGTGTAGCAGCGGATAAACACTCCAAAACGAAATGTCGCCCGGAAGAAAGGGATAAGAATGAGAGAGAAGCGTAGTGCATTCTGCATGGACACATGGAGAAGTCAGAAGCTCTCCATTGCGATGTGCGCAGAAGAAGCCGCTCACTCGTCGGAGCAAAGCATCCGGCTGAAGTCGCTCTTTCCCGGCATCCGAGAGAAACGAGAGCGCTGCTGAAGGCTGCAAGCGGCACTCGGGCAGAACCGCGATGGACCGGACAGCAACTGCAGACTCTCCGGAGCGGTTCAGCGCGAGTGCCGCTTTCGAGCCACGAGATCGAAGGAGCGGTATTGAAATGCCGAGAAGGAGCGAATTCAGCGTCCAACATTGCCTGAAAACAGGGGCTTTTTTCTCCGCAGGAAAGAAGCCACAACTCTCGACTTTCTGGAACGTCCTCCCTGAAAGCACTACGTGTGTCGCTCCTCGAACTTCTAGCTGCCTTATTAGTGTGGTTTCCACTTCTACTCTATTCGTCACAGAATGCTGAAGTGTAGCATCGGATAAACACTCCAAAACGAAATGTCGCTCGGAAGAAAGGGATAAGAATGAGAGAGAAGCGTAGTGCATTCTGCATGGACAGAAGGAGAAGTCAGAAGCTCTCCATTGCGATGTGCGCAGAAGAAGCCGCTCACTCGTCGGAGCAAAGCATCCGGCTGAAGTCGCTCTTTCCCGGCATCCGAGAGAAACGAGAGCGCTGCTGAAGGCTGCAAGCGGCACTCGGGCAGAACCGCGATGGACCGGACAGCAACTGCAGACTCTCCGGAGCGGTTCAGAGCGAGTGCCGCTTTCGAGACACGAGATCGAAGGAGCGGTATTGAAATGCCGAGAAGGTGCGAATTCAGCGTCCTGCAATGCCTGAAAACAGGGGTATTTTTCTCCGCAGGAAAGAAGCCACAACTCTCGACTTTCTGGAACGTCCTCCCTGAAAGCACAATGTGTGTGGCTACTGGACCTTCTAGCTGCCTTATTAGTGGGGCTTTCCACTTCTATTTTATTCGTCACAGAATGTTGAAGTGAAGCAGCGGATAAACACTCCAAAACGAAAAGTCGCTCGGAACAAAGGGATAAAACAGGAATCTGTGGGTGACAATGTCCTATTTCAGGAGGAAACCTGGTATTTCTTGGAGATGTGATATATTTGGGAGAAATGTGGCATTTCTGGAAGAAACTGTCCTCTTTTGGGGATAAAAGAGGTATTTGTGGGTGAAAAGGTCCTTTTGAAGGGGGAAAGCTGGTATTTCTTGGAGAAGATGTGATATATTTGGGAGAAATGTGGCATGTCTGGAAGAAACTGTCCTATTTTGGGGATAAAAGAGGTATTTGTGGGTGAAAAGGTCCTATCTGAAGGGGGAAACCTGGTATTTCTTGGAGAAGATGTGATCTATTTGGGAGAAATGTGGCATTTCTGGAAGAAACTGTCCTCTTTTGGGGATAAAAGAGGTATTTGTGGGTGAAAAGGTCCTATTTGAAGGGGGAAAGCAGGTATTTCTTGGAGAAGATGTGATATATTTGGGAGAAATGTGGCATGTCTGGAAGAAACTGTCCTCTTTTGGGGATAAAAGAGGTATTTGTGGGTGAAAAGGTCGTATTTGAAGGGGGAACCCTGGTATTTCTTGGAGAAGATGTGATCTCTTTGGGAGAAATGTGGCATTTCTGGAAGAAACTGTCCTATTTTGGGGATAAAAGAGGTATTTGTGGGTGAAAAGGTCCTATTTGAAGGGGGAAACGTGGTATTTCTTGGAGAAGATGTGATATATTTGGGAGAAATGTGGCATTCCTGGAAGAAACTGTCCTCTTTTGGGGATAAAAGAGGTATTTGTGGGTGAAAAGGTCCTATTTGAAGGGGGAAACGTGGTATTTCTTGGAGAAGATGTGATATATTTGGGAGAAATGTGGCATGTCTGGAAGAAACTGTCCTCTTTTGGGGATAAAAGAGGTATTTGTGTTTGAAAACGTTGTATTTGAAGGGGGAAACGTGGTATTTCTTGGAGAAGGTGTGATATATTTGGGAGAAATGTGGCATGTCTGGAAGAAACAGACATATTTTGGGGATAAAAGAGGTATTTGTGGGTGAAAAGGTCCTATTTGAAGGGGGAAACCTGGTATTTCTTGGAGAAGATGTGATATGTTTGGCAGAAATGTGGCATTTCTGGAAGAAACTGTCCTCTTTTGGGGGGAGAAGGCTGGTATTTGTGGGAGAAAAGGTCCTATTTCAGGAGGAATCCTGGTATTTCTAGGAGAAGATGTGATATATCTGGGGGAAATGTGGCATTTCTGGAAGAAACTGTCCTATTTTGGGGATAAAAGAGGTATTTGTGGGTGAAAAGGTCGTATTTCAGGAGGAATCCTGGTATTTCTTGGAGAAGATGTGATATATTTGGGAGAAATGTGGCCTTCCTGGAAGAAACTGTCCTCTTTTGGGGATAAAAGAGATATTTGTGGGTGAAAAGGTCCTATTTGAAGGGGGAAAGCAGGTATTTCTTGGAGAAGATGTGATATATTTGGGAGAAATGTGGCATTTCTGGAAGAATATGTCCAATTTGAGGAATAGAACAGGTATGTGAGGTTGAAAAGGTCCTAGTTGAAGGGGGAAACCTGGTATTTCTTGGAGAAGATGTGATATATTTGGGAGAAATGTGGCATGTCTGGAAGAAACTGTCCTCTTTTGGGGATAAAAGAGGTATTTGTGGGTGAAAAGGTCCTATTTGAAGGGGGAAACCTGGTATTTCTTTGAGAAGATGTGATTTATTTGGGAGAAATGTGGCATTTCTGGAAGAAACTGTCCTCTTTTGGGCATAAAACAGGTATTTGTGGTTGAAAAGGTCCTATTTGAAGGGGGAAACGTGGTATTTCTTGGAGAAGATGTGATATATTTGGGAGAAATGTGGCATGTCTGGATGAAACTGTCCTCTTTTGGGGATAAAAGAAGTATTTGTGGGTGAAAAGGTCCTATTTGAAGGGGGAAACGTGGTATATCTTGGAGAAGATGTGATATATTTGGGAGAAATGTGGCATTTCTGGAAGAATATGTCCAATTTGAGGGACAAAACAGGTATTTGTGGTTGAAAAGGTCCTATTTGAAGGGGGAAACCGGGTATTACTTGGAGAAGATGTGATATGTTTGGGGGAAATCTGGCATTTCTGGAAGAAACTGTCCTATTTGGGGGGAGAAGGCTGGTATTTGTGGGAGAAAAGGTCCTATTTCAGGAGGAATCCTGGTATTTCTTGGAGAAGATGTGATATATTTGGGAGAAATGTGGCATGTCTGGAAGAAAATGTCCAATTTGGGGGGAGAAGGCTGGTAGTTTTGGGTGAGAAGGTCCTCTTTCAGGAGGAATCCTGGTATTTCTTGGAGAAGATGTGATATATTTTTTGAAGAAATCTGGCATTCCTGGAAGAAACTGTCCTCTTTTGGGGATAAAAGAGGATTTTGTGGAAAAGGTCCTATTTGAAGGGGGAAGCGTGGTATTTCTTGGAGAAGATGTGATATATTTGGGAGAAATGTGGCATTTCTGGAAGAAACTGTCCTCTTATGGGGATAGAACAGGTATTTGTGGGTGAAAAGGTCTTATTTGAAGGGGGAAAGCTGGTATTTCTTGGAGAAGATGTGATATATTTGGGAGAAATCTGGCATTTCTGGAAGAAACTGTCCTATTTGGGGGGAGAAGGGCGGTATTTGTGGGAGAAAAGTTCCTATTTCAGGAGGAATCCTGGTATTTCTTGGAGGAGATGTGATATGTTTGGGAGAAATGTGGCATTTCTGGAAGAAACTGTCCTCTTTTGGGGATAAAAGAGGTATTTGTGGGTGAAAAGGTCCTATTTGAAGGGGGAAAGCTGGTATTTCTTGGAGAAGATGTGATATATTTGGGAGAAATGTGGCATGTCTGGAAGAAAATGTCCTCTTTTGGGGATAAAAGAGGTATTTGTGGGTGAAAAGGTCCTATTTGAAGGGGGAAACCTGGTATTTCTTGGAGAAGATGTGATCTATTTGTGAGAAATCGGGCATTTCTGGAAGAAACTGTCCTCTTTTGGGGATAAAACAGGTATTTGTGGGTGAAAACGTTGTATTTGAAGGGGGAAACCTGTTATTTCTTGGAGAAGATGTGATATATTTGGGAGAAATGTGGCATGTCTGGAAGAAACTGTTCTATTTTGGGGATAAAAGAGGTATTTGTGGGTGAAAAGGTCCTATTTGAAGGGGGAAAGCTGGTAATTCTATGAGAAGATGTGATATATTTGGGAGAAATGTGGCATTTCTGGAAGAAACTGTCGTATTTTGGGGATAAAAGAGGTATTTGTGGGTGAAAAGGTCTTATTTCAAGGAAGAAACCTGGTATTTCTTGGAGAAGATGTGATATATTTGGGAGAAATGTAGCATGTCAGGAAGAAAGTGTCCTCTTTTGGGGATAAAAGAGGTATTTGTGGGTGAAAAGTTCCTATTTGAAGGAGGAAACCTGGTATTTCTTGGAGAAGATGTGATATGTTTGGGAGAAATGTGGGATTTCTGGACGTAACTGTTCTATTTTGGGGACAAAAGAGGTATTTGTGGGTGATAAGGTCCTATTTGAAGGGGGAAAGCTGGTATTTCTTGGAGAAGATGTGATATATTTGGGGGAAATCTGGCATTTCTGGAAGAAACTGTCCTATTTGGGGGGAGAAGGCTGGTATTTGTGGGTGATAAGGTCCTCTTTCAGGAGGAATCCTGGTATTTCTTGGAGAAGATGTGATGTATTTGGGAGAAATGTGGCATTTCTGGAAGAAACTGTCCTATTTGAGGAAAAAGAGGTATTTGTGGGTGAAAAGGTCGTATTTCAGGAGGAATCCTGGTATTTCTTGGAGAAGATGTGATATATTTGGGAGAAATGTGGCCTTTCTGGTAGAAACTGTCCTCTTTTGGGGATAAAACAGGTATTTGTGGGTGAAAAGGTCCTATTTGAAGGAGGAAACCTGGTATTTCTTGGAGAAGATATGATCTATTTGGGAGAAATGTGGCATTTCTGAAAGAAAGTGTCCTATTTTGGGGATAAAAGAGTTTTTTGGGGGGAAAAGGTCCAATTTGAAGGGGGAAACCTGGTATTTCTTGGAGAAGATGTGATATGTTTGGGAGTAATGAGGCCTTTCTGGAAGAAACTGTCCTCTTTTGGGGATAAAAGAGGTATTTGTGGGTGAAAAGGTCGTATTTCCAGGGGAAAACCTGGTATTTCTTGGAGAAGATGTGATATATTTGGGAGAAATGTGGCATTTCTGGAAGAAACTGTCCTCTTTTGGGGATAAAACAGATATTTGTGGGTGAAAAGGTCCTATTTGAAGGGGGAACCCTGGTATTTCTTGGAGAAGATGTGATCTATTTGGGAGAAATGTGGCATTTCTGGAAGAAAATGTCAAATTTGGGGGGAGAAGGCTGGTAGTTGTGGGTGAGAAGGTCCTATTTGAAGGGGGAAAACGGGTATTTCTTGGAGAAGATGTGATATGTTTGGGGGAAATCTGGCATTTCTGGAAGAAACTGTCCTATTTGGGGGGAGAAGGCTGGTATTTGTGGGAGAAAAGGTCCTATTTCAGGAGGAATCCTGGTATTTCTTGGAGATGATGTGATATATTTGGGAGAACTATGGCATGTCTGGAAGAAAATGTCCTATTTGGGGGGAGAAGGCTGGTAGTTTTGGGTGAGAAGGTCCTCTTTCAGGAGGAATCCTGGTATTTCTTGGAGAAGATGTGATATATTTGGGAGAAATCTGGCATTCCTGGAAGAAACTGTCCTCTTTTGGGGATAAAAGAGGTTTTTTTGGGGAAAAGGTCCTATTTGAAGGGGGAAGCGTGGTATTTCTTGGAGAAGATGTGATATATTTGGGAGAAATGTGGCATGTCTGGAAGAAACTGTCCTATTTGAGGGATAAAAGAGGTATTTGTGGGTGAAATGTTCCTATTTCCAGGGGTAAACGTGGTATTTCTTGGAGAAGATGAGATCTATTTGGGAGAAATGTGGCATTTCTGGAAGAAACTGTCCTCTTATGGGGATAGAACAGGTTTTTGTGGGTGAAAAGGTCCTATTTGAAGGGGGAAACCTGGTATTTCTTGGAGAAGATGTGATATATTTGGGAGAAATGTGGTATTTCTGGAAGAAAATGTCCAATTTGAGGGATTAAAGAGGTATTTGTGGGTGAAAAGGTCCTATTTGTAGGGGGAACCCTGGTATTTCTTGGAGAAGATGTGATATATTTGGGAGAAATATGGCATGTCTGGAAGAAACTGTCCTCTTTTGGGGATAAAAGAGGTATTTGTGTGTGAAAAGGTCCTATTTGAAGGGGGAAACGTGGTATTTCTTGGAGAAGATGTGATATATTTGGGAGAAATGTGGCATTTCTGGAAGAAACCGAGCTCTTTTGGGGTAAAACAGGTATTTGTGGGTGAAAAGGTCCTATTTGAAGGGGGAATCCTGGTATTTCTTGGAGAAGATGTGATATATTTGGGAGAAATGTGGCATTTCTGGAAGAAACTGTCCTCTTTTGGGGATAAAAGAGGTCTTTGTGGGTGAAAAAGTCCTATTTCTAGGGGGAAAGCTGGTATTTCTTGGAGAAGATGTGATCTATTTGGGAGAAATCTGGCATTTCTGGAAGAAACTGTCCAATTTGAGGGATAAAAGAGGTATTTGTGGGTGAAAAGTTCCTATTTCAAGGGGTAAACCACTTATTTCTTAGGGAAGATGTGATATATTTGGGAGAAATCTGGCATGTCTGGAAGAATCTGTCCTCTTTTGGGGATAAAAGAGGTATTTGTGGGTGAAAAGGTCCTATTTGAAGGGGGAAAGCTGGTATTTCTTGGAGAAGATGTGATATATTTGGGAGAAATCTGGCCTTTCTGGAAGAAACTGTCCTCTTTTGGGGATAAAACAGGTATCTGTGGGAGAAAAAGTCCTATTTGAAGGGGGAAAGCTGGTATTTCTTGGAGAAGATGTGATCTATTTGGGTGAAATGTGGCATTTCTGGCAGAAACTTTCCTATTTTGGGGATAAAAGTGGTATTTGTGGGTGAAAAGGTCCTATTTGAAGGGGGAAACGTGGTATTTCTTGGAGAAGATGTGATATATTTGGGAGAAATGTGGCATTTCTGGAAGAAACTGTCCTCTTTTGGGGATAAAACAGGTATTTGTGGGTGAGAAGGTCCTATTTGAAGGGGGAAACCTGGTATTTCTAGGAGGAGATGTGATATATTTGGGAGAAATGTGGCATTTCTGGAAGAAACTGTCCTCTTTTGGGGATAAAAGAGGTATTTGTGGGTGAAAATGTCCAATTTCAGGTGCAATCCTGGTATTTCTTGGAGAAGATGTGATATATTTGGGAGAAATGTGGCATTTCTGGAAGAAACTATCCTCTTTTGGGGATAAAACAGGTATTTGTGGGTGAGAAGGTCCTATTTCTACGGGGAAAGCTGGTATTTCTTGGAGAAGATGTGATATATTTGGGAGAAATGTGGCATTTCTGGAAGAAACTGTCCTATTTTGGGGATAAAAGAGGTATTTGTGGGTGAAAAGGTCCTATTTGAAGGGGGAACCCTGGTATTTCTTGGAGAAGATGTGATATATTTGGGAGAAATGTGGCATTTCTGGAAGAAACCGAGCTCTTTTGGGGTAAAAGAGGTATTTGTGGGTGAAAAGGTCCTATTGGAAGGGGGAAACCTGGTATTTCTTGGAGAAGATGTGATATATTTGGGAGAAATGTGGCCTTTCTGGAAGAAACTGTCCTCTTTTGGGGATAAAAGAGGTATTTGTGGGTGAAAAGGTCCTATTTCAGGTGGAATCCTTGTATTTCTTGGAGAAGATGGCCACATTTCTCCCAAATATATCACATCTTCTCCAAGAAATACCAGCTTTCCCCCTTCAAATAGGACCTTTTCACCCACAAATACCTCTTTTATCTCCCAAATAGGACAGTTTCTTCCAGACATGCCACATTTCTCCCAAATATATCACATCTTCTCCAAGAAATAACAGGATTCCACCTGAAATAGGACCTTTTCACTCACAAATACCTGTATTATCCCCAAAATAGAACAGTTTCTTCCGGACATGCCACATTTCTCCCAAATATATCACATCTTCTCCAAGAAATACCAGGTTTACCCCTTCAAATAGGAACTTTTCACCCACAAATACCTGTTATATCCCCAAAAGAGGACAGTTTCTGCCAGAAAGGCCACATTTATCCCAAACATATCACATCTTCTCCAAGAAATACCAGGGTTCCCCCTTCAAATAGGACCTTTTCACCCACAAATATCTGTTTTATCCCCAAAAGAGGACAGTATCTTCCATAAATGCTGATTTCTCCCAAATAGATCACATCTTCTCCAAGAAATACCACGTTTCCCCCTTCAAATAGGACCTGTTCACCCACAAATACCATTTTATCCCCTAAATTGGACAGTTTCTTCCAGACATGCCACATTTCTCCCAAATATATCACATCTTCTCCAAGAAATACCAGGATTCCACCTGAAATAGGACCTTTTCACCCACAAATACCTCTTTTATCCCCAAAAGAGCTCGGTTTCTTCCAGAAATGCCACATTTCTCCCGAATAGATCACATCTTCTCCAAGAAATACCACGTTTCCCCCTTCAAATAGGACCTTCTCACCCACAGATACCTGTTTTATCCCCAAAAGAGGACAGTTTCTTCCAGAAATGCCACATTTCTCCCAAATAGATCACATCTTCTCCAAGAAATACCAGCTTTCCCCCTTCAAATAGGACCTTTTCACCCACAAGTACCTCTTTTATCCCCAAAAGAGGACAGATTCTTCCAGAAATGCCAGATTTCTCCCAAATAGATCATATCTTCTCTAAGAAATAAGTGGTTTACCCCTTGAAATAGGAACTTTTCACCCACAAATACCTCTTTTATCCCTCAAATTGGACATTTTCTTCCTGAAATGCCAGATTTCTCCCAAATATATCACATCTTCTCCAAGAAATACCACGTTTCCCCCTTCAAATAGGACCTTTTCACCCACAAATACCTCTTTTATCCCCAAAATAGGACAGTTTCTTCCAGAAATGCCACATTTCTCCCATATAGATCACATCTTCTCCAAGAAATACCAGGTTTCCCCCTTCAAATAGGACCTTTTCACCCACAAATACCTCTTTTATCCCCAAAATAGGACAGTTTCTTCCAGAAAGGCCACATTTCTCCCAAATAGATCACATCTTCTCCAAGATATACCAGGTTTCCCCCTTCAAATAGGACCTTTTCACCCACAAATACCTGCTTTATCCCCAAAAGAGGACAGTTTCTTCCAGAAATGCCAGATTTCTCCCAAATATATCACATCTTCTCCAAGAAATAACAGGTTTCCCCCTTCAAATGCAGTGTTTTCACCCACAAATACCTGTTTTATCCCCAAAATAGGACAGTTTCTTCCAGAAATGCCACATTTCTCCCAAATATACCACATCTTCTCCAAGAAATACCAGCTTTCCCCCTTCAAATAGGACCTTTTCACCCGCAAATACCTCTTTTATCCCCAAAATAGGACAGTTTCTTCCAGACATGCCACATTTCTCCCAAATATATCACATCTTCTCCAAGATATACCACGTTTCCCCCTTCAAATAGGACCTTATCACCCACAAATACCTCTATTGTCCACAAAATAGAACAGTTATGTCCAGAAATGCCACATTTCTCCCAAACATATCACATCTTCTCCAAGAAATACCAGCTTTCCTTTTTCAAATAGGACCTTTTCACCCACAAATACCTCTTGTATCCCCAAAAGAGGACAGTTTCTTCCAGACATGCCACATTTCTCCCAAATATATCACATCTTCTCCAAGAAATACCAGGGTTCCCCCTTCAAATAGGACCTTTTCACCCACAAATACCTCTTTTATCCCCAAAAGAGGACATTTTCTTCCAGAAAGGCCACATTTCTCCCAAATACATCACATCTTCTCCAAGAAATACCAGGTTTCCCCCTTCAAATAGGACCTTTTCACCCACAAATACCTCTTTTATCCCCAAAAGAGGACAGTTTCTTCCAGAAATGCCAGATTTCTCCCAAATATATCACATCTTCTCCAAGAAATAACAGGTTTCCCCCTTCAAATAGGACCTTTTCACCCACAAATACCTGTTTTATCCCCAAAATAGGACAGTTTCTTCCAGAAAGGCCACTTTTCTCCCAAATATACCTCTTCTTCTCCAAGAAATACCACGTTTCCCCCTTCAAATAGGACCTTTTCACCCACAAATACCTGTTTTATCCCCAAAAGAGGACAGTTTCTTCCAGACATGCCACATTTCTCCCAAATATATCACATCTTCTCATAGAAATACCAGCTTTCCCCCTTCAAATAGGACATTTTCAACCACAAATACCGGTATTATTCCTCAAATTGGACATATTCTTCCAGAAATGCCAGATTTCTCCCAAATATATCACATCTTCTCCAAGAAATACCACGTTTCCCCCTTCAAATAGGACCTTTTCACCCACAAATACCTGTTTTATCCCCAAAACAGGACAGTTTCTTCCAGAAATGCCACATTTCTCCCAAATATATCACATCTACTCCAAGAAATACCAGGGTTCCCCCTTCAAATGGGAAATTTTCACCCACAAATACCTCTTTTATCCCCAAAATACGACAGTTTCTTCCAGAAATGCCAGATTTCTCCCAAATAGATCACATCTTCTCCAAGAAATACCACGTTTCCCCCTTCAAATAGGACCTTTTCAACCACAAATACCTCTTTTATCCCTCAAATTGGACATATTCTTCCAGAAAGGCCACATTTCTCCCAAATATATCACATCTTCTCCAAGAAATACCAGCTTTCCCCCTTCAAATTGGACCTTTTCACCCACAAATACCTCTTTTATCCCCAAAATAGAACAGTTTCTTCCAGAAAGGCCACATTTCTCCCAAATATATCACATCTTCTCCAAGAAATACCAGGTTTCCCCCTTCAAATAGGACCTTTTCACCCACTAATACCAGGCTTCTCCCCCCAAATAGGACATTTTCTTCCAGAAATGCCACATTTCTCCCAAATATATCACATCTTCTCCAAGAAATGCCAGGTTTCCCCCTTCAAATAGGAAATTTTCACCCACAAGTACCTGTTTTATCCCCAAAAGAGGACAGTTTCTTCCAGAAATGCCACATTTCTCCCAAATAGATCACATCTTCTCCAAGAAATACCAGGGTTCCCCCTTCAAATAGGACCTTTTCACCCACAAATACCTCTTTTATCCCCAAAATAGGGCAGTTTCTTTCGGAAATGCCAGATTTCTCCAAATTATATCACATCTCCTCCAAGAAATACCAGAATTCCTCCTGAAATAGGACCTTTTCTCCCACAAATACCAGCCTTCTCCCCCCAAATAGGACATTTTCTTCCAGACATGCCACATATCACCCAAATATATCACCTCTTCTCCAAGAAATACCAGCTTTCCCCCTTCAAATAGGACCTTTTCACCTACAAATACCTCTTTTATCCCCAAAATAGAACAGTTTCTTCCAGAAATGCCACATTTCACCCAAACATATCACATCTTCTTCAAGAAATACCAGGGTTCCCCCTTCAAATAGGACATTTTCACCCACAAATACCTCTATTACCCCAAAAGAGGACAGTTTCTTCCAGAAATGCCACATTTCTCCCAAATATATCACATCTTCTCCAAGAAATACCACGTTTCCCCCTTCAAATAGGACCTTTTCACCCACAAATACCTCTTTTATCCCCAAAAGAGGACAGTTTCTTCCAGAAATGCCACATTTCTCCCAAATAGATCACATCTTCTCCAAGAAATACCAGGTTTCCCCCTTCAAATAGGACCTTTTCACCCACAAATACCTCTTTTATCCCCAAAAGAGGACAGTTTCTTCCAGAAAGGCACATTTCTCCCAAATATATCACATCTTCTCCAAGAAATACCAGCTTTCCCCCTTCAAATTGGACCTTTTCACCCACAAATACCTCTTTTATCCCCAAAATAGGACAGTTTCTTCCTGAAATGCCAGATTTCTCCCAAATATATCACATCTTCTCCAAGAAATAACAGGTTTCCCCCTTCAAATACAGTGTTTTCACCCACAAATACCTGTTTTATCCCCAAAACAGGACAGTTTCTTCCAGAAATGCCACATTTCTCCCAAATATACCACATCTTCTCCAAGAAATACCAGGGTTCCCCCTTCAAATAGGACCTTTTCACCCACAAATACCTCTTTTATCCCCAAAAGAGGACAGTTTCTTCCAGACATGCCACATTTCTCCCAAATATATCACATCTTCTCCAAGAAATACCACGTTTCCCCCTTCAAATAGGACATTTTCACCCACAAATACCTCTTTTATCCCCAAAAGAGGACAGTTTCTTCCAGAAATGCCACATTTCTCCCAAATATATCACATCTTCTCCAAGAAATAACAGGTTTCCCCCTTCAAATACAGTGTTTTCACCCACAAATACCTGTTTTATCCCCAAAAGAGGACAGTTTCTTCCAGAAATGCCACATTTCTCCCAAATATATCACATCTTCTCCAAGAAATACCAGCTTTCCAACTTCAAATAGGACCTTTTCACCCACTAATACCAGGCTTCTCCCCCCAAATAGGACATTTTCTTCCAGAAATGCCACATTTCTCCCAAATATATCACATCTTCCCCAAGCAATACCAGGGTTCCCCCATCAAATAGGACCTTTTCACCCACAAATACCTCTTTTATCCCCAAAATAGGACAGTTTCTGCCAGAAATGCCACATTTCTCCCAAATAGATCACATCTCCTCCAAGAAATACCAGGATTCCTCCTGAAATAGGACCTTTTATCCCACAAATACCAGCCTTCTCCCCCCAAATAGGACATTTTCTTCCAGACATGCCACATATCACCCAAATATATCACATCTTCTCCAAGAAATACCAGCTTTCCCCCTTCAAATAGGACCTTTTCACCCACTTATACCAGGCTTCTCCCCCCAAATAGGACAGTTTCTTCCAGAAATGCCACATTTCTCCCAAATATATCACATCTTCTCCAAGAAATACCAGGATTCCTCCTGAAATAGGACCTTTTCTCCCACAAATACCAGCCTTCTCCCCCCAAAATAGGACAGTTTCTTCCAGAAATGCCAGATTTCTCCCAAATAGATCACATCTTCTCCAAGAAATACCAGCTTTCCCCCTTCAAATAGGTCCTTATCACCCACAAATACCTCTTTTGTCCCCAAAATAGAACAGTTTCTTCCAGAAATGCCACATTTCTCCCAAACATATCACATCTTCTCCAAGAAATACCAGCTTTCCTTTTTTAAAATAGGACCTTTTCACCCACAAATACCTCTTTTATCCCCAAAAGAGGACAGTTTCTTCCAGACATGCCACATTTCTCCCAAATATATCACATATTCTCCAAGAAATACCACGTTTCCCCCTTCAAATAGGACCTTTTCAACCACAAATACCTCTTTTATCCCCACAATAGGACATTTTCTTCCAGAAAGGCCACATTTCTCCCAAATAGATCACATCTTCTCCAAGAAATACCAGGTTTCCCCCTTCAAATAGGACCTTTTCACCCACAAATACCTCTTTTATACCCAAAATAGGACATTTTCTTCCAGAAATGCCAGATTTCTCCCAAATACATCACATCTTCTCCAAGAAATAACAGGTTTCCCCCTTCAAATAGGACCTTTTCACCCACAAATACCTCTTGTATCCCCAAAAGAGGACAGTTTCTTCCAGAAAGGCCACATTTCTCCCAAATATACCTCATCTTCTCCAAGAAATACCAGCTTTCCCCCTTCAAATAGGACCTTTTCAACCAAAAATACCTGTTTCATCCCCAAAAGAGGACAGTTTCTTCCAGACATGCCATATTTCTCCCAAATATATCACATCTTCTCCAAGAAATACCAGCTTTCCCCCTTCAAATAGGACCTTTTCAACCACAAATACCGGTATTATCCCTCAAATTGGACATATTCTTCCAGAAATGCCAGATTTCTCCCAAATAGATCACATCTTCTCCAAGAAATACCAGGGTTCCCCCTTCCAATAGGACCTTTTCACCCACAAATACCTCTTTTATCCCCAAAAGAGGACAGTTTCTTCCAGAAATGCCACATTTCTCCCAAATAGATCACATCTTCTCCAAGAAATACCACGTTTCCCCCTTCAAATAGGACCTTTTCTACCACAAATACCTGTTTTTTCCCTCAAATTGGACATATTCTTCCAGAAAGGCCACATTTCTCCCAAATATATCACATCTTCTCCAAGAAATGCCAGGGTTCCCCCTTCAAATAGGAAATTTTCACCCACAAGTACCTGTTTTATCCCCAAAAGAGGACAGTTTCTTCCAGACATGCCACATTTCTCCCAAATATATCACATCTTCTCCAAGAAATACCAGGGTTCCCCCTTCAAATACGACCTTTTCACCCACAAATACCTCTTTTATCCCCAAAAGAGGACAGTTTCTTACAGAAATGCCACATTTCTCCCAAATAGATCACATCTCCTCCAAGAAATACCAGGATTCCTCCTGAAATAGGACCTTTTCTCCCACAAATACCAGCCTTCTCCCCCCAAATAGGACATTTTCTTCCAGACATGCCACATATCACCCAAATATATCACATCTTCTCCAAGAAATACCACTTTTCCCCCTTCAAATAGGACCTTTTCACCTACAAATACCTCTTTTATCCCCAAAATAAAACAGTTTCTTCCAGAAATGCCACATTTCACCCAAACATATCACATCTTCTTCAAGAAATACCAGGGTTCCCCCTTCAAATAGGACCTTTTCACCCACAAATAACTCTTTTATCCCCAAAAGAGGACAGTTTCTTCCAGAAAGGCCACATTTCTCCCAAACATATCACATCTCCTCCAAGAAATACCAGGATTTCTCCTGTAATAGGACCTTTTCTCCCACAAGTACCAGCCTTTTCCCCCCAAAAGAGGACAGTTTCTTCCAGAAATGCCATATTTCTCCCAAATATATCACATCTTCTCCAAGAAATACCAGGTTTTCCCCTTCAAATAGGACCTTTTCACCCACAAATACCTCTTTTATCCCCAAAAGAGGACAGTTTCTTCCAGAAAGGCCACATTACTCCCAAACATATCACATCTTCTCCAAGAAATACCCGGTTTCCCCCTTCAAATAGGACCTTTTCCCCCCAAAAAAATCTTTTATCCCCAAAAGAGGGCAGTTTCTTCCAGAAATGCCACATTTCTCCCAAATATATCATATGTTCTCCAAGAAATACCAGGTTTCCTCCTTGAAATAGGAACTTTTCACCCACAAATACCATTTTTATCCCTAAAATAGGACAGCTTCCTCCAGAAAGGCCACATTTCTCCCAAATATATCACATCTTCTCCAAGAAATACCAGGATTCCTCCTGAAATACGACCTTTTCACCAACAAATTCCTCTTTTATCCCTCAAATAGGACAGTTTCTTCCAGACATGCCACATTTCTCCCAAATATATCACATCTTCTCCAAGAAATACCAGGATTCCTCCTGAAATACGAACTTTTCTCCCACAAATACCAGCCTTCTCCCCCCAAATAGGACAGTTTCTTCCAGAAATGCCACATTTCTCCCAAATATATCACATCTTCTCCAAGAAATACCAGCTTTCCCCCTTCGAATAGGACCTTATCACCCACAAATACCTCTTTTGTCCCCAAAATAGAACAGTTACGTCCAGAAATGCCACATTTCTCCCAAACATATCACATCTTCTCCAAAAAATACCAGGTTTCCTCCTTGAAATAGGACCTTTTCACCCATAAATACCTCTTGTATCCCCAAAAGAGGACAGTTTCTTCCTGACATGCTACATTTCTCCCAAATATATCACATCTTCTCCAAGAAATACCAGGCTTCCCCCTTCAAATAGGACCTTTTCAACCACAAATATCGGTATTATCCCTCAAATTGGACATGTTCTTCCAGAAATGCCAAATTTCTCCCAAATATATCACATCTTCTCCAAGAAATACCAGGGTTCCCCCTTCCAATAGGACCTTTTCACCCACAAATACCTCTTTTATCCCCAAAAGAGGACAGTTTCTTCCAGAAATGCCACATTTCTCCCAAATAGATCACATCTTCTCCAAGAAATACCACGTTTCCCCCTTCAAATAGGAAATTTTCACCCACAAATACCTCTTTTATCCCCAGAAGAGGACATTTTCTTCCAGAAATGCCAGATTTCTCCCAAATAGATCACATCTTCTCCAAGAAATACCACGTTTCCCCCTTCAAATAGGACCTTTTCAACCACAAATACCTGTTTTATCCCTCAAATTGGACATATTCTTCCAGAAAGGCCACATTTCTCCCAAATATATCACATCTTCTCCAAGAAATACCAGCTTTCCCCCTTCAAATTGGACCTTTTCACCCACAAATACCTCTTTTACCCCAAAAGAGCTCGGTTTCTTCCAGAAATGCCACATTTCTCCCAAATAGATCACATCTTCTCCAAGAAATACCAGGTTTCCCCCTTCAAATAGGACCTTTTCACCCACTAATACCAGGCTTCTCCCCACAAATAGGACATTTTCTTCCAGAAATGCCACATTTCTCCCAAATATATCACATCTTCTCCAAGAAATGCCATGTTTCCCCCTTCAAATACAACGTTTTCACCCACAAATACCTGTTTTATCCCCAAAAGAGGACAGTTTCTTCCAGAAATGCCAGATTTCTCCCAAATAGATCACATCTTCTCCAAGAAATACCAGCTTTCCCCCTTCAAATAGGACCTTTTCACCCACAAATACCTCTTTTATCCCCAAAATAGGACAGTTTCTGCCAGAAATGCCAGATTTCTCCCAAATAGATCACATCTTCTCCAAGAAATACCAGGATTCCTCCTGAAATAGGACCTTTTCTCCCACAAATACCAGCCTTCTCCCCCCATATAGGACATTTTCTTCCAGACATGCCACATTTCACCCAAACATATCACATCTTCTTCAAGAAATACCAGGGTTCCCCCTTCAAATAGGACCTTTTCACCCACAAGTACCTGTTTTATCCCCAAAAGAGGACAGTTTCTTCCAGAAAGGCCACATTTCTCCCAAACATATCACATCTCCTCCAAGAAATACCAGGATTTCTCCTGTAATAGGACCTTTTCTCCCATAAATACCAGCCTTTTCCCCCCAAAAGAGGACAGTTTCTTCCAGAAATGCCATATTTCTCCCAAATATATCACATCTTCTCCAAGAAATACCAGGTTTTCCCCTTCAAATAGGACCTTTTCACCCACAAATACCTCTTTTATCCCCAAAAGAGGACAGTTTCTTCCAGAAAGGCCACATTACTCCCAAACATATCACGTCTTCTCCAAGAAATACCAGGTTTCCCCCTTCAAATAGGACCTTTTCCCCCCAAAAAACTCTTTTATCCCCAAAAGTGGGCAGTTTCTTCCAGAAATGCCACATTTCTCCCAAATATATCATATCTTCTCCAAGAAATACCAGCTTTCCTCCTTGAAATAGGAACTTTTCACCCACAAATACCTGTTTTATCCCCAAAATAGGACAGCTTCTTCCAGAAAGGCCACATTTCTCCCAAATATATCACATCTTCTCCAAGAAATACCAGGATTCCTCCTGAAATACGACCTTTTCTCCCACAAATACCTCTTTTATCCCTCAAATAGGACAGTTTCTTCCAGACATGCCACATTTCTCCCAAATATATCACATCTTCTCCAAGAAATACCAAGATTCCTCCTGAAATACGACCTTTTCTCCCACAAATACCAGCCTTCTCCCCCCAAATAGGACAGTTTCTTCCAGAAATGCCACATTTCTCCCAAACATATCACATCTTCTCCAAGAAATACCAAGTTTCCTCCTTGAAATAGGACCTTTTCACCCACAAATACCTCTTGTATCCCCAAAAGAGGACAGTTTCTTCCTGACATGCTACATTTCTCCCAAATATATCACATCTTCTCCAAGAAATACCAGGTTTCCCCCTTGTAATAAGACCTTTTCACCCACAAATACCTCTTTTATCCCCAAAAGAGGACAGTTTCTTCCAGAAATGCCACATTTCTCCCAAATATATCACATCTTCTCCAAGAAATACCACGTTTCCCCCTTCAAATAGGACCTTTTCACCCACAAATACCTCTTTTATCCCCAAAATAGGACAGTTTCTTCCAGAAAGGCCACATTTCTCCCAAACATATCACATCTTCTCCAAGAAATACCAGGTTTCCTCCTTGAAATAGGACCTTTTCACCCACAAATACCTCTTGTATCCCCAAAAGAGGACAGTTTCTTCCTGACATGCTACATTTCTCCCAAATATATCACATTTTCTCCAAGAAATACCAGGTTTCCCCCTTCAAATAGGACCTTTTCACCCACAAATACCGGTATTATCCCTCAAATTGGACATATTCTTCCAGAAATGCCACATTTCTCCCAAATATATCACATCTTCTCCAAGAAATACCAGGTTTCCCCCTTCAAATAGGACCTTTTCACCCACAAATACCTGTTTTATCCCCAAAAGAGGACAGTTTCTTCCAGAAATGCCACATTTCTCCCAAATAGATCACATCTTCTCCAAGAAATTCCAGGGTTCCCCCTTCAAATAGGAAATTTTCACCCACAAATACCACTTTAATCCCCAAAAGAGGACATTTTCTTCCAGAAATGCCAGATTTCTCCCAAATAGATCACATCTTCTCCAAGAAATACCACGTTTCCCCCTTCAAATAGGACCTTTTCACCCACAAATACCTGTTTTATCCCTCAAATTGGACATATTCTTCCAGAAAGGCCACATTTCCCCCAAATATATCACATCTTCTCCAAGAAATACCAGCTTTCCCCCTTCAAATTGGACCTTTTCACCCACAAATACCTCTTTTATCCCCAAAATAGAACAGTTTCTTCCAGAAATGCCACATTTCTCCCAAATAGATCACATCTTCTCCAAGAAATACCAGGTTTCCCCCTTCAAATACAACGTTTTCACCCTCAAATACCTGTTTTATCCCCAAAAGAGGACAGTTTCTTCCAGAAATGCCACATTTCTCCCAAATAGATCACAGCTTCTCCAAGAAATACCACGTTTCCCCCTTCAAATAGGAAATTTTCACCCACAAGTACCTGTTTTATCCCCAAAAGAGGACAGTTTCTTCCAGAAATGCCACATTTCTCCCAAATATATCACATCTTCTCCAAGAAATACCAGGGTTCCCCCTTCAAATACGACCTTTTCACCCACAAATACCTCTTTTATCCCCAAAATAGGACAGTTTCTGCCAGAAATGCCAGATTTCTCCCAAATAGATCACATCTCCTCCAAGAAATACCAGGATTCCTCCTGAAATAGGACCTTTTCTCCCACAAATACCAGCCTTCTCCCCCCAAATAGGACATTTTCTTCCAGACATGCCACATATCACCCAAATATATCACATCTTCTCCAAGAAATACCACGTTTCCCCCTTCAAATAGGACCTTTTCACCTACAAATACCACTTTTATCCCCAAAATAGAACAGTTTCTTCCAGAAATGCCACATTTCACCCAAACATATCACATCTTCTTCAAGAAATACCAGGATACCTCCTTCAAATAGGACCTTTTCACCCACAAGTACCTGTTTTATCCCCAAAATAGAACAGTTTCTTCCAGAAAGGCCACATTTCTCCCAAACATATCACATCTCCTCCAAGAAATACCAGGATTTCTCCTGTAATACGACCTTTTCTCCCACAAATACCAGCCTTTTCCCCCCAAAAGAGGACAGTTTCTACCAGAAATGCCATATTTCTCCCAAATAGATCACATCTTCTCCAAGAAATACCAGGTTTTCCCCAGGAAATACGACCTTTTCACCCACAAATACCTCTTTTATCCCCAAAAGAGGACAGTTTCTCCCAGAAAGGCCACATTACTCCCAAACATATCACATCTTCTCCAAGAAATACCAGGGTTCCCCCTTCAAATTGGACCTTTTCCCCCCAAAAAACTCTTTTATCCCCAAAAGAGGACAGTTTCTTCCAGACATGCCACATTTCTCCCAAATAGATCACATCTTCTCCAAGAAATACCAGGTTTCCCCCTTCAAATAGGACCTTTTCACCCACAAATACCTGTTTTATCCCTCAAATTGGACATATTCTTCCAGAAAGGCCACATTTCTCCCAAATATATCACATCTTCTCCAAGAAATACCAGCTTTCCCCCTTCAAATTGGACCTTTTCACCCACAAATACCTCTTTTACCCCAAAAGAGCTCGGTTTCTTCCAGAAATGCCACATTTCTCCCAAATAGATCACATCTTCTCCAAGAAATACCAGGTTTCCCCCTTCAAATAGGACCTTTTCACCCACTAATACCAGGCTTCTCCCCACAAATAGGACATTTTCTTCCAGAAATGCCACATTTCTCCCAAATATATCACATCTTCTCCAAGAAATGCCATGTTTCCCCCTTCAAATACAACGTTTTCACCCACAAATACCTGTTTTATCCCCAAAAGAGGACAGTTTCTTCCAGAAATGCCAGATTTCTCCCAAATAGATCACATCTTCTCCAAGAAATACCAGCTTTCCCCCTTCAAATAGGACCTTTTCACCCACAAATACCTCTTTTATCCCCAAAATAGGACAGTTTCTGCCAGAAATGCCAGATTTCTCCCAAATAGATCACATCTTCTCCAAGAAATACCAGGATTCCTCCTGAAATAGGACCTTTTCTCCCACAAATACCAGCCTTCTCCCCCCATATAGGACATTTTCTTCCAGACATGCCACATTTCACCCAAACATATCACATCTTCTTCAAGAAATACCAGGGTTCCCCCTTCAAATAGGACCTTTTCACCCACAAGTACCTGTTTTATCCCCAAAAGAGGACAGTTTCTTCCAGAAAGGCCACATTTCTCCCAAACATATCACATCTCCTCCAAGAAATACCAGGATTTCTCCTGTAATAGGACCTTTTCTCCCATAAATACCAGCCTTTTCCCCCCAAAAGAGGACAGTTTCTTCCAGAAATGCCATATTTCTCCCAAATATATCACATCTTCTCCAAGAAATACCAGGTTTTCCCCTTCAAATAGGACCTTTTCACCCACAAATACCTCTTTTATCCCCAAAAGAGGACAGTTTCTTCCAGAAAGGCCACATTACTCCCAAACATATCACGTCTTCTCCAAGAAATACCAGGTTTCCCCCTTCAAATAGGACCTTTTCCCCCCAAAAAACTCTTTTATCCCCAAAAGTGGGCAGTTTCTTCCAGAAATGCCACATTTCTCCCAAATATATCATATCTTCTCCAAGAAATACCAGCTTTCCTCCTTGAAATAGGAACTTTTCACCCACAAATACCTGTTTTATCCCCAAAATAGGACAGCTTCTTCCAGAAAGGCCACATTTCTCCCAAATATATCACATCTTCTCCAAGAAATACCAGGATTCCTCCTGAAATACGACCTTTTCTCCCACAAATACCTCTTTTATCCCTCAAATAGGACAGTTTCTTCCAGACATGCCACATTTCTCCCAAATATATCACATCTTCTCCAAGAAATACCAAGATTCCTCCTGAAATACGACCTTTTCTCCCACAAATACCAGCCTTCTCCCCCCAAATAGGACAGTTTCTTCCAGAAATGCCACATTTCTCCCAAATATATCACATCTTCTCCAAGAAATACCAGCTTTCCCCCTTCGAATAGGACCTTATCACCCACAAATACCTCTTTTGTCCCCAAAATAGAAGAGTTACGTCCAGAAATGCCACATTTCTCCCAAACATATCACATCTTCTCCAAGAAATACCAGGTTTCCCCCTTGTAATAAGACCTTTTCACCCACAAATACCTCTTTTATCCCCAAAAGAGGACAGTTTCTTCCAGAAATGCCACATTTCTCCCAAATATATCACATCTTCTCCAAGAAATACCACGTTTCCCCCTTCAAATAGGACCTTTTCACCCACAAATACCTCTCTTATCCCCAAAATAGGACAGTTTCTTCCAGAAAGGCCACATTTCTCCCAAACATATCACATCTTCTCCAAGAAATACCAGGTTTCCTCCTTGAAATAGGACCTTTTCACCCACAAATACCTCTTGTATCCCCAAAAGAGGACAGTTTCTTCCTGACATGCTACATTTCTCCCAAATATATCACATTTTCTCCAAGAAATACCAGGTTTCCCCCTTCAAATAGGACCTTTTCAACCACAAATACCGGTATTATCCCTCAAATTGGACATATTCTTCCAGAAATGCCACATTTCTCCCAAATATATCACATCTTCTCCAAGAAATACCAGGTTTCCCCCTTCAAATAGGACCTTTTCACCCACAAATACCTGTTTTATCCCCAAAAGAGGACAGTTTCTTCCAGAAATGCCACATTTCTCCCAAATAGATCACATCTTCTCCAAGAAATTCCAGGGTTCCCCCTTCAAATAGGAAATTTTCACCCACAAATACCACTTTAATCCCCAAAAGAGGACATTTTCTTCCAGAAATGCCAGATTTCTCCCAAATAGATCACATCTTCTCCAAGAAATACCACGTTTCCCCCTTCAAATAGGACCTTTTCACCCACAAATACCTGTTTTATCCCTCAAATTGGACATATTCTTCCAGAAAGGCCACATTTCTCCCAAATATATCACATCTTCTCCAAGAAATACCAGCTTTCCCCCTTCAAATTGGACCTTTTCACCCACAAATACCTCTTTTATCCCCAAAATAGAACAGTTTCTTCCAGAAATGCCACATTTCTCCCAAATAGATCACATCTTCTCCAAGAAATACCAGGTTTCCCCCTTCAAATACAACGTTTTCACCCTCAAATACCTGTTTTATCCCCAAAAGAGGACAGTTTCTTCCAGAAATGCCACATTTCTCCCAAATATATCACATCTTCTCCAAGAAATACCACGTTTCCCCCTTCAAATAGGAAATTTTCACCCACAAGTACCTGTTTTATCCCCAAAAGAGGACAGTTTCTTCCAGAAATGCCACATTTCTCCCAAATATATCACATCTTCTCCAAGAAATACCGGGGTTCCCCCTTCAAATAGGACCTTTTCACCCACAAATACCTCTTTTATCCCCAAAATAGGACAGTTTCTGCCAGAAATGCCAGATTTCTCCCAAATAGATCACATCTCCTCCAAGAAATACCAGGATTCCTCCTGAAATAGGACCTTTTCTCCCACAAATACCAGCCTTCTCCCCCCAAATAGGACATTTTCTTCCAGACATGCCACATATCACCCAAATATATCACATCTTCTCCAAGAAATAACAGCTTTCCCCCTTCAAATAGGACCTTTTCACCTACAAATACCTCTTTTATCCCCAAAATAGAACAGTTTCTTCCAGAAATGCCACATTTCACCCAAACATATCACATCATCTTCAAGAAATACCAGGGTTCCCCCTTCAAATAGGACCTTTTCACCCACAAGTACCTGTTTTATCCCCAAAAGAGGACAGTTTCTTCCAGAAAGGCCACATTTCTCCCAAAGATATCACATCTCCTCCAAGAAATACCAGGATTCCTCCTGAAATAGGACCTTTTCTCCCACAAATACCAGCCTTCTCCCCCCAAATAGGACATTTTCTTCCAGACATGCCACATATCACCCAAATATATCACATCTTCTCCAAGAAATACCACGTTTCCCCCTTCAAATAGGACCTTTTCACCTACAAATACCACTTTTATCCCCAAAATAGAACAGTTTCTTCCAGAAATGCCACATTTCACCCAAACATATCACATCTTCTTCAAGAAATACCAGGATACCTCCTTCAAATAGGACCTTTTCACCCACAAGTACCTGTTTTATCCCCAAAATAGAACAGTTTCTTCCAGAAAGGCCACATTTCTCCCAAACATATCACATCTCCTCCAAGAAATACCAGGATTTCTCCTGTAATACGACCTTTTCTCCCACAAATACCAGCCTTTTCCCCCCAAAAGAGGACAGATTCTACCAGAAATGCCATATTTCTCCCAAATATATCACATCTTCTCCAAGAAATACCAGGTTTTCCCCAGGAAATACGACCTTTTCACCCACAAATACCTCTTTTATCCCCAAAAGAGGACAGTTTCTTCCAGAAAGGCCACATTACTCCCAAACATATCACATCTTCTCCAAGAAATACCAGGGTTCCCCCTTCAAATTGGACCTTTTCCCCCCAAAAAACTCTTTTATCCCCAAAAGAGGACAGTTTCTTCCAGACATGCCACATTTCTCCCAAATAGATCACATCTTCTCCAAGAAATACCAGGTTTCCCCCTTCAAATAGGACCTTTTCACCCACAAATACCTGTTTTATCCCTCAAATTGGACATATTCTTCCAGAAATGCCAGATTTCTCCCAAATATATCACATCTTCTCCAAGAAATACCACGTTTCCCCCTTCAAATAGGACATTTTCACCCACAAATACCTCTATTACCCCAAAAGAGGACAGTTTCTTCCAGAAATGCCACATTTCTCCCAAATATATCACATCTTCTCCAAGAAATACCACGTTTCCCCCTTCAAATAGGACCTTTTCACCCACAAATACCTCTTTTATCCCCAAAAGAGGACAGTTTCTTCCAGAAATGCCACATTTCTCCCAAATAGATCACATCTTCTCCAAGAAATACCAGGTTTCCCCCTTCAAATAGGACCTTTTCACCCACAAATACCTCTTTTATCCCCAAAAGAGGACAGTTTCTTCCAGAAAGGCACATTTCTCCCAAATATATCACATCTTCTCCAAGAAATACCAGCTTTCCCCCTTCAAATTGGACCTTTTCACCCACAAATACCTCTTTTATCCCCAAAATAGGACAGTTTCTTCCTGAAATGCCAGATTTCTCCCAAATATATCACATCTTCTCCAAGAAATAACAGGTTTCCCCCTTCAAATACAGTGTTTTCACCCACAAATACCTCTTTTATCCCCAAAAGAGGACAGTTTCTTCCAGAAATGCCACATTTCTCCCAAATATACCACATCTTCTCCAAGAAATACCAGGGTTCCCCCTTCAAATAGGACCTTTTCACCCACAAATACCTCTTTTATCCCCAAAAGAGGACAGTTTCTTCCAGACATGCCACATTTCTCCCAAATATATCACATCTTCTCCAAGAAATACCACGTTTCCCCCTTCAAATAGGACCTTTTCACCCACAAATACCTCTTTTATCCCCAAAAGAGGACAGTTTCTTCCAGAAATGCCACATTTCTCCCAAATATATCACATCTTCTCCAAGAAATAACAGGTTTCCCCCTTCAAATACAGTGTTTTCACCCACAAATACCTGTTTTATCCCCAAAAGAGGACAGTTTCTTCCAGAAATGCCACATTTCTCCCAAATATATCACATCTTCTCCAAGAAATACCAGCTTTCCCCCTTCATATAGGACCTTTTCACCCACTTATACCAGGCTTCTCCCCCCAAATAGGACATTTTCTTCCAGAAATGCCACATTTCTCCCAAATATATCACATCTTCTCCAAGCAATACCAGGGTTCCCCCTTCAAATAGGACCTTTTCACCCACAAATACCTCTTTTATCCCCAAAATAGGACAGTTTCTGCCAGAAATGCCACATTTCTCCCAAATAGATCACATCTCCTCCAAGAAATACCAGGATTCCTCCTGAAATAGGACCTTTTATCCCACAAATACCAGCCTTCTCCCCCCAAATAGGACATTTTCTTCCAGACATGCCACATATCACCCAAATATATCACATCTTCTCCAAGAAATACCAGGTTTCCCCCTTCAAATAGGACCTTTTCATCCACTTATACCAGGCTTCTCCCCCCAAATAGGACAGTTTCTTCCAGAAATGCCACATTTCTCCCAAATATATCACATCTTCTCCAAGAAATACCAGGATTCCTCCTGAAATAGGACCTTTTCTCCCACAAATACCAGCCTTCTCCCCCCAAAATAGGACAGTTTCTTCCAGAAATGCCAGATTTCTCCCAAATAGATCACATCTTCTCCAAGAAATACCAGCTTTCCCCCTTCAAATAGGTCCTTATCACCCACAAATACCTCTTTTGTCCCCAAAATAGAACAGTTTCTTCCAGAAATGCCACATTTCTCCCAAACATATCACATCTTCTCCAAGAAATACCAGCTTTCCTTTTTTAAAATAGGACCTTTTCACCCACAAATACCTCTTTTATCCCCAAAAGAGGACAGTTTCTTCCAGACATGCCACATTTCTCCCAAATATATCACATATTCTCCAAGAAATACCACGTTTCCCCCTTCAAATTGGACCTTTTCACCCACAAATACCTCTTTTATCCCCACAATAGGACATTTTCTTCCAGAAAGGCCACATTTCTCCCAAATAGATCACATCTTCTCCAAGAAATACCAGGTTTCCCCCTTCAAATAGGACCTTTTCACCCACAAATACCTGTTTTATACCCAAAATAGGACAGTTTCTTCCAGAAATGCCAGATTTCTCCCAAATACATCACATCTTCTCCAAGAAATACCAGGTTTCCCCCTTCAAATAGGACCTTTTCACCCACAAATACCTCTTGTATCCCCAAAAGAGGACAGTTTCTTCCAGAAAGGCCACATTTCTCCCAAATATACCTCATCTTCTCCAAGAAATACCAGCTTTCCCCCTTCAAATAGGACCTTTTCAACCAAAAATACCTGTTTCATCCCCAAAAGAGGACAGTTTCTTCCAGACATGCCATATTTCTCCCAAATATATCACATCTTCTCATAGAAATACCAGCTTTCCCCCTTCAAATAGGACCTTTTCAACCACAAATACCGGTATTATCCCTCAAATTGGACATATTCTTCCAGAAATGCCAGATTTCTCCCAAATAGATCACATCTTCTCCAAGAAATACCAGGGTTCCCCCTTCCAATAGGACCTTTTCACCCACAAATACCTCTTTTATCCCCAAAAGAGGACAGTTTCTTCCAGAAATGCCACATTTCTCCCAAATAGATCACATCTTCTCCAAGAAATACCACGTTTCCCCCTTCAAATAGGACCTTTTCAACCACAAATACCTGTTTTATCCCTCAAATTGGACATATTCTTCCAGAAAGGCCACATTTCTCCCAAATATATCACATCTTCTCCAAGAAATGCCAGGGATCCCCCTTCAAATAGGAAATTTTCACCCACAAGTACCTGTTTTATCCCCAAAAGAGGACTGTTTCTTCCAGAAATGCCACATTTCTCCCAAATATATCACATCTTCTCCAAGAAATACCAGGGTTCCCCCTTCAAATACGACCTTTTCACCCACAAATACCTCTTTTATCCCCAAAATAGGACAGTTTCTGCCAGAAATGCCACATTTCTCCCAAATAGATCACATCTCCTCCAAGAAATACCAGGATTCCTCCTGAAATAGGACCTTTTCTCCCACAAATACCAGCCTTCTCCCCCCAAATAGGACATTTTCTTCCAGACATGCCACATATCACCCAAATATATCACATCTTCTCCAAGAAATACCACTTTTCCCCCTTCAAATAGGACCTTTTCACCTACAAATACCTCTTTTATCCCCAAAATAAAACAGTTTCTTCCAGAAAGGCCACATTTCACCCAAACATATCACATCTTCTTCAAGAAATACCAGGGTTCCCCCTTCAAATAGGACCTTTTCACCCACAAATAACTCTTTTATCCCCAAAAGAGGACAGTTTCTTCCAGAAAGGCCACATTTCTCCCAAACATATCACATCTCCTCCAAGAAATACCAGGATTTCTCCTGTAATAGGACCTTTTCTCCCACAAGTACCAGCCTTTTCCCCCCAAAAGAGGACAGTTTCTTCCAGAAATGCCAGATTTCTCCCAAATAGATCACATCTTCTCCAAGAAATAACAGGTTTTCCCCTTCAAATAGGACCTTTTCACCCACAAATACCTCTTTTATCCCCAAAAGAGGACAGTTTCTTCCAGAAAGGCCACATTACTCCCAAACATATCACATCTTCTCCAAGAAATACCCGGTTTCCCCCTTCAAATAGGACCTTTTCCCCCCAAAAAACTCTTTTATCCCCAAAAGAGGGCAGTTTCTTCCAGAAATGCCACATTTCTCCCAAATATATCATATGTTCTCCAAGAAATACCAGGTTTCCTCCTTGAAATAGGAACTTTTCACCCACAAATACCATTTTTATCCCTAAAATAGGACAGCTTCCTCCAGAAAGGCCACATTTCTCCCAAATATATCACATCTTCTCCAAGAAATACCAGGATTCCTCCTGAAATACGACCTTTTCTCCCACAAATACCTCTTTTATCCCTCAAATAGGACAGTTTCTTCCAGACATGCCACATTTCTCCCAAATATATCACATCTTCTCCAAGAAATACCAGGATTCCTCCTGAAATACGAACTTTTCTCCCACAAATACCAGCCTTCTCCCCCCAAATAGGACAGTTTCTTCCAGAAATGCCGCATTTCTCCCAAATATATCACATCTTCTCCAAGAAATACCAGCTTTCCCCCTTCGAATAGGACCTTATCACCCACAAATACCTCTTTTGTCCCCAAAATAGAACAGTTACGTCCAGAAATGCCACATTTCTCCCAAACATATCACATCTTCTCCAAGAAATACCAGGTTTCCTCCTTGAAATAGGACCTTTTCACCCATAAATACCTCTTGTATCCCCAAAAGAGGACAGTTTCTTCCTGACATGCTACATTTCTCCCAAATATATCACATCTTCTCCAAGAAATACCAGGCTTCCCCCTTCAAATAGGACCTTTTCAACCACAAATACCGGTATTATCCCTCAAATTGGACATGTTCTTCCAGAAATTCCAAATTTCTCCCAAATATATCACATCTTCTCCAAGAAATACCAGGTTTCCCCCTTCCAATAGGACCTTTTCACCCACAAATACCTCTTTTATCCCCAAAAGAGGACAGTTTCTTCCAGAAATTCCACATTTCTCCCAAATAGATCACATCTTCTCCAAGAAATACCACGTTTCCCCCTTCAAATAGGAAATTTTCACCCACAAATACCTCTTTTATCCCCAGAAGAGGACATTTTCTTCCAGAAATGCCAGATTTCTCCCAAATAGATCACATCTTCTCCAAGAAATACCACGTTTCCCCCTTCAAATAGGACCTTTTCAACCACAAATACCTGTTTTATCCCTCAAATTGGACATATTCTTCCAGAAAGGCCACATTTCTCCCAAATATATCACATCTTCTCCAAGAAATACCAGCTTTCCCCCTTCAAATTGGACCTTTTCACCCACAAATACCTCTTTTACCCCAAAAGAGCTCGGTTTCTTCCAGAAATGCCACATTTCTCCCAAATAGATCACATCTTCTCCAAGAAATACCAGGTTTCCCCCTTCAAATAGGACCTTTTCACCCACTAATACCAGGCTTCTCCCCACAAATAGGACATTTTCTTCCAGAAATGCCACATTTCTCCCAAATATATCACATCTTCTCCAAGAAATGCCATGTTTCCCCCTTCAAATACAACGTTTTCACCAACAAATACCTGTTTTATCCCCAAAAGAGGACAGTTTCTTCCAGAAATGCCAGATTTCTCCCAAATAGATCACATCTTCTCCAAGAAATACCAGCTTTCCCCCTTCAAATAGGACCTTTTCACCCACAAATACCTCTTTTATCCCCAAAATAGGACAGTTTCTTCCAGAAATGCCACATTTCTCCCAAATAGATCACATCTTCTCCAAGAAATACCAGGATTCCTCCTGAAATAGGACCTTTTCTCCCACAAATACCAGCCTTCTCCCCCCATATAGGACATTTTCTTCCAGACATGCCACATTTCACCCAAACATATCACATCTTCTTCAAGAAATACCAGGGTTCCCCCTTCAAATAGGACCTTTTCACCCACAAGTACCTGTTTTATCCCCAAAAGAGGACAGTTTCTTCCAGAAAGGCCACATTTCTCCCAAACATATCACATCTCCTCCAAGAAATACCAGGATTTCTCCTGTAATAGGACCTTTTCTCCCATAAATACCAGCCTTTTCCCCCCAAAAGAGGACAGTTTCTTCCAGAAATGCCATATTTCTCCCAAATATATCACATCTTCTCCAAGAAATACCAGGTTTTCCCCTTCAAATAGGACCTTTTCACCCACAAATACCTCTTTTATCCCCAAAAGAGGACAGTTTCTTCCAGAAAGGCCACATTACTCCCAAACATATCACGTCTTCTCCAAGAAATACCAGGTTTCCCCCTTCAAATAGGACCTTTTCCCCCCAAAAAACTCTTTTATCCCCAAAAGTGGGCAGTTTCTTCCAGAAATGCCACATTTCTCCCAAATATATCATATCTTCTCCAAGAAATACCAGCTTTCCTCCTTGAAATAGGAACTTTTCACCCACAAATACCTGTTTTATCCCCAAAAGAGGACAGCTTCTTCCAGAAAGGCCACATTTCTCCCAAATATATCACATCTTCTCCAAGAAATACCAGGATTCCTCCTGAAATACGACCTTTTCTCCCACAAATACCTCTTTTATCCCTCAAATAGGACAGTTTCTTCCAGACATGCCACATTTCTCCCAAATATATCACATCTTCTCCAAGAAATACCAAGATTCCTCCTGAAATACGACCTTTTCTCCCACAAATACCAGCCTTCTCCCCCCAAATAGGACAGTTTCTTCCAGAAATGCCACATTTCTCCCAAATATATCACATCTTCTCCAAGAAATACCAGCTTTCCCCCTTCGAATAGGACCTTATCACCCACAAATACCTCTTTTGTCCCCAAAATAGAAGAGTTACGTCCAGAAATGCCACATTTCTCCCAAACATATCACATCTTCTCCAAGAAATACCACGTTTCCTCCTTGAAATAGGACCTTTTCACCCACAAATACCTCTTGTATCCCCAAAAGAGGACAGTTTCTTCCTGACATGCTACATTTCTCCCAAATATATCACATCTTCTCCAAGAAATACCACGTTTCCCCCTTCAAATAGGACCTTTTCACCCACAAATACCTCTCTTATCCCCAAAATAGGACAGTTTCTTCCAGAAAGGCCACATTTCTCCCAAACATATCACATCTTCTCCAAGAAATACCAGGTTTCCTCCTTGAAATAGGACCTTTTCACCCACAAATACCTCTTGTATCCCCAAAAGAGGACAGTTTCTTCCTGACATGCTACATTTCTCCCAAATATATCACATTTTCTCCAAGAAATAACAGGTTTCCCCCTTCAAATAGGACCTTTTCAACCACAAATACCGGTATTATCCCTCAAATTGGACATATTCTTCCAGAAATGCCAGATTTCTCCCAAATATATCACATCTTCTCCAAGAAATAAGAGGTTTCCCCCTTCAAATAGGACCTTTTCACCCACAAATACCTCTTTTATCCCCAAAAGAGGACAGTTTCTTCCAGAAATGCCACATTTCTCCCAAATAGATCACATCTTCTCCAAGAAATTCCAGGGTTCCCCCTTCAAATAGGAAATTTTCACCCACAAATACCACTTTAATCCCCAAAAGAGGACATTTTCTTCCAGAAATGCCTCATTTCTCCCAAATAGATCACATCTTCTCCAAGAAATACCACGTTTCCCCCTTCAAATAGGACCTTTTCACCCACAAATACCTGTTTTATCCCTCAAATTGGACATATTCTTCCAGAAAGGCCACATTTCTCCCAAATATATCACATCTTCTCCAAGAAATACCAGCTTTCCCCCTTCAAATTGGACCTTTTCACCCACAAATACCTCTTTTATCCCCAAAATAGAACAGTTTCTTCCAGAAATGCCACATTTCTCCCAAATAGATCACATCTTCTCCAAGAAATACCAGGTTTCCCCCTTCAAATACAACGTTTTCACCCTCAAATACCTGTTTTATCCCCAAAAGAGGACAGTTTCTTCCAGAAATGCCACATTTCTCCCAAATATATCACATCTTCTCCAAGAAATACCACGTTTCCCCCTTCAAATAGGAAATTTTCACCCACAAGTACCTCTTTTATCCCCAAAAGAGGACAGTTTCTTCCAGAAATGCCACATTTCTCCCAAATATATCACATCTTCTCCAAGAAATACCAGGGTTCCCCCTTCAAATACGACCTTTTCACCCACAAATACCTCTTTTATCCCCAAAATAGGACAGTTTCTGCCAGAAATGCCACATTTCTCCCAAATAGATCACATCTCCTCCAAGAAATACCAGGATTCCTCCTGAAATAGGACCTTTTCTCCCACAAATACCAGCCTTCTCCCCCCAAATAGGACATTTTCTTCCAGACATGCCACATATCTCCCAAATATATCACATCTTCTCCAAGAAATACCAGGTTTCCCCCTTCAAATAGGACCTTTTCACCTACAAATACCTCTTTTATCCATAAATAGAACAGTTTCTTCCAGAAATGCCACATTTCACCCAAACATATCACATCTTCTTCAAGAAATACCAGGGTTCCCCCTTCAAATAGGACCTTTTCACCTACAAATACCTCTTTTATCCCCAAAATAGAACAGTTTCTTCCAGACATGCCACATTTCTCCCAAACATATCACATCTCCTCCAAGAAATACCAGGATTTCTCCTGTAATAGGACCTTTTCTCCCACAAATACCAGCCTTTTCCCCCAAAAGAGGACAGTTTCTTCCAGAAATGCCATATTTCTCCCAAATATATCACATCTTCTCCAAGAAATACCAGGTTTTCCCCTTCAAATAGGACCTTTTCACCCACAAATACCTCTTTTATGCCCAAAAGAGGACAGTTTCTTCCAGAAAGGCCACATTACTCCCAAACATATCACATCTTCTCATAGAAATACCACGTTTCCCCTTTCAAATAGGACCTTTTCCCCCAAAAAAACTCTTTTATCCCCAAAAGAGGGCAGTTTCTTCCAGAAAGGCCACATTTCTCCCAAATATATATCATCTTCTCCAAGAAATACCAGGTTTCCTCCTTGAAATAGGAACTTTTCACCCACAAATACCTGTTTTATCCCCAAAATAGGACAGCTTCTTCCAGAAAGGCCACATTTCTCCCAAATATATCACATCTTCTCCAAGAAATACCAGGATTCCTCCTGAAATACGACCTTTTCACCCACAAATACCTCTTTTATCCCCAAAAGAGGACAGTTTCTTCCAGAAATGCCACATTTCTCCCAAATATATCACATCTTCTCCAAGAAATACCAGGATTCCTCCTGAAATACGACCTTTTCTCCCACAAATACCAGCCTTCTCCCCCCAAATAGGACAGTTTCTTCCAGAAATGCCACATTTCTCCCAAATATATCACATCTTCTCCAAGAAATACCAGCTTTCCCCCTTCAAATAGGACCTTATCACCCACAAATACCTCTTTTGTCCCCAAAATAGAACAGTTACGTCCAGAAATGCCACATTTCTCCCAAACATATCACATCTTCTCCAAGAAATACCAGCTTTCCCCCTTCAAATAGGACCTTTTCACCCACAAATACCTCTTGTATCCCCAAAAGAGGACAGTTTCTTCCTGACATGCTACATTTCTCCCAAATATATAACATCTTCTCCAAGAAATACCAGGTTTCCCCCTTGTAATAAGACCTTTTCACCCACAAATACCTGTTATATCCCCAAAATAGGACAGTTTCTTCCAGAAATGCCACATTTCTCCCAAATATATCACATCTTCTCCAAGAAATACCAGGTTTCCCCCTTCAAATAAGACCTTTTCACCCACACATACCTCTTTTATCCCCAAAATAGGACATTTTCTTCCAGAAAGGCCACATTTCTCCCAAATATATCACATCTTCTCCAAGAAATACCAGGTTTCCCCCTTCAAATAGGACCTTTTCACCCACAAATACCTCTTTTATCCCCAAAAGAGGACAGTTTCTGCCAGAAAGGCCACATTTCTCCCAAATATATCACATCTTCTCCAAGAAATACCACGTTTCCCCCTTCAAATAGGACCTTTTCACCCACTAATACCAGGCTTCTCCCCCCAAATAGGACATTTTCCTCCAGAAATGCCACATTTCTCCCAAATATATCACATCTTCTCCAAGAAATACCAGGTTTCCCCCTTCAAATAGGACCTTTTCACCCTCTTATACCAGGCTTCTCCCCCAAAATAGGACATTTTCTTCCAGAAATGCCACATTTCTCCCAAATATATCACATCTTCTCCAAGAAATGCCAGGTTTCCCCCTTCAAATAGGAAATTTTCACCCACAAGTACCTGTTTTATCCCCAAAAGAGGACAGTTTCTTCCGGAAATGCCACATTTCTCCCAAATAGATCACATCTCCTCCAAGAAATACCAGGTTTTCCCCTGGAAATAGGACCTTTTCACCCACAAGTACCTGTTTTATCCCCAAAAGAGGACAGTATCTGCCAGAAATGCCACATTTCTCCCAAACATATCACATCTCCTCCAAGAAATACCAGGATTCCTCCTGAAATAGGAACTTTTCTCCCACAAATACCAGCCTTCTCCCCCCAAATAGGACATTTTCTTCCAGACATGCCACATATCACCCAAATATATCACATCTTCTCCAAGAAATACCAGGTTTCCCCCTTCAAATAGGACCTTTTCACCTACAAATACCTCTTTTATCCCCAAAATAGAACAGTTTCTTCCAGACATGCCACATTTCTCCCAAACATGTCACATCTCCTCCAAGAAATACCAGGATTTCTCCTGTAATAGGACCTTTTCTCCCACAAATACCAGCCTTTTCCCCCCAAAAGAGGACAGTTTCTTCCAGAAATGCCAGATTTCTCCCAAATATATCACATCTTCTCCAAGAAATACCAGGTTTTCCCCTGGAAATAGGACCTTTTCACCCACAAATACCTCTTTTATCCCCAAAAGAGGACAGTTTCTTCCAGAAAGGCCACATTACTCCCAAACATATCACATCTTCTCCAAGAAATACCAGGGTTCCCCCTTCAAATTGGACCTTTTCCCCCCAAAAAACTCTTTTATCCCCAAAAGAGGACAGTTTCTTTCAGAAATGCCACATTTCTCCCAAATAGATCATATCTTCTCCAAGAAATACCAGGTTTCCCCCTTCAAATAGGACCTTTTCACCCACAAATACCTCTTTTATCCCCAAAATAGGACAGTTTCTTCCAGACATGCCACATTTCTCCCAAATAGATCACATCTTCTCCAAGAAATACCAGGATTCCTCCTGAAATACGAACTTTTCACCCACAAATACCTCTTTTATCCCTCAAATAGGACAGTTTCTTCCAGAAATGCCACATTTCTCCCAAATGCATCACATCTTCTCCAAGAAATACCAGGATTCCTCCTGAAAGAGGACCTTTTCACCCACAAATATCAGCCTTCTCCCCCCAAATAGGACAGTTTCTTCCAGACATGCCACATTTCTCCCAAATATATCACATCTTCTCCAAGAAATACCACGTTTCCCCCTTCAAATAGGACCTTTTCACCCTCAAATATCTGTTTTATCCCCAAAAGAGGACAGTTTCTTCCAGGAAGGCCACATTTCTCCCAAATATATCACATCTTCTCCAAGAAATACCAGGTTTCCCCCTTCAAATAGGACCTTTTCACCCACAAATACCTCTTTTATCACCAAAATTGGACAGTTTCTTCCAGAAATGCCACATTTCTCCCAAATATATCACATCTTCTCCAAGAAATACCAGGTTTCCCCCTTCAAATAGGACCTTTTCACCCACAAATACTTCTTATATCCCCAAAATAGGACAGTTTCTTCCAGACATGCCACATATCTCCCAAATATATCACATCTTCTCCAAGAAATACCAGGTTTCCCCCTTCAAATAGGACCTTTTCACCCACAAGTACCTATTTTATCCCCAAAATAGGACAGTTTCTTCCAGAAAGGCCACATTTCTCCCAAACATATCACATCTCCTCCAAGAAATACCAGGATTTCTCCTGTAATAGGACCTTTTCTCCCATAAATACCAGCCTTTTCCCCCCAAAAGAGGACAGTTTCTTCCAGAAATGCCATATTTCTCCCAAATATATCACATCTTCTCCAAGAAATACCAGGTTTTCCCCTTCAAATAGGACCTTTTCACCCACAAATACCTCTTTTATCCCCAAAAGAGGACAGTTTCTTCCAGAAAGGCCACATTACTCCCAAACATATCACGTCTTCTCCAAGAAATACCAGGTTTCCCCCTTCAAATAGGACCTTTTCCCCCAAAAAACTCTTTTATCCCCAAAAGTGGGCAGTTTCTTCCAGAAATGCCACATTTCTCCCAAATATATCATATCTTCTCCAAGAAATACCAGCTTTCCTCCTTGAAATAGGAACTTTTCACCCACAAATACCTGTTTTATCCCCAAAATAGGACAGCTTCTTCCAGAAAGGCCACATTTCTCCCAAATATATCACATCTTCTCCAAGAAATACCAGGATTCCTCCTGAAATACGACCTTTTCTCCCACAAATACCTCTTTTATCCCTCAAATAGGACAGTTTCTTCCAGACATGCCACATTTCTCCCAAATATATCACATCTTCTCCAAGAAATACCAAGATTCCTCCTGAAATACGACCTTTTCTCCCACAAATACCAGCCTTCTCCCCCCAAATAGGACAGTTTCTTCCAGAAATGCCACATTTCTCCCAAATATATCACATCTTCTCCAAGAAATACCAGCTTTCCCCCTTCGAATAGGACCTTATCACCCACAAATACCTCTTTTGTCCCCAAAATAGAAGAGTTACGTCCAGAAATGCCACATTTCTCCCAAACATATCACATCTTCTCCAAGAAATACCACGTTTCCTCCTTGAAATAGGACCTTTTCACCCACAAATACCTCTTGTATCCCCAAAAGAGGACAGTTTCTTCCTGACATGCTACATTTCTCCCAAATATATCACATCTTCTCCAAGAAATACCACGTTTCCCCCTTCAAATAGGACCTTTTCACCCACAAATACCTCTCTTATCCCCAAAATAGGACAGTTTCTTCCAGAAAGGCCACATTTCTCCCAAACATATCACATCTTCTCCAAGAAATACCAGGTTTCCTCCTTGAAATAGGACCTTTTCACCCACAAATACCTCTTGTATCCCCAAAAGAGGACAGTTTCTTCCTGACATGCTACATTTCTCCCAAATATATCACATTTTCTCCAAGAAATAACAGGTTTCCCCCTTCAAATAGGACCTTTTCAACCACAAATACCGGTATTATCCCTCAAATTGGACATATTCTTCCAGAAATGCCAGATTTCTCCCAAATATATCACATCTTCTCCAAGAAATAAGAGGTTTCCCCCTTCAAATAGGACCTTTTCACCCACAAATACCTCTTTTATCCCCAAAAGAGGACAGTTTCTTCCAGAAATGCCACATTTCTCCCAAATAGATCACATCTTCTCCAAGAAATTCCAGGGTTCCCCCTTCAAATAGGAAATTTTCACCCACAAATACCACTTTAATCCCCAAAAGAGGACATTTTCTTCCAGAAATGCCAGATTTCTCCCAAATAGATCACATCTTCTCCAAGAAATACCACGTTTCCCCCTACAAATAGGACCTTTTCACCCACAAATACCTGTTTTATCCCTCAAATTGGACATATTCTTCCAGAAAGGCCACATTTCTCCCAAATATATCACATCTTCTCCAAGAAATACCAGCTTTCCCCCTTCAAATTGGACCTTTTCACCCACAAATACCTCTTTTATCCCCAAAATAGAACAGTTTCTTCCAGAAATGCCACATTTCTCCCAAATAGATCACATCTTCTCCAAGAAATACCAGGTTTCCCCCTTCAAATACAACGTTTTCACCCTCAAATACCTGTTTTATCCCCAAAAGAGGACAGTTTCTTCCAGAAATGCCACATTTCTCCCAAATATATCACATCTTCTCCAAGAAATACCACGTTTCCCCCTTCAAATAGGAAATTTTCACCCACAAGTACCTCTTTTATCCCCAAAAGAGGACAGTTTCTTCCAGAAATGCCACATTTCTCCCAAATATATCACATCTTCTCCAAGAAATACCAGGGTTCCCCCTTCAAATACGACCTTTTCACCCACAAATACCTCTTTTATCCCCAAAATAGGACAGTTTCTGCCAGAAATGCCACATTTCTCCCAAATAGATCACATCTCCTCCAAGAAATACCAGGATTCCTCCTGAAATAGGACCTTTTCTCCCACAAATACCAGCCTTCTCCCCCCAGATAGGACATTTTCTTCCAGACATGCCACATATCTCCCAAATATATCACATCTTCTCCAAGAAATACCAGGTTTCCCCCTTCAAATAGGACCTTTTCACCTACAAATACCTCTTTTATCCATAAATAGAACAGTTTCTTCCAGAAATGCCACATTTCACCCAAACATATCACATCTTCTTCAAGAAATACCAGGGTTCCCCCTTCAAATAGGACCTTTTCACCTACAAATACCTCTTTTATCCCCAAAATAGAACAGTTTCTTCCAGACATGCCACATTTCTCCCAAACATATCACATCTCCTCCAAGAAATACCAGGATTTCTCCTGTAATAGGACCTTTTCTCCCACAAATACCAGCCTTTTCCCCCCAAAAGAGGACAGTTTCTTCCAGAAATGCCATATTTCTCCCAAATATATCACATCTTCTCCAAGAAATACCAGGTTTTCCCCTTCAAATAGGACCTTTTCACCCACAAATACCTCTTTTATGCCCAAAAGAGGACAGTTTCTTCCAGAAAGGCCACATTACTCCCAAACATATCACATCTTCTCATAGAAATACCACGTTTCCCCTTTCAAATAGGACCTTTTCCCCCAAAAAAACTCTTTTATCCCCAAAAGAGGGCAGTTTCTTCCAGAAAGGCCACATTTCTCCCAAATATATATCATCTTCTCCAAGAAATACCAGGTTTCCTCCTTGAAATAGGAACTTTTCACCCACAAATACCTGTTTTATCCCCAAAATAGGACAGCTTCTTCCAGAAAGGCCACATTTCTCCCAAATATATCACATCTTCTCCAAGAAATACCAGGATTCCTCCTGAAATACGACCTTTTCACCCACAAATACCTCTTTTATCCCCAAAAGAGGACAGTTTCTTCCAGAAATGCCACATTTCTCCCAAATATATCACATCTTCTCCAAGAAATACCAGGATTCCTCCTGAAATACGACCTTTTCTCCCACAAATACCAGCCTTCTCCCCCCAAATAGGACAGTTTCTTCCAGAAATGCCACATTTCTCCCAAATATATCACATCTTCTCCAAGAAATACCAGCTTTCCCCCTTCAAATAGGACCTTATCACCCACAAATACCTCTTTTGTCCCCAAAATAGAACAGTTACGTCCAGAAATGCCACATTTCTCCCAAACATATCACATCTTCTCCAAGAAATACCAGCTTTCCCCCTTCAAATAGGACCTTTTCACCCTCTTATACCAGGCTTCTCCCCCAAAATAGGACATTTTCTTCCAGAAATGCCACATTTCTCCCAAATATATCACATCTTCTCCAAGAAATGCCAGGTTTCCCCCTTCAAATAGGAAATTTTCACCCACAAGTACCTGTTTTATCCCCAAAAGAGGACAGTTTCTTCCGGAAATGCCACATTTCTCCCAAATAGATCACATCTCCTCCAAGAAATACCAGGTTTTCCCCTGGAAATAGGACCTTTTCACCCACAAGTACCTGTTTTATCCCCAAAAGAGGACAGTATCTGCCAGAAATGCCACATTTCTCCCAAACATATCACATCTCCTCCAAGAAATACCAGGATTCCTCCTGAAATAGGAACTTTTCTCCCACAAATACCAGCCTTCTCCCCCCAAATAGGACATTTTCTTCCAGACATGCCACATATCACCCAAATATATCACATCTTCTCCAAGAAATACCAGGTTTCCCCCTTCAAATAGGACCTTTTCACCTACAAATACCTCTTTTATCCCCAAAATAGAACAGTTTCTTCCAGACATGCCACATTTCTCCCAAACATGTCACATCTCCTCCAAGAAATACCAGGATTTCTCCTGTAATAGGACCTTTTCTCCCACAAATACCAGCCTTTTCCCCCCAAAAGAGGACAGTTTCTTCCAGAAATGCCATATTTCTCCCAAATATATCACATCTTCTCCAAGAAATACCAGGTTTTCCCCTGGAAATAGGACCTTTTCACCCACAAATACCTCTTTTATCCCCAAAAGAGGACAGTTTCTTCCAGAAAGGCCACATTACTCCCAAACATATCACATCTTCTCCAAGAAATACCAGGGTTCCCCCTTCAAATTGGACCTTTTCCCCCCAAAAAACTCTTTTATCCCCAAAAGAGGACAGTTTCTTTCAGAAATGCCACATTTCTCCCAAATAGATCATATCTTCTCCAAGAAATACCAGGTTTCCCCCTTCAAATAGGACCTTTTCACCCACAAATACCTCTTTTATCCCCAAAATAGGACAGTTTCTTCCAGACATGCCACATTTCTCCCAAATAGATCACATCTTCTCCAAGAAATACCAGGATTCCTCCTGAAATACGAACTTTTCACCCACAAATACCTCTTTTATCCCTCAAATAGGACAGTTTCTTCCAGAAATGCCACATTTCTCCCAAATGCATCACATCTTCTCCAAGAAATACCAGGATTCCTCCTGAAAGAGGACCTTTTCACCCACAAATATCAGCCTTCTCCCCCCAAATAGGACAGTTTCTTCCAGACATGCCACATTTCTCCCAAATATATCACATCTTCTCCAAGAAATACCACGTTTCCCCCTTCAAATAGGACCTTTTCACCCTCAAATATCTGTTTTATCCCCAAAAGAGGACAGTTTCTTCCAGGAAGGCCACATTTCTCCCAAATATATCACATCTTCTCCAAGAAATACCAGGTTTCCCCCTTCAAATAGGACCTTTTCACCCACAAATACCTCTTTTATCACCAAAATTGGACAGTTTCTTCCAGAAATGCCACATTTCTCCCAAATATATCACATCTTCTCCAAGAAATACCAGGTTTCCCCCTTCAAATAGGACCTTTTCACCCACAAATACTTCTTATATCCCCAAAATAGGACAGTTTCTTCCAGACATGCCACATATCTCCCAAATATATCACATCTTCTCCAAGAAATACCAGGTTTCCCCCTTCAAATAGGACCTTTTCACCCACAAGTACCTATTTTATCCCCAAAATAGGACAGTTTCTTCCAGAAAGGCCACATTTCTCCCAAACATATCACATCTCCTCCAAGAAATACCAGGATTTCTCCTGTAATAGGACCTTTTCTCCCATAAATACCAGCCTTTTCCCCCCAAAAGAGGACAGTTTCTTCCAGAAATGCCATATTTCTCCCAAATATATCACATCTTCTCCAAGAAATACCAGGTTTTCCCCTTCAAATAGGACCTTTTCACCCACAAATACCTCTTTTATCCCCAAAAGAGGACAGTTTCTTCCAGAAAGGCCACATTACTCCCAAACATATCACGTCTTCTCCAAGAAATACCAGGTTTCCCCCTTCAAATAGGACCTTTTCCCCCCAAAAAACTCTTTTATCCCCAAAAGTGGGCAGTTTCTTCCAGAAATGCCACATTTCTCCCAAATATATCATATCTTCTCCAAGAAATACCAGCTTTCCTCCTTGAAATAGGAACTTTTCACCCACAAATACCTGTTTTATCCCCAAAATAGGACAGCTTCTTCCAGAAAGGCCACATTTCTCCCAAATATATCACATCTTCTCCAAGAAATACCAGGATTCCTCCTGAAATACGACCTTTTCTCCCACAAATACCTCTTTTATCCCTCAAATAGGACAGTTTCTTCCAGACATGCCACATTTCTCCCAAATATATCACATCTTCTCCAAGAAATACCAAGATTCCTCCTGAAATACGACCTTTTCTCCCACAAATACCAGCCTTCTCCCCCCAAATAGGACAGTTTCTTCCAGAAATGCCACATTTCTCCCAAATATATCACATCTTCTCCAAGAAATACCAGCTTTCCCCCTTCGAATAGGACCTTATCACCCACAAATACCTCTTTTGTCCCCAAAATAGAAGAGTTACGTCCAGAAATGCCACATTTCTCCCAAACATATCACATCTTCTCCAAGAAATACCACGTTTCCTCCTTGAAATAGGACCTTTTCACCCACAAATACCTCTTGTATCCCCAAAAGAGGACAGTTTCTTCCTGACATGCTACATTTCTCCCAAATATATCACATCTTCTCCAAGAAATACCACGTTTCCCCCTTCAAATAGGACCTTTTCACCCACAAATACCTCTCTTATCCCCAAAATAGGACAGTTTCTTCCAGAAAGGCCACATTTCTCCCAAACATATCACATCTTCTCCAAGAAATACCAGGTTTCCTCCTTGAAATAGGACCTTTTCACCCACAAATACCTCTTGTATCCCCAAAAGAGGACAGTTTCTTCCTGACATGCTACATTTCTCCCAAATATATCACATTTTCTCCAAGAAATAACAGGTTTCCCCCTTCAAATAGGACCTTTTCAACCACAAATACCGGTATTATCCCTCAAATTGGACATATTCTTCCAGAAATGCCAGATTTCTCCCAAATATATCACATCTTCTCCAAGAAATAAGAGGTTTCCCCCTTCAAATAGGACCTTTTCACCCACAAATACCTCTTTTATCCCCAAAAGAGGACAGTTTCTTCCAGAAATGCCACATTTCTCCCAAATAGATCACATCTTCTCCAAGAAATTCCAGGGTTCCCCCTTCAAATAGGAAATTTTCACCCACAAATACCACTTTAATCCCCAAAAGAGGACATTTTCTTCCAGAAATGCCAGATTTCTCCCAAATAGATCACATCTTCTCCAAGAAATACCACGTTTCCCCCTACAAATAGGACCTTTTCACCCACAAATACCTGTTTTATCCCTCAAATTGGACATATTCTTCCAGAAAGGCCACATTTCTCCCAAATATATCACATCTTCTCCAAGAAATACCAGCTTTCCCCCTTCAAATTGGACCTTTTCACCCACAAATACCTCTTTTATCCCCAAAATAGAACAGTTTCTTCCAGAAATGCCACATTTCTCCCAAATAGATCACATCTTCTCCAAGAAATACCAGGTTTCCCCCTTCAAATACAACGTTTTCACCCTCAAATACCTGTTTTATCCCCAAAAGAGGACAGTTTCTTCCAGAAATGCCACATTTCTCCCAAATATATCACATCTTCTCCAAGAAATACCACGTTTCCCCCTTCAAATAGGAAATTTTCACCCACAAGTACCTCTTTTATCCCCAAAAGAGGACAGTTTCTTCCAGAAATGCCACATTTCTCCCAAATATATCACATCTTCTCCAAGAAATACCAGGGTTCCCCCTTCAAATACGACCTTTTCACCCACAAATACCTCTTTTATCCCCAAAATAGGACAGTTTCTGCCAGAAATGCCACATTTCTCCCAAATAGATCACATCTCCTCCAAGAAATACCAGGATTCCTCCTGAAATAGGACCTTTTCTCCCACAAATACCAGCCTTCTCCCCCCAGATAGGACATTTTCTTCCAGACATGCCACATATCTCCCAAATATATCACATCTTCTCCAAGAAATACCAGGTTTCCCCCTTCAAATAGGACCTTTTCACCTACAAATACCTCTTTTATCCATAAATAGAACAGTTTCTTCCAGAAATGCCACATTTCACCCAAACATATCACATCTTCTTCAAGAAATACCAGGGTTCCCCCTTCAAATAGGACCTTTTCACCTACAAATACCTCTTTTATCCCCAAAATAGAACAGTTTCTTCCAGACATGCCACATTTCTCCCAAACATATCACATCTCCTCCAAGAAATACCAGGATTTCTCCTGTAATAGGACCTTTTCTCCCACAAATACCAGCCTTTTCCCCCCAAAAGAGGACAGTTTCTTCCAGAAATGCCATATTTCTCCCAAATATATCACATCTTCTCCAAGAAATACCAGGTTTTCCCCTTCAAATAGGACCTTTTCACCCACAAATACCTCTTTTATGCCCAAAAGAGGACAGTTTCTTCCAGAAAGGCCACATTACTCCCAAACATATCACATCTTCTCATAGAAATACCACGTTTCCCCTTTCAAATAGGACCTTTTCCCCCAAAAAAACTCTTTTATCCCCAAAAGAGGGCAGTTTCTTCCAGAAAGGCCACATTTCTCCCAAATATATATCATCTTCTCCAAGAAATACCAGGTTTCCTCCTTGAAATAGGAACTTTTCACCCACAAATACCTGTTTTATCCCCAAAATAGGACAGCTTCTTCCAGAAAGGCCACATTTCTCCCAAATATATCACATCTTCTCCAAGAAATACCAGGATTCCTCCTGAAATACGACCTTTTCACCCACAAATACCTCTTTTATCCCCAAAAGAGGACAGTTTCTTCCAGAAATGCCACATTTCTCCCAAATATATCACATCTTCTCCAAGAAATACCAGGATTCCTCCTGAAATACGACCTTTTCTCCCACAAATACCAGCCTTCTCCCCCCAAATAGGACAGTTTCTTCCAGAAATGCCACATTTCTCCCAAATATATCACATCTTCTCCAAGAAATACCAGCTTTCCCCCTTCAAATAGGACCTTATCACCCACAAATACCTCTTTTGTCCCCAAAATAGAACAGTTACGTCCAGAAATGCCACATTTCTCCCAAACATATCACATCTTCTCCAAGAAATACCAGCTTTCCCCCTTCAAATAGGACCTTTTCACCCACAAATACCTCTTGTATCCCCAAAAGAGGACAGTTTCTTCCTGACATGCTACATTTCTCCCAAATATATAACATCTTCTCCAAGAAATACCAGGTTTCCCCCTTGTAATAAGACCTTTTCACCCACAAATACCTGTTATATCCCCAAAATAGGACAGTTTCTTCCAGAAATGCCACATTTCTCCCAAATATATCACATCTTCTCCAAGAAATACCAGGTTTCCCCCTTCAAATAAGACCTTTTCACCCACACATACCTCTTTTATCCCCAAAATAGGACATTTTCTTCCAGAAAGGCCACATTTCTCCCAAATATATCACATCTTCTCCAAGAAATACCAGGTTTCCCCCTTCAAATAGGACCTTTTCACCCACAAATACCTCTTTTATCCCCAAAAGAGGACAGTTTCTTCCAGAAAGGCCACATTTCTCCCAAATATATCACATCTTCTCCAAGAAATACCACGTTTCCCCCTTCAAATAGGACCTTTTCACCCACTAATACCAGGCTTCTCCCCCCAAATAGGACATTTTCCTCCAGAAATGCCACATTTCTCCCAAATATATCACATCTTCTCCAAGAAATACCAGGTTTCCCCCTTCAAATAGGACCTTTTCACCCTCTTATACCAGGCTTCTCCCCCAAAATAGGACATTTTCTTCCAGAAATGCCACATTTCTCCCAAATATATCACATCTTCTCCAAGAAATGCCAGGTTTCCCCCTTCAAATAGGAAATTTTCACCCACAAGTACCTGTTTTATCCCCAAAAGAGGACAGTTTCTTCCGGAAATGCCACATTTCTCCCAAATAGATCACATCTCCTCCAAGAAATACCAGGTTTTCCCCTGGAAATAGGACCTTTTCACCCACAAGTACCTGTTTTATCCCCAAAAGAGGACAGTATCTGCCAGAAATGCCACATTTCTCCCAAACATATCACATCTCCTCCAAGAAATACCAGGATTCCTCCTGAAATAGGAACTTTTCTCCCACAAATACCAGCCTTCTCCCCCCAAATAGGACATTTTCTTCCAGACATGCCACATATCACCCAAATATATCACATCTTCTCCAAGAAATACCAGGTTTCCCCCTTCAAATAGGACCTTTTCACCTACAAATACCTCTTTTATCCCCAAAATAGAACAGTTTCTTCCAGACATGCCACATTTCTCCCAAACATGTCACATCTCCTCCAAGAAATACCAGGATTTCTCCTGTAATAGGACCTTTTCTCCCACAAATACCAGCCTTTTCCCCCCAAAAGAGGACAGTTTCTTCCAGAAATGCCATATTTCTCCCAAATATATCACATCTTCTCCAAGAAATACCAGGTTTTCCCCTGGAAATAGGACCTTTTCACCCACAAATACCTCTTTTATCCCCAAAAGAGGACAGTTTCTTCCAGAAAGGCCACATTACTCCCAAACATATCACATCTTCTCCAAGAAATACCAGGGTTCCCCCTTCAAATTGGACCTTTTCCCCCCAAAAAACTCTTTTATCCCCAAAAGAGGACAGTTTCTTTCAGAAATGCCACATTTCTCCCAAATAGATCATATCTTCTCCAAGAAATACCAGGTTTCCCCCTTCAAATAGGACCTTTTCACCCACAAATACCTGTTTTATCCCCAAAAGAGGACAGTTTCTTCCAGAAAGGCCACATTTCTCCCAAATAGATCACATCTTCTCCAAGAAATACCAGGATTCCTCCTGAAATACGAACTTTTCACCCACAAATACCTCTTTTATCCCTCAAATAGGACAGTTTCTTCCAGAAATGCCACATTTCTCCCAAATACATCACATCTTCTCCAAGAAATACCAGGATTCCTCCTGAAAGAGGACCTTTTCACCCACAAATATCAGCCTTCTCCCCCCAAATAGGACAGTTTCTTCCAGACATGCCACATTTCTCCCAAATATATCACATCTTCTCCAAGAAATACCACGTTTCCCCCTTCAAATAGGACCTTTTCACCCTCAAATATCTGTTTTATCCCCAAAAGAGGACAGTTTCTTCCAGGAAGGCCACATTTCTCCCAAATATATCACATCTTCTCCAAGAAATACCAGGTTTCCCCCTTCAAATAGGACCTTTTCACCCACAAATACCTCTTTTATCACCAAAATTGGACAGTTTCTTCCAGAAATGCCACATTTCTCCCAAATATATCACATCTTCTCCAAGAAATACCAGGTTTCCCCCTTCAAATAGGACCTTTTCACCCACAAATACTTCTTATATCCCCAAAATAGGACAGTTTCTTCCAGACATGCCACATATCTCCCAAATATATCACATCTTCTCCAAGAAATACCAGGTTTCCCCCTTCAAATAGGACCTTTTCACCCACAAGTACCTATTTTATCCCCAAAATAGGACAGTTTCTTCCAGAAATGCCACATTTCTCCCAAATAGATCACATCTTCTCCAAGAAATACCAGGTTTCCCCCTTCAAATACAACGTTTTCACCCACAAATACCTGTTTTATCCCCAAAAGAGGACAGTTTCTTCCAGAAATGCCACATTTCTCCCAAATAGATCACATCTTCTCCAAGAAATACTAGGTTTCCCCCTTCAAATAGGACCTTTTCACCCACAAATACCTCTTTTATCCCCAAAAGAGGACAGTTTCTTCCAGACATGCCACATTTCTCCCAAATTGATCACATCTTCTCCAAGAAATACCAGGTTTCCCCCTTCAAATAGGACCTTTTCAACCACACATACCTGTTCTATCCCTCAAATTGGACATATTCTTCCAGAAATGCCACATTTCTCCCAAATATATCACATCTTCTCCAAGAAATACCAGGTTTCCCCCTTCAAATAGGACCTATTCACCCACAAATATCTCTTTTATCCCCAAAAGAGGACAGTTTCTTCCAGACATGCCACATTTCTCCCAAATATATCACATCTTCTCCAAGAAATACCAGGATTCCTCCTGAAATACGACCTTTTCACCCACAAATACCTGTTTTATCCCCAAAAGAGGACAGTTTCTGCCAGAAATGCCACATTTCTCCCAAATAGATCACATCTTCTCCAAGAAATACCACGTTTCCCCCTTCAAATAGGACCTTTTCACCCACAAATACCAGCCTTCTCCCCCCAAAAGAGCACAGTTTCTTCCAGAAAGGCCACATTTCTCCCAAATACATCACATCTACTCCAAGAAATACCAGCTTTCCCCCTTCAAATAGGACCTTATCACCCACAAATACCTCTTTTTATCCCCAAAAGAGGACAGTTTCTTCCAGAAATGCCACATTTCTCCCAAACATATCACATCTTCTCCAAGAAATACCAGCTTTCCCCCTTCAAATAGGACCTTTTCACCCACAAATACCTCTTGTATCCCCAAAAGAGGACAGTTTCTTCCAGACATGCCACATTTCTCCCAAATATATCACATCTTCTCCAAGAAATACCAGCTTTCCCCCTTCAAATAGGACCTTTTCACCCACAAATACCTCTTTTATCCCCAAAAGAGGACAGTTTCTTCCAGAAATGCCACAATTCTCCCAAATATATCACACCTTTTCCAAGAAATACCACGTTTCCCCCTTCAAATAGGACCTTTTCACCCACAAATACCTCTTTTATCCCCAAAATAGGACATTTTCTTCCAGAAATGCCACATTTCTCCCAAATATATCACATCTCCAAGAAATACCAGGTTTCCTCCTGAAATAGGACCTTGTCACCCACAGATTCCTGTTTTATCCCTTTGTTCCGAGCGACTTTTCGTTTTTGAGTGTTTATCCGATGCTACACTTCAGCATTCTGTGACGAATAGAGTAGAAGTGGAAACCACACTAATAAGGCAGCTAGAAGTTCGAGGAGCGACAAACGTAGTGCTTTCAGGGAGGACGTTCCAGAAAGTCGAGAGTTGTGGCTTCTTTCCTGCGGAGAAAAATACCCCTGTTTTCAGGCATTGCAGGACGCTGAATTCGCACCTTCTCGGCATTTCAATACCGCTCCTTCGATCTCGTGGCTCGAAAGCGGCACTCGCTCTGAACCGCTCCGGAGAGTCTGCAGTTGCTGTCCGGTCCATCGCGGTTCTGCCCGAGTGCCGCTTGCAGCCTTCAGCAGCGCTCTCGTTTCTCTCGGATGCCGGGAAAGAGCGACTTCAGCCGGATGCTTTGCTCCGACGAGTGAGCGGCTTCTTCTGCGCACATCGCAATGGAGCGCTTCTGACTTCTCCTTCTGTCCATGCAGAATGCACTACCCTTCTCTCTCATTCTTATCCCTTCCTTCCGAGCGACATTTCGTTTTGGAGTGTTTATCCGATGCTACACTTCAGCATTCTGTGACGAATAGAGTAGAAGTGGAAACCACACTAATAAGTAAGCTAGAAGTTCGAGGAGCGACACACGTTGTGCTTTCAGGGAGGACGTTCCAGAAAGTCGAGAGCTGTGGCTTCTTTCCTGCGGAGAAATAACCCCCTGTTTTCAGGCTATTCAGTAGTCTGCAACTGCAGACTGTCCGGTGTGGTTCAGCGCAAATGCCGCTTTCGAGCCACGAGAGCGGAGGAGCGGTATTCCTATGCCGAGAAGGTGCGAATTCAGCGTCCTGCATTGCCTGAAAACAGGGGTATTTTTCTCCGCTGGAAAGAAGCCACAACTCTCGACTTTCTGGAACGTCCTCCCTGAAAGCACAACGTGTGTCGCTCCTGGAACTTCTAGCTGCCTTATTAGTGGGGCTTTTCTCTTCTACTCTATTCGTCACAGAATGCTGAAGTGTAGCATCGGATAAACACTCCAAAACGAAATGTCGCTCGGAAGAAAGGGATAAGAATGAGAGAGAAGCGTAGTGCATTCTGCATGGACAGAAGGAGAAGTCAGAAGCGCTCAATTGCGATGTGCGCAGAAGAAGCCGCTCACTCGTCGGAGAAAAGCATCCGGCTGAAGTCGCTCTTTCCCGGCATCCGAGAGAAACGAGAGCGCTGCTGAAGGCTGCAAGCGGCACTCGGGCAGAACCGCGATGGACCGGACAGCAACTGCAGACTCTCCGGAGCGGTTCAGAGCGAGTGCTGCTTTCGAGCCACGAGAGCGAAGGAGTGGTATTCCTATGCCGAGAAGATGCGAATTCAGCGTCCTGCATTGCCTGAAAACAGGGGTATTTTTCTCCGCAGGAAAGAAGCCACAACTCTCGACTTTCTGGAACGTCCTCCCTGAAAGCACTACGTCCGTTGCTCCTCGAACTTCTAGCTGCCTTATTAGTGGGGCTTTTCTCTTCTACTCTATTCGTCACAGAATGTTGAAGTGTAGCATCGGATAAACACTCCAAAACGAAATGTCGCTCGGAAAAAGGGATAAGAATGAGAGAGAAGCGTAGTGCATTCTGCATGGACAGAAGGAGAAGTCAGAAGCGCTCCATTGCGATGTGCGCAGAAGAAGCCGCTCACTCGTCGGAGCAAAGCATCCGGCTGAAGTCGCTCTTTCCCGGCATCCGAGAGAAACGAGAGCGCTGCTGAAGGCTGCAAGCGGCACTCGGGCAGAACCGCGATGGACCGGACAGCAACTGCAGACTCTCCGGAGCGGTTCAGAGCGAGTGCCGCTTTCGAGCCACGAGATCGAAGGAGCTGTATTGAAATGCCGAGAAGGTGCGAATTCAGCGTCCTGCATTGCCTGAAAACAGGGGTATTTTTCTCCGCTGGAAAGAAGCCACAACTCTCGACTTTCTGGAACGTCCTCCCTGAAAGCACAATGTGTGTGGCTACTGGACCTTCTAGCTGCCTTATTAGTGGGGCTTTTCTCTTCTACTCTATTCGTCACAGAATGCTGAAGTGTAGCAGCGGATAAACACTCCAAAACGAAATGTCGCTCGGAAAAAGGGATAAGAATGAGAGAGAAGCGTAGTGCATTCTGCATGGACACATGGAGAAGTCAGAAGCTCTCCATTGCGATGTGCGCAGAAGAAGCCGCTCACTCGTCGGAGCAAAGCATCCGGCTGAAGTCGCTCTTTCCCGGCATCCGAGAGAAACGAGAGCGCTGCTGAAGGCTGCAAGCGGCACTCGGGCAGAACCGCGATGGACCGGACAGCAACTGCAGACTCTCCGGAGCGGTTCAGCGCGAGTGCCGCTTTCGAGCCACGAGATCGAAGGAGCGGTATTGAAATGCCGAGAAGGTGCGAATTCAGCGTCCTGCAATGCCTGAAAACAGGGGTATTTTTCTCCGCAGGAAAGAAGCCACAACTCTCGACTTTCTGGAACGTCCTCCCTGAAAGCACAATGTGTGTGGCTACTGGACCTTCTAGCTGCCTTATAAGTGGGGCTTTTCTCTTCTATTTTATTTGTCACAGAATGCAGAAGTGTAGCAGCGGATAAACACTCCAAAACGAAAAGTCGCTCGGAACAAAGGGATAAAACAGGAATCTGTGGGTGACAAGGTCCTATTTCAGGGGGAAACCTGGTATTTCTCGGAGATGTGATATATTTGGGAGAAATGTGGCATTTCTGGAAGAAACTGTCCTATTTTGGGGATAAAAGAGGTATTTGTGGGTGAAAAGGTCCTATTTGAAGGGGGAAACGTGGTATTTCTTGGAGAAGATGTGATATATTTGGGAGAAATGTGGCATTTCTGGAAGAAAATGTCCAATTTGGGGGGAGAAGGATGGTAGTTTTGGGTGAGAAGGTCCTATTTCAGGGGGAATCCTGGCATATCTTGGAGAAGATGTGATATATTTGGGAGAAATCTGGCCTTTCTGGAAGAAACTGTCCTCTTTTGGGGATAAAAGAGGTATTAGTGGTTGAAAAGGTCCTATTTCCCCGGGGAAACCTGGTATTTCTAGGAGAAGATGTGATATATTTGGGAGAAATGTGGCATTTCTGGAAGAAAATGTCCTCTTTTGGGGATAAAAGAGGTATTTCATGGAGAAAAGGTCCTAATTCAAGGGGGAAACGTGGTATTTCTTGGAGAAGATGTGATATATTTGGGAGAAATGTGGCATTTCTGGAAGAAACTGTCCTATTTGAGGGATAAAAGAGGTATTTGTGGGTGAAAAGGTCCTATTTCAGGAGGAATCCTGGTATTTCTTGGAGAAGATGTGATCTATTTGGGAGAAATGTGGCCTTTCTATAAGAAACTGTCCTCTTTTGGGGATAAAAGAGGTATTTGTGGGTGAAAAGGTCCTATTTGAAGGGGGAAACGTGGTATTTCTTGGAGAAGATGTGGTATATTTGGGAGAAATCAGGCATTTCTGGAAGAAACTGTCCTCTTTTGGGGATAAAAGAGGTATTTGTGGGTGAAAAGGTCCAATTTGAAGGGGGAAAGCTGGTATTTCTTGGAGAAGATGTGATATATTTGGGAGAAATGTGGCATGTCTGGAAGAAACTGTCCTCTTTTGGAGATAAAAGAGGTATTTGTGGGTGATAAGGTCCTATTTGAAGGGGGAACCCCGGTATTTCTTGGAGAGGATGTGATATATTTGGGAGAAATGTGGCATGTCTGGAAGAAGCTGTCCTCTTTTGGGGATAAAACAGGTATTTGTGGGTGAAAAGGTCCTATTTGAAGGGGGAAACGTGGTATTTCTTGGAGAAGATGTGATCTATTTGGGAGAAATGTGGCATTTCTGGAAGAAACTGTCCTATTTTGGGGTTAAAGAGGTATTTGTGGGAGAAAAGGTCCTATTTGAAGGGGGAAAGCTGGTATTTCTTGGAGAAGATGTGATCTATTTGGGAGAAATGAGGCATTTCTGGAAGAAACTGTCCAATTTGTGGGGAGAAGCCTGGTATTAGTGGGTGAGAATGTCCTATTTCAGGAGGAATCCTGGTATTTCTTGGAGATGATGCGATATATTTGGGAGAAATGTGTCATTTCTGGAAGAAACTGTCCTCTTTTGGGGATAAAACAGGTATTTGTGGGTGATAAGGTCCTATTTGAAGGGGGAACCCCGGTATTTCTTGGAGAAGATGTGATATGTTTGGGAGAAATGTGGCATTTCTGGAAGAAACTGTCCTCTTTTGGGGATAAAAGAGGTATTTGTTGGTGAAAAGGTCCTATTTGAAGGGGGAAACGTGGTATTTCTTGGAGAAGATGTGATATGTTTGGGAGAAATGTGGCATTTCTGGAAGAAACTGTCCTCTTTTGGGGATAAAACAGGTATTTGTGGGTGAAAAGGTCCTATTTGAAGGGGGAAAGATGGTATTTCTTGGAGAAGATGAGGTATATTTGGGAGAAATGTGGCCTTTCTGTAAGAAACTGTCCTATTTTGGGGATAAAACAGGTATTTGTGGGTGAAAATTTCCTATTTGAAGGGGGAAACCTGGTATTTCTTGGAGAAGATGTGGTATATTTGGGAGAAATCTGGCCTTTCTGGAAGAAACTGTCGTATTTTGGGGATAAAACAGGTATTTGTGGGTGAAAAGGTCCAATTTGAAGGGGGAAACCTGGTATTTCTTGGAGAAGATGTGGTATATTTGGGAGAAATGTGGCATTTCTGGAAGAAACTGTCCTCTTTTGGGGATAAAACAGGTATTTGTGGGTGAAAACGTTGTATTTGAAGGGGGAAACCTGGTATTTCTTGGAGAAGATGTGATATATTTGGGAGAAATGTGGCATGTCTGGAAGAAACTGTCCTCTTTTGGGGATAAAAGAGGTATTTGTGGGTGAAAAGGTCCTATTTGAAGGGGGAACCCTGGTATTTCTTGGAGAAGATGTGGTATATTTGGGAGAAATGTGGCATGTCTGGAAGAAGCTGTCCTCTTTTGGGGATAAAAGAGGTATTTGTTGGTGAAAAGGTCCTATTTGAAGGGGGAAACCTGGTATTTCTTGGAGAAGATGTGATATGTTTGGGAGAAATCTGGCATTTCTGGAAGAATATGTCCTGTTTTGGGGATATAAGAGGTATTTGTGGGAGAAAAGGTCCTATTTGAAGGGGGAAAGCTGGTATTTCTTGGAGAAGATGTGATCTATTTGGGAGTAATGTGGCATGTCTGGAAGAAAATGACCAATTTGGGGGGAGAAGGCTGGTAGTTTTGGGTGAGAAGGTCCTATTTCAGGAGGAATCCTGGTATTTCTTGGAGAAGATGTGATATGTTTGGGAGAAATGTGGCATTTCTGGAAGAAAATGTCCAATTTGGGGGGAGAAGGCTGGTAGTTTTGGGTGAGAAGGTCCTATTTCAGGAGGAATCCTGGCATATCTTGGAGAAGATGTGATATATTTGGGAGAAATGTGGCCTTTCTGGAAGAAACTGTCCTCTTTTGGGGATAAAAGAGGTATTAGTGGTTGAAAAGGTCCTATTTCCCCGGGGAAACCTGGTATTTCTTGGAGAAGATGTGATCTATTTGGGAGAAATGTGGCATTTCTGGAAGAAAATGTCCTCTTTTGGGGATAAAAGAGGTATTTCATGGAGAAAAGGTCCTAATTCAAGGGGGAAACGTGGTATTTCTTGGAGAAGATGTGATATATTTGGGAGAAATGTGGCATTTCTGGAAGAAACTGTCCTATTTGAGGGATAAAAGAGGTATTTGTGGGTGAAAAGGTCCTATTTCAGGAGGAATCCTGGTATTTCTTGGAGAAGATGTGATATATTTGGGAGAAATGTGGCCTTTCTATAAGAAACTGTCCTCTTTTGGGGATAAAAGAGGTATTTGTGGGTGAAAAGGTCGTATTTGAAGGGGGAAAGCTGGTATTTCTTGGAGAAGATGTGATATATTTGGGAGAAATGTGGCATGTCTGGAAGAAACTGTCCTCTTTTGGGGATAAAAGAGGTATTTGTTGGTGAAAAGGTCCTATTTGAAGGGGGAAACGTGGTATTTCTTGGAGAAGATGTGGTATATTTGGGAGAAATCAGGCATTTCTGGAAGAAACTGTCCTCTTTTGGGGATAAAACAGGTATTTGTGGGTGAAAACGTTGTATTTGAAGGGGGAAACCTGTTATTTCTTGGAGAAGATGTGATATATTTGGGAGAAATGTGGCATTTCTGGAAGAAACTGTCCTCTTTTGGGGATAAAAGAGGTATTTGTGGGTGAAAAGGTCCTATTTGAAGGGGGAAACCTGTTATTTCTTGGAGAAGATGTGATATATTTGGGAGAAATGTGGCATTTCTGGAAGAAACTGTCTTTTTTTGGGGATAAAAGAGGTATTTGTGGGTGATAAGGTCCTATTTGAAGGGGGAACCCCGGTATTTCTTGGAGAAGATGTGATATATTTGGGAGAAATGTGGCATGTCTGGAAGAAAATGTCCTATTTTGGGAATAAAACAGGTATTTGTGGGTGAAAAGGTCCTATTTGAAGGGGGAAACGTGGTATTTCTTGGAGAAGATGTGATATATTTGGGAGAAATGTGGCATGTCTGGAAGAAACTGTCCTATTTTGGGGATAAAAGAGGTATTTGTGGGTGAAAAGGTCCTATTTGAAGGGGGAACCCTGGTATTTCTTGGAGAAGATGTGATCTATTTGGGAGAAATGTGGCCTTTCTGGAAGAAAATGTCCAATTTGGGGGGAGAAGGCTGGTAGTTTTGGGTGAGAAGGTCCTATTTCAGGAGGAATCCTGGTATTTCTTGGAGAAGATGTGATATATTTGGGAGAAATGTGGCATGTCTGGAAGAAACTGTCCTCTTTTGGGGATAAAAGAGGTATTAGTGGTTGAAAAGGTCCTATTTCCCCGGGGAAACCTGGTATTTCTTGGAGAAGATGTGATCTATTTGGGAGAAATGTGGCATTTCTGGAAGAAAATGTCCTCTTTTGGGGATAAAAGAGGTATTTCATGGAGAAAAGGTCCTAATTCAAGGGGGAAACGTGGTATTTCTTGGAGAAGATGTGATATATTTGGGAGAAATGTGGCATTTCTGGAAGAAACTGTCCTATTTGAGGGATAAAAGAGGTATTTGTGGGTGAAAAGGTCCTATTTCAGGAGGAATCCTGGTATTTCTTGGAGAAGATGTGATATATTTGGGAGAAATGTGGCCTTTCTATAAGAAACTGTCCTCTTTTGGGGATAAAAGAGGAATTTGTGGGTGAAAAGGTCCTATTTGAAGGGGGAAACCTGGTATTTCTTGGAGAAGATGTGATATATTTGGGAGAAATGTGGCATGTCTGGAAGAAACTGTCCTCTTTTGGGGATAAAACAGGTATTTGTGGGTGAAAAGGTCCTATTTGAAGGGGGAAACGTGGTATTTCTTGGAGAAGATGTGGTATATTTGGGAGAAATCAGGCATTTCTGGAAGAAACTGTCCTCTTTTGGGGATAAAACAGGTATTTGTGGGTGAAAACGTTGTATTTGAAGGGGGAAACCTGTTATTTCTTGGAGAAGATGTGATATATTTGGGAGAAATGTGGCATTTCTGGAAGAAACTGTCCTATTTTGGGGATAAAAGAGGTATTAGTGGTTGAAAAGATCCTATTTCCAGGGGGAAACCTGGTATTTCTTGGAGAAGATGTGATCTATTTGGGAGAAATGTGGCATTCCTGGAAGAAAATGTCCTCTTTTGGGGATAAAAGAGGTATTTGTGGGTGAAAAGGTTTTATTTGAAGGGGGAAACGTGGTATTTCTTGGAGAAGATGTGATCTATTTGGGAGAAATGTGGCATTTCTGGAAGAAACTGTCGTATTTTGGGCATAAAACAGGTATTTGTGGTTGAAAAGGTCCTATTTGAAGGGGGAAAGCTGGTATTTCTTGGAGAAGATGTGATCTATTTGGGAGAAATGTGGCATTTGTGGAAGAAACTGTCCTCTTATGGGGATAAAAGAGGTATTTGTGGGAGAAAAGGTCCTATTTCGAGGGGGAAACCTGGTATTTCTTGGAGAAGATGTGATATATTTGGGAGAAATGTGGCATTTCTGGAAGAAACTGTCCAATTTGTGGGGAGAAGCCTGGTATTAGTGGGTGAGAAGGTCCTATTTCAGGAGGAATCCTGGTATTTCTTGGAGAAGATGTGATATATTTGGGAGAAATGTGGCATTTCTGGAAGAAACTGTCCTCTTTTGGGGATAAAAGAGGTATTTGTGGGTGATAAGGTCCTATTTGAAGGGGGAACCCCGGTCTTTCTTGGAGAAGATGTGATCTATTTGGGAGAAATGTGGCATTTCTGGAAGAAACTGTCCTCTTTTGGGGATAAAACAGGTATTTGTTGGTGAAAAGGTCCTATTTGAAGGGGGAACCCTGGTATTTCTTGGAGAAGATGTGATCTATTTGGGAGAAATGTGGCATGTCTGGAAGAAACTGTCCTCTTTTGGGGATGAAAGAGGTATGTGTGGGTGAAAAGGTCCTATTTGAAGGGGAAAAGCTGATATTTCTATGAGAAGATGTGATCTATTTGGGAGAAATGTGGCATGTCTGGAAGAAAATGTCCTATATGGGGGGAGAAGGCTGGTACTTGTGGGAGAAAAGGTCCTATTTCAGGATGAATCCTGGTATTTCTTGGAGGAGATGTGATCTATTTGGGAGAAATGTGGCATTTCTGGAAGAAACTGTCCTCTTTTGGGGATAAAACAGGTATTTGTGGGTGAAAAGGTCCTATTTGAAGGGGGAAAGCTGGTATTTCTTGGAGAAGATGAGGTATATTTGGGAGAAATGTGGCCTTTCTGGAAGAAACTGTCCTATTTTGGGGATAAAAGAGGTATTTGTGGGTGAAGAGGTCCTATTTGAAGGGGGAAACCTGGTATTTCTTGGAGAAGATGTGATATATTTGGGAGAACTGTGGCATTTCTGGAAGAAACTGTCCTATTTTGGGGATAAAACAGGTATTTGTGGGAGAAAAGGTCCTATATGAAGGGGGAAACGTGGTATATCTTGGAGAAGATGTGATATATTTGGGAGAAATGTGGCATTTCTGGAAGAATATGTTGAATTTGAGGGATAAAACAGGTATTTGTGGTTGAAAAGGTCCTATTTGAAGGGGGAAAGCTGGTATTTCTTGGAGAAGATGTGATATATTTGGGAGAAATGTGGCATGTCTGGAAGAAACTGTCCTATTTTGGGGATAAAAGAGGTATTTGTGGGTGAAAAGGTCCTATTTGAAGGGGGAAAGCTGGTATTTCTTGGAGAAGATGTGGTATATTTGGGAGAAATGTGGCATTTCTGGAAGAAACTGTCCTCTTTTGGGGATAAAAGTGGTATTTGTGGGTGAAAACGTTGTATTTGAAGGGGGAAACCTGTTATTTCTTGGAGAAGATGTGATCTATTTGGGAGAAATGCGGCATGTCTGGAAGAAACTGTCCTCTTTTGGGGATAAAAGAGGTATTTGTTGGTGAAAAGGTCCTATTTGAAGGGGGAAACGTGGTATTTCTTGGAGAAGATGTGATATATTTGGGAGAAATGTGGCATTTCTGGAAGAAACTGTCCTATTTTGGGGGGAGAAGGCTGGTATTTTTGGGAGAAAAGTTCCTATTTCAGGAGGAATCCTGGTATTTCTTGGAGAAGATGTGATCTATTTGGGAGAAATGTGGCATTTCTGGAAGAAACTGTCCTGTTTTGGGGATAAAAGAGGTATTTGTGGGTGAAAAGGTCCTATTTGAAGTTGGAAACCTGGTATTTCTTGGAGAAGATGTGATGTGTTTGGGAGAAATGTGGCATTTCTGGAAGAAACTGTCCTATTTTGGGGGTAAAACAGGTATTTGTGGGTGAAAAGGTCGTATTTGAAGGGGGAAACCTGTTATTTCTTGGAGAAGATGTGATATATTTGGGAGAAATGTGGCATTTCTGGAAGAAACTGTCCTCTTTTGGGGATAAAAGAGGTATTTGTGGGTGAAAAGGTCCTATTTGAAGGGGGAAAGCTGATATTTCTTGGAGAAGATGTGATATATTTGGGAGAAATGTGGCATGTCTGGAAGAAACTGTCCTGTTTTGGGGATAAAAGAGGTATTTGTGGGTGAAAAGGTCCTATTTGAAGTTGGAAACCTGGTATTTCTTGGAGAAGATGTGATGTGTTTGGGAGAAATTTGGCATTTCTGGAAGAAACTGTCCTATTTGAGGGATAAAAGAGGTATTTGTGGGTGAAAAGGTCGTATTTGAAGGGGGAAAGCTGTTATTTCTTGGAGAAGATGTGATATATTTGGGAGAAATGTGGCATTTCTGGAAGAAACTGTCCTCTTTTGGGGATAAAAGAGGTATTTGTGGGTGAAAAGGTCCTATTTGAAGGGGGAAACCTGGTATTTCTTGGAGAAGATGTGATATATTTGGGAGAAATGTGGCATGTCTGGAAGAAACTGTCCTCTTTTGGAGATAAAAGAGGTATTTGTGGGTGATAAGGTCCTATTTGAAGGGGGAACCCCGGTATTTCTTGGAGAAGATGTGATCTATTTGGGAGAAATGTGGCATGTCTGGAAGAAGCTGTCCTATTTTGGGGATAAAACAGGTATTTGTGGGTGAAAAGGTCGTATTTGAAGGGGGAAACGTGGTATTTCTTGGAGAAGATGTGATATATTTGGGAGAAATGTGGCATGTCTGGAAGAAACTGTCCTATTTTGGGGATAAAAGAGGTATTTGTGGGTGAAAAGGTCCTATTTGAAGGGGGAACCCTGGTATTTCTTGGAGAAGATGTGATCTATTTGGGAGAAATGTGGCCTTTCTGGAAGAAAATGTCCAATTTGGGGGGAGAAGGCTGGTAGTTTTGGGTGGGAAGGTCCTATTTCAGGAGGAATCCTGGTATTTCTTGGAGAAGATATGATATATTTGGGAGAAATGTGGCATTTCTGGAAGAAAATGTCCAATTTGGGGGGAGAAGGCTGGTTGTTTTGGGTGAGAAGGTCCTATTTCAGGAGGAATCCTGGCATTTCTTGGAGAAGATGTGATATATTTGGGAGAAATCTGGCCTTTCCGGAAGAAACTGTCCTATTTTGGGGATAAAAGAGGTATTAGTGGTTGAAAAGATCCTATTTCCAGGGGGAAACCTGGTATTTCTTGGAGAAGATGTGATCTATTTGGGAGAAATGTGGCATTCCTGGAAGAAAATGTCCTCTTTTGGGGATAAAAGAGGTATTTCATGGAGATAAGGTCCTATTTGAAGGGGGAAACGTGGTATTTCTTGGAGAAGATGTGATCTATTTGGGAGAAATGTGGCATTTCTGGAAGAAACTGTCGTATTTTGGGCATAAAACAGGTATTTGTGGTTGAAAAGGTCCTATTTGAAGGGGGAAAGCTGGTATTTCTTGGAGAAGATGTGTTCTATTTGGGAGAAATGTGGCATTTGTGGAAGAAACTGTCCTATTTTGGGGATAAAAGAGGTATTTGTGGGAGAAAAGGTCCTATTTCGAGGGGGAAACCTGGTATTTCTTGGAGAAGATGATATATATTTGGGAGAAATGTGGCATTTCTGGAAGAAACTGTCCAATTTGTGGGGAGAAGCCTGGTATTAGTGGGTGAGAAGGTCCTATTTCAGGAGGAATCCTGGTATTTCTTGGAGAAGATGTGATCTATTTGGGAGAAATGTGGCATTTCTGGAAGAAACTGTCCTCTTTTGGGGATAAAAGAGGTATTTGTGGGTGATAAGGTCCTATTTGAAGGGGGAACCCCGGTATTTCTTGGAGAAGATGTGATATGTTTGGGAGAAATGTGGCATTTCTGGAAGAAACTGTCCTCTTTTGGGGATAAAACAGGTATTTGTTGGTGAAAAGGTCCTATTTGAAGGGGGAACCCTGGTATTTCTTGGAGAAGATGTGATCTATTTGGGAGAAATGTGGCATGTCTGGAAGAAACTGTCCTCTTTTGGGGATGAAAGAGGTATGTGTGGGTGAAAAGGTCCTATTTGAAGGGGGAAAGCTGATATTTCTTGGAGAAGATGTGATCTATTTGGGAGAAATGTGGCATGTCTGGAAGAAAATGTCCTATATGGGGGGAGAAGGCTGGTACTTGTGGGAGAAAAGGTCCTATTTCAGGATGAATCCTGGTATTTCTTGGAGGAGATGTGATCTATTTGGGAGAAATGTGGCATTTCTGGAAGAAACTGTCCTCTTTTGGGGATAAAACAGGTATTTGTGGGTGAAAAGGTCCTATTTGAAGGGGGAAAGCTGGTATTTCTTGGAGAAGATGAGGTATATTTGGGAGAAATGTGGCCTTTCTGGAAGAAACTGTCCTATTTTGGGGATAAAAGAGGTATTTGTGGGTGAAAAGGTCCTATTTGAAGGGGGAAACCTGGTATTTCTTGGAGAAGATGTGATCTATTTGGGAGAAATGTGGCATTTCTGGAAGAAACTGTCCTATTTTGGGGGTAAAACAGGTATTTGTGGGAGAAAAGGTCCTATATGAAGGGGGAAACGTGGTATATCTTGGAGAAGATGTGATATATTTGGGAGAAATGTGGCATGTCTGGAAGAAACTGTCCTATTTGAGGGATAAAAGAGGTATTTGTGGGTGAAAAGGTCGTATTTGAAGGGGGAAACCTGTTATTTCTTGGAGAAGATGTGATATATTTGGGAGAAATGTGGCATTTCTGGAAGAAACTGTCCTCTTTTGGGGATAAAAGAGGTATTTGTGGGTGAAAAGGTCCTATTTGAAGGGGGAAACCTGGTATTTCTTGGAGAAGATGTGATATATTTGGGAGAAATGTGGCATGTCTGGAAGAAACTGCCCTGTTTTGGGGATAAAAGAGGTATTTGTGGGTGATAAGGTCCTATTTGAAGGGGGAACCCCGGTATTTCTTGGAGAAGATGTGATCTATTTGGGAGAAATGTGGCATGTCTGGAAGAAGCTGTCCTATTTTGGGGATAAAACAGGTATTTGTGGGTGAAAAGGTCGTATTTGAAGGGGGAAACGTGGTATTTCTTGGAGAAGATGTGATATATTTGGGAGAAATGTGGCATGTCTGGAAGAAACTGTCCTCTTTTGGGGATAAAAGAGGTATTTGTGGGTGAAAAGGTCCTATTTGAAGGGGGAACCCTGGTATTTCTTGGAGAAGATGTGATCTATTTGGGAGAAATGTGGCCTTTCTGGAAGAAAATGTCCAATTTGGGGGGAGAAGGCTGGTAGTTTTGGGTGGGAAGGTCCTATTTCAGGAGGAATCCTGGTATTTCTTGGAGAAGATGTGATATATTTGGGAGAAATGTGGCATTTCTGGAAGAAACTGTCCTCTTTTGGGGATAAAAGAGGTATTTGTGGGTGATAAGGTCCTATTTGAAGGGGGAACCCCGGTATTTCTTGGAGAAGATGTGATATGTTTGGGAGAAATGTGGCATTTCTGGAAGAAACTGTCCTATTTTGGGGATAAAACAGGTATTTGTGGGTGAAAAGGTCCTATTTGAAGGGGGAAACGTGGTATTTCTTGGAGAAGATGTGATATATTTGGGAGAAATGTGGCATGTCTGGAAGAAACTGTCCTCTTTTGGGGATGAAAGAGGTATTTGTGGGTGAAAAGGTCCTATTTGAAGGGGGAAACCTGGTATTTCTTGGAGAAGATGATATATATTTGGGAGAAATGTGGCATTTCTGGAAGAAACTGTCCAATTTGTGGGGAGAAGCCTGGTATTAGTGGGTGAGAAGGTCCTATTTCAGGAGGAATCCTGGTATTTCTTGGAGAAGATGTGATATATTTGGGAGAAATGTGGCATTTCTGGAAGAAACTGTCCTCTTTTGGGGATAAAAGAGGTATTTGTGGGTGAAAAGGTCCTATTTGAAGGGGGAAACCTGGTATTTCTATGAGAAGATGTGATATATTTGGGAGAAATGTGGCATGTCTGGAAGAAACTGTCCTCTTTTGGAGATAAAAGTGGAATTTGTGGGTGATAAGGTCCTATTTGAAGGGGGAACCCCGGTATTACTTGGAGAAGATGTGATATATTTGGGAGAAATGTGGCATGTCTGGAAGAAGCTGTCCTATTTTGGGGATAAAACAGGTATTTGTGGGTGAAAAGGTCCTATTTGAAGGGGGAAACGTGGTATTTCTTGGAGAAGATGTGATCTATTTGGGAGAAATGTGGCCTTTCTGGAAGAAAATGTCCAATTTGGGGGGAGAAGGCTGGTAGTTTTGGGTGAGAAGGTCCTATTTCAGGAGGAATCCTGGTATTTCTTGGAGAAGATATGATATATTTGGGAGAAATGTGGCATTTCTGGAAGAAAATGTCCAATTTGGGGGGAGAAGGCTGGTAGTTTTGGGTGAGAAGGTCCTATTTCAGGAGGAATCCTGGCATTTCTTGGAGAAGATGTGATATATTTGGGAGAAATCTGGCCTTTCCGGAAGAAACTGTCCTATTTTGGGGATAAAAGAGGTATTAGTGGTTGAAAAGATCCTATTTCCAGGGGGAAACCTGGTATTTCTTGGAGAAGATGTGATCTATTTGGGAGAAATGTGGCATTCCTGGAAGAAAATGTCCTCTTTTGGGGATAAAAGAGGTATTTCATGGAGATAAGGTCCTATTTGAAGGGGGAAACGTGGTATTTCTTGGAGAAGATGTGATCTATTTGGGAGAAATGTGGCATTTCTGGAAGAAACTGTCGTATTTTGGGCATAAAACAGGTATTTGTGGTTGAAAAGGTCCTATTTGAAGGGGGAAAGCTGGTATTTCTTGGAGAAGATGTGATCTATTTGGGAGAAATGTGGCATTTGTGGAAGAAACTGTCCTATTTTGGGGATAAAAGAGGTATTTGTGGGAGAAAAGGTCCTATTTCGAGGGGGAAACCTGGTATTTCTTGGAGAAGATGATATATATTTGGGAGAAATGTGGCATTTCTGGAAGAAACTGTCCAATTTGTGGGGAGAAGCCTGGTATTAGTGGGTGAGAAGGTCCTATTTCAGGAGGAATCCTGGTATTTCTTGGAGAAGATGTGATCTATTTGGGAGAAATGTGGCATTTCTGGAAGAAACTGTCCTCTTTTGGGGATAAAAGAGGTATTTGTGGGTGATAAGGTCCTATTTGAAGGGGGAACCCCGGTATTTCTTGGAGAAGATGTGATATGTTTGGGAGAAATGTGGCATTTCTGGAAGAAACTGTCCTCTTTTGGGGATAAAACAGGTATTTGTTGGTGAAAAGGTCCTATTTGAAGGGGGAACCCTGGTATTTCTTGGAGAAGATGTGATCTATTTGGGAGAAATGTGGCATGTCTGGAAGATACTGTCCTCTTTTGGGGATGAAAGAGGTATGTGTGGGTGAAAAGGTCCTATTTGAAGGGGGAAAGCTGATATTTCTTGGAGAAGATGTGATCTATTTGGGAGAAATGTGGCATGTCTGGAAGAAAATGTCCTATATGGGGGGAGAAGGCTGGTACTTGTGGGAGAAAAGGTCCTATTTCAGGATGAATCCTGGTATTTCTTGGAGGAGATGTGATCTATTTGGGAGAAATGTGGCATTTCTGGAAGAAACTGTCCTCTTTTGGGGATAAAACAGGTATTTGTGGGTGAAAAGGTCCTATTTGAAGGGGGAAAGCTGGTATTTCTTGGAGAAGATGAGGTATATTTGGGAGAAATGTGGCCTTTCTGGAAGAAACTGTCCTATTTTGGGGATAAAAGAGGTATTTGTGGGTGAAAAGGTCCTATTTGAAGGGGGAAAGCTGGTATTTCTTGGAGAAGATGTGATATATTTGGGAGAAATGTGGCATTTCTGGAAGAAAATGTCCTGTTTTGGGGATAAAACAGGTATTTGTGTGTGAAAAGGTCCTATATGAAGGGGGAAACGTGGTATATCTTGGAGAAGATGTGATATATTTGGGAGAAATGTGGCATTTCTGGAAGAATATGTTGAATTTGAGGGATAAAACAGGTATTTGTGGTTGAAAAGGTCCTATTTGAAGGGGGAAAGCTGGTATTTCTTGGAGAAGATGTGATATATTTGGGAGAAATGTGGCATGTCTGGAAGAAACTGTCCTATTTTGGGGATAAAAGAGGTATTTGTGGGTGAAAAGGTCCTATTTGAAGGGGGAAAGCTGGTATTTCTTGGAGAAGATGTGGTATATTTGGGAGAAATGTGGCATTTCTGGAAGAAACTGTCCTCTTTTGGGGATAAAAGTGGTATTTGTGGGTGAAAACGTTGTATTTGAAGGGGGAAACCTGTTATTTCTTGGAGAAGATGTGATATATTTGGGAGAAATGCGGCATGTCTGGAAGAAACTGTCCTCTTTTGGGGATAAAAGAGGTATTTGTTGGTGAAAAGGTCCTATTTGAAGGGGGAAACGTGGTATTTCTTGGAGAAGATGTGATATATTTGGGAGAAATGTGGCATTTCTGGAAGAAACTGTCCTATTTTGGGGGGAGAAGGCTGGTATTTTTGGGAGAAAAGTTCCTATTTCAGGAGGAATCCTGGTATTTCTTGGAGAAGATGTGATCTATTTGGGAGAAATGTGGCATTTCTGGAAGAAACTGTCCTGTTTTGGGGATAAAAGAGGTATTTGTGGGTGAAAAAGTCCTATTTGAAGTTGGAAACCTGGTATTTCTTGGAGAAGATGTGATATATTTGGGAGAAATGTGGCATGTCTGGAAGAAACTGTCCTCTTTTGGAGATAAAAGAGGTATTTGTGGGTGAAAAGGTCCTATTTGAAGGGGGAACCCCGGTATTTCTTGGAGAAGATGTGATCTATTTGGGAGAAATGTGGCATGTCTGGAAGAAGCTGTCCTATTTTGGGGATAAAACAGGTATTTGTGGGTGAAAAGGTCGTATTTGAAGGGGGAAACGTGGTATTTCTTGGAGAAGATGTGATCTATTTGGGAGAAATGTGGCATTTCTGGAAGAAACTGTCCTCTTTTGGGGATAAAAGAGGTATTTGTGGGTGAAAAGGTCCTATTTGAAGGGGGAACCCTGGTATTTCTTGGAGAAGATGTGATCTATTTGGGAGAAATGTGGCCTTTCTGGAAGAAAATGTCCAATTTGGGGGGAGAAGGCTGGTAGTTTTGGGTGGGAAGGTCCTATTTCAGGAGGAATCCTGGTATTTCTTGGAGAAGATATGATATGTTTGGGAGAAATGTGGCCTTTCTGGAAGAAAATGTCCAATTTGGGGGGAGAAGGCTGGTAGTTTTGGGTGAGAAGGTCCTATTTCAGGAGGAATCCTGGCATTTCTTGGAGAAGATGTGATATATTTGGGAGAAATCTGGCTTTTCCGGAAGAAACTGTCCTATTTTGGGGATAAAAGAGGTATTAGTGGTTGAAAAGATCCTATTTCCAGGGGGAAACCTGGTATTTCTTGGAGAAGATGTGATCTATTTGGGAGAAATGTGGCATTCCTGGAATAAAATGTCCTCTTTTGGGGATAAAAGAGGTATTTCATGGAGATAAGGTCCTATTTGAAGGGGGAAACGTGGTATTTCTTGGAGAAGATGTGATCTATTTGGGAGAAATGTGGCATTTCTGGAAGAAACTGTCGTATTTTGGGCATAAAACAGGTATTTGTGGTTGAAAAGGTCCTATTTGAAGGGGGAAAGCTGGTATTTCTTGGAGAAGATGTGATCTATTTGGGAGAAATGTGGCATTTGTGGAAGAAACTGTCCTATTTTGGGGATAAAAGAGGTATTTGTGGGAGAAAAGGTCCTATTTCGAGGGGGAAACCTGGTATTTCTTGGAGAAGATGATATATATTTGGGAGAAATGTGGCATTTCTGGAAGAAACTGTCCAATTTGTGGGGAGAAGCCTGGTATTAGTGGGTGAGAAGGTCCTATTTCAGGAGGAATCCTGGTATTTCTTGGAGAAGATGTGATATATTTGGGAGAAATGTGGCATTTCTGGAAGAAACTGTCCTCTTTTGGGGATAAAAGAGGTATTTGTGGGTGATAAGGTCCTATTTGAAGGGGGAACCCCGGTATTTCTTGGAGAAGATGTGATATGTTCGGGAGAAATGTGGCATTTCTGGAAGAAACTGTCCTCTTTTGGGGATAAAACAGGTATTTGTTGGTGAAAAGGTCCTATTTGAAGGGGGAACCCTGGTATTTCTTGGAGAAGATGTGATCTATTTGGGAGAAATGTGGCATGTCTGGAAGAAACTGTCCTCTTTTGGGGATGAAAGAGGTATGTGTGGGTGAAAAGGTCCTATTTGAAGGGGGAAAGCTGATATTTCTTGGAGAAGATGTGATCTATTTGGGAGAAATGTGGCATGTCTGGAAGAAAATGTCCTATATGGGGGGAGAAGGCTGGTACTTGTGGGAGAAAAGGTCCTATTTCAGGATGAATCCTGGTATTTCTTGGAGGAGATGTGATCTATTTGGGAGAAATGTGGCATTTCTGGAAGAAACTGTCCTCTTTTGGGGATAAAACAGGTATTTGTGGGTGAAAAGGTCCTATTTGAAGGGGGAAAGCTGGTATTTCTTGGAGAAGATGAGGTATATTTGGGAGAAATGTGGCCTTTCTGGAAGAAACTGTCCTATTTTGGGGATAAAAGAGGTATTTGTGGGTGAAAAGGTCCTATTTGAAGGGGGAAACCTGTTATTTCTTGGAGAAGATGTGATATATTTGGGAGAACTGTGGCATTTCTGGAAGAAACTGTCCTATTTTGGGGATAAAACAGGTATTTGTGTGTGAAAAGGTCCTATATGAAGGGGGAAACGTGGTATATCTTGGAGAAGATGTGATATATTTGGGAGAAATGTGGCATTTCTGGAAGAATATGTTGAATTTGAGGGATAAAACAGGTATTTGTGGTTGAAAAGGTCCTATTTGAAGGGGGAAAGCTGGTATTTCTTGGAGAAGATGTGATATATTTGGGAGAAATGTGGCATGTCTGGAAGAAACTGTCCTATTTTGGGGATAAAAGAGGTATTTGTGGGTGAAAAGGTCCTATTTGAAGGGGGAAAGCTGGTATTTCTTGGAGAAGATGTGGTATATTTGGGAGAAATGTGGCATTTCTGGAAGAAACTGTCCTCTTTTGGGGATAAAAGTGGTATTTGTGGGTGAAAACGTTGTATTTGAAGGGGGAAACCTGTTATTTCTTGGAGAAGATGTGATATATTTGGGAGAAATGCGGCATGTCTGGAAGAAACTGTCCTCTTTTGGGGATAAAAGAGGTATATGTTGGTGAAAAGGTCCTATTTGAAGGGGGAAAGCTGGTATTTCTTGGAGAAGATGTGATATATTTGGGAGAAATGTGGCATTTCTGGAAGAAACTGTCCTATTTTGGGGGGAGAAGGCTGGTATTTTTGGGAGAAAAGTTCCTATTTCAGGAGGAATCCTGGTATTTCTTGGAGAAGATGTGATCTATTTGGGAGAAATGTGGCATTTCTGGAAGAAACTGTCCTGTTTTGGGGATAAAAGAGGTATTTGTGGGTGAAAAGGTCCTATTTGAAGTTGGAAACCTGGTATTTCTTGGAGAAGATGTGATGTGTTTGGGAGAAATGTGGCATTTCTGGAAGAAACTGTCCTATTTGAGGGATAAAAGAGGTATTTGTGGGTGAAAAGGTCGTATTTCAGGAGGAATCCTGGTATTTCTTGGAGAAGATGTGATATATTTGGGAGAAATCTGGCATTTCTGGAAAAAAACTGTCTTCTTTTGGGGATAAAACAGGTATTTGTGGGTGAAAAGGTCCTATTTGAAGGGGGAAACCTGGTATTTCTTGGAGAAGATGTGATATATTTGGGAGAACTGTGGCATGTCTGGAAGAAACTGTCCTATTTTGGGGATAAAACAGGTATTTGTGGGTGAAAAGGTCCTATTTCAAGGAGGTAACCTGGTATTTCTTGGAGAAGATGTGATATGTTTGGGAGAAATCAGGCCTTTCTGGAAGAAACTGTCCTCTTTTGGGGATAAAACAGGTACTTGTGGGTGATAAGGTCCTATTTGAAGGGGGAACCCTGGTATTTCTTGGAGAAGATGTGATATATATGGGAGAAATGTGGCATTTCTGGAAGAAACTGTCCTATTTTGGGGGGAGAAGGCTGGTATTTGTGGGAGAAAAGTTCCTATTTCAGGAGGAATCCTGGTATTTCTTGGAGAAGATGTGATCTATTTGGGAGAAATGTGGCATTTCTGGAAGAAACTGTCCTCTTTTGGGGATAAAAGAGGTATTTGTGGGTGAAAAGGTCCTATTTGAAGGGGGAAACCTGGTATTTCTAGGAGAAGATGTGATATATTTGGGAGAAATGTGGCATGTCTGGAAGAAACTGCCCTGTTTTGGGGATAAAAGAGGTATTTGTGGGTGAAAAGGTCCTATTTGAAGGGGGAAACGTGGTATTTCTTGGAGAAGATGTGATATATTTGGGAGAAATCAGGCATTTCTGGAAGAAACTGTCCTCTTTTGGGGATAAAAGAGGTATTTGTGGGTGATAAGGTCCTATTTGAAGGGGGAACCCCGGTATTTCTTGGAGAAGATGTGATATATTTGGGAGAAATGTGGCATTTCTGGAAGAAACTGTCGTATTTTGGGCATAAAACAGGTATTTGTGGTTGAAAAGGTCCTATTTGAAGGGGGAAAGCTGGTATTTCTTGGAGAAGATGTGATATATTTGGGAGAAATGTGGCATGTCTGGAAGAAACTGTCCTATTTTGGGGATAAAAGAGGTATTTGTGGGTGAAAAGGTCCTATTTGAAGGGGGAAACCTGGTATTTCTTGGAGAAGATGTGATATATTTGGGAGAAATGTGGCCTTTCTGGAAGAAACTGTCCTCTTTTGGGGATAAAAGAGGTATTTGTGCGTGAAAAGGTCCTATTTGAAGGGGGAAAGCTGGTATTTCTTGGAGAAGATGTGATCTATTTGGGAGAAATGTGGCATTTCTGGAAGAAACTGTCCTATTTTCGGGGGAGAAGGCTGGTATTTGTGGGAGAAAAGTTCCTATTTCAGGAGGAATCCTGGTATTTCTTGGAGAAGATGTGATCTATTTGGGAGAAATGTGGCATTTCTGGAAGAAACTGTCCTCTTTTGGGGATAAAAGAGGTATTTGTGGGTGAAAAGGTCCTATTTGAAGTTGGAAACCTGGTATTTCTTGGAGAAGATGTGATGTGTTTGGGAGAAATGTGGCATTTCTGGAAGAAACTGTCCTATTTGAGGGATAAAAGAGGTATTTGTGGGTGAGAAGGTCCTATTTCAGGAGGAATCCTGGTATTTCTTGGAGAAGATGTGATATATTTGGGAGAAATGTGGCATTTCTGGAAGAAACTGTCCTGTTTTGGGGATAAAAGAGGTATTTGTGGGTGAAAAGGTCCTATTTGAAGGGGGAAACCTGGTATTTCTTGGAGAAGATGTGATATATTTGGGAGAAATGTGGCATGTCTGGAAGAAACTGCCCTGTTAAGGGGATAAAACAGGTATTTGTGGGTGAAAAGGTCCTATTTGAAGGGGGAACCCCGGTATTTCTTGGAGAAGATGTGATCTATTTGGGAGAAATGTGGCATGTCTGGAAGAAGCTGTCCTATTTTGGGGATAAAACAGGTATTTGTGGGTGAAAAGATCCTATTTGAAGGGGGAAACCTGGTATTTCTTGGAGAAGATGTGATATATTTGGGAGAAATGTGGCATTTCTGGAAGAAACTGTCCTATTTGGGGGGAGAAGGCTGGTATTTGTGGGTGAAAAGGTCCTATTTGAAGGGGGAAACCTGGTATTTCTTGGAGAAGATGTGATCTATTTGGGAGAAATGTGGCATTTCTGGAAGAAACTGTCCTCTTTTGGGGATAAAACCGGTATCTGTGGGTGATAAGGTCCTATTTGAAGGGGGAACCCCGGTATTTCATGGAGAAGATGTGATATATTTGGGAGAAATGTGGCATGTCTGGAAGAAGCTGTCCTATTTGAGGGATAAAACAGGTCTTTGTGGGTGAAAAGGTCCTATTTGAAGGGGGAAACCTGGTATTTCTTGGAGAAGATGTGATATATTTGGGAGAAATGTGGCATGTCTGGAAGAAACTGTCCTATTTTGGGGATAAAAGAGGTATTTGTGGGAGAAAAAGTCCTATTTGAAGGGGGAACCCTGGTATTTCTTGGAGAAGATGTGATATATTTGGGAGAAATGTGGCATTTCTGGAAGAAAATGTCCAATTTGGGGGGAGAAGGCTGGTAGTTTTGGGTGAGAAGTTCCTATTTCAGGAGTAATCCTGGTATTTCTTGGAGAAGATGTGATCTATTTGGGAGAAATGTGGCATTTCTGGAAGAAAATGTCCAATTTGGGGGGAGAAGTCTGGTAGTTTTGGGTGAGAAGGTCCTATTTCAGGAGGAATCCTGGTATTTCTTGGAGAAGATGTGATATATCTGGGAGAAATGTGGCCTTTCCGGAAGAAACTGTCCTCTTTTGGGGATAAAAGAGGTATTTGTGGTTGAAAAGATCCTATTTGAAGGGGGAAACCTGGTATTTCTTGGAGAAGATGTGATATATTTGGGAGAAATGTGGCCTTTCTGGAAGAAACTGTCGTATTTTGGGCATAAAACAGGTATTTGTGGTTGAAAAGGTCCTATTTGAAGGGGGAAAGCTGGTATTTCTTGGAGAAGATGTGATCTATTTGGGAGAAATGTGGCCTTTCTGGAAGAAACTGTCCTCTTTTGGGGATAAAACAGGTATTTGTGGGTGAAAACGTTGTATTTGAAGGGGGAAACCTGGTATTTCTTGGAGAAGATGTGATCTATTTGGGAGAAATGTGGCATTTCTGGAAGAAATTGTCCTATTTTGGGGGGAGAAGGCTGGTATTTGTGGGAGAAAAGGTCCTATTTCAGGAGGAATCCTGGTATTTCTTGGAGAAGATGTGATCTATTTGGGAGAAATGTGGCATGTCTGGAAGAAACTGTCCTGTTTTGGGGATAAAAGAGGTATTTGTGGGTGAAAAGGTCCTATTTGAAGTTGGAAACCGGGTATTTCTTGGAGAAGATGTGATGTGTTTGGGAGAAATGTGGCATTTCTGGAAGAAACTGTCCTATTTGAGGGATAAAAGAGGTATTTGTGGGTGATAAGGTCCTATTTGAAGGGGGAACCCCGGTATTTCTTGGAGAAGATGTGATATATTTGGGAGAAATGTGGCATTCCTGGAAGAAACTGTCCTCTTTTTGGGGATAAAACAGGTATTTGTGGGTGAAAAGGTCCTTTTTGAAGGGGGAACCCTGGTATTTCTTGGAGAAGATGTGATATATTTGGGAGAAATGTGGCATGTCTGGAAGAAACTGTCCTCTTTTGGGGATAAAAGAGGTATTTGTTGGTGAAAAGGTCCTATTTGAAGGGGGAAACCTGGTATTTCTTGGAGAAGATGTGATATATTTGGGAGAAATGTCGCCTTTCTGGAAGAAACTGTCCTCTTTTGGGGATAAAACAGGTATATGTGGATGATAAGGTCCTATTTGAAGGGGGAAAGCTGGTATTTCTTGGAGAAGATGTGATATATTTGGGAGAAATGTGGCATTTCTGGAAGAAACTGTCCTATTTTGGGGGAGAAGGCTGGTATTTGTGGGAGAAAAGGTCCTATTTCAGGAGGAATCCTGGTATTTCTTGGAGAAGATGTGATCTATTTGGGAGAAATGTGGCATTTCTGGAAGAAACTGTCCTCTTTTGGGGATAAAAGAGGTATTTGTGGGTGAAAATGTCCTATTTGAAGTTGGAAACCTGGTATTTCTTGGAGAAGATGTGATGTGTTTGGGAGAAATGTGGCATTTCTGGATGAAACTGTCCTATTTGAGGGATAAAAGAGGTATTTGTGGGTGAGAAGGTCCTATTTCAGGAGGAATCCTGGTATTTCTTGGAGAAGATGTGATATATTTGGGAGAAATGTGGCATTTCTGGAAGAAACTGTCCTCTTTTGGGGATAAAAGAGGTATTTGTGGGTGAAAAGGTCCTATTTGAAGGGGGAAACCTGGTATTTCTAGGAGAAGATGTGATATATTTGGGAGAAATGTGGCATGTCTGGAAGAAACTGCCCTGTTTTGGGGATAAAACAGGTATTTGTGGGTGAAAAGGTCCTATTTGAAGGGGGAAACCTGGTATTTCTTGGAGAAGATGTGGTATATTTGGGAGAAATCAGGCATTTCTGGAAGAAACTGTCCTCTTTTGGGGATAAAACAGGTATTTGTGGGTGAAAACGTTGTATTTGAAGGGGGAAACCTGTTATTTCTTGGAGAAGATGTGATCTATTTGGGAGAAATGTGGCATTTCTGGAAGAAACTGTCCTCTTTTGGGGATAAAACAGGTATTTGTGGGTGAAAAGGTCCTATTTGAAGGGGGAAATGTGGTATTTCTTGGAGAAGATGTGATATATTTGGGAGAAATGTGGCATTTCTGGAAGAAACTGTCCTCTTTTGGGGATAAAAGAGGTATTTGTGGGTGATAAGGTCCTATTTGAAGGGGGAACCCCGGTATTTCTTGGAGAAGATGTGATATATTTGGGAGAAATGTGGCATTTCTGGAAGAAACTGTCCTCTTTTGGGGATAAAACAGGTATTTGTGGGTGAAAAGGTTCTATTTGAAGGGGAAAAATTGGTATTTCTTGGAGAAGATGTGATCTATTTGGGAGAAATGTGGCATTTCTGGAAGAATATGTCCAATTGGAGGGATAAAACAGGTATTTGTGGGAGAAAAGGTCCTATTTGACGGGGGAAAGCTGGTATTTCTTGGAGAAGATGTGATCTATTTGGGAGAAATGTGGCATTTCTGGAAGAAAATGTCCAATTTGGGAGGAGAAGTCTGGTAGTTTTGGGTGAGAAGGTCCTATTTCAGGAGGAATCCTGGTATTTCTTGGAGAAGATGTGATCTATTTGGGAGAAATGTGGCCTTTCTGGAAGAAAATGTCCAATTTGGGGGGAGAAGGCTGGTAGTTTTTGGTGGTAAGGTCCTATTTCAGGAGGAATCCTGGTATTTCTTGGAGAAGATGTGATATATTTGGGAGAAATGTGGCATTTCTGGAAGAAACTGTCCTCTTTTGGGGATAAAAGAGGTATTTGTGGGTGAAAAGGTCCTATTTGAAGGGGGAAACCTGGTATTTCTTGGAGAAGATGTGCTATATTTGGGAGAAATGTGGCATGTCAGGAAGACACTGTCCTCTTTTGGGGATACAAGAGGTATTTGTGGGTGAAAAGGTCCTATTTCAAGGAGGTAACCTGGTATTTCTTGGAGAAGATGTGATATGTTTGGGAGAAATGTGGCATGTCTGGAAGAAAATATCCTATTTGGGGATAAAAGAGGTATTTGTGGGTGAAAAGGTCCTATTTGAAGGGGGAAACGTGGTATTTCTTGGAGAAGATGTGGTATATTTGGGAGAAATCAGGCATTTCTGGATGAAACTGTCCTCTTTTGGGGATAAAACAGGTATTTGTGGGTGAAAACGTTGTATTTGAAGGGGGAAACCTGTTATTTCTTGGAGAAGATGTGATATATTTGGGAGAAATATGGCATTTCTGGAAGAAACTGTCCTCTTTTGGGGATAAAAGAGGTATTTGTGGGTGAGAAGGTCCTATTTGAAGGGGGAAAGCTGGTATTTCTTGGAGAAGATGTGATATATTTGGGAGAAATGTGGCATTTCTGGAAGAAACTGTCCTCTTTTGGGGATAAAAGAGGTATTTGTGGGTGATAAGGTCCTATTTGAAGGGGGAACCCCGGTCTTTCTTGGAGAAGATGTGATCTATTTGGGAGAAATGTGGCATTTCTGGAAGAAACTGTCCTGTTTTGGGGATAAAAGAGGTATTTGTGGGTGAAAAGGTCCTATTTGAAGGGGGAAACGTGGTATTTCTTGGAGAAGATGTGATATATTTGGGAGAAATCTGGCATTTCTGGAAGAATATGTCCAATTTGAGGGATAAAAGAGGTATTAGTGGGTGAAAAGGTCCTATTTGACGGGGGAAACGTGGTATTTCTTGGAGAAGATGTGATATATTTGGGAGAAATGTGGCATTTCTGGAAGAAAATGTCCAATTTGGGGGGAGAAGACTGGTAGTTTTGGGTGAGAAGGTCCTATTTCAGGAGGAATCCTGGTATTTCTTGGAGAAGATGTGATCTATTTGGGAGAAATGTGGCCTTTCTGAAAGAAAATGTTCAATTTGGGGAGAGAAGGCTGGTAGTTTTGGGTGAGAATGTCCTATTTCAGGAGGAATCCTGGTATTTCTTGGAGAAGATGTGATATATTTGGGAGAAATGTGGCATTTCTGGAAGAAACTGTCCTCTTTTGGGGATACAAGAGGTATTTGTGGGTGAAAAGGTCCTATTTGAAGGGGGAAACCTGGTATTTCTTGGAGAAGATGTGATATATTTGGGAGAAATGTGGCATGTCTGGAAGAAACTGTCCTCTTTTGGGGATACAAGAGGTAATTGTGGGTGAAAAGGTCCTATTTCAAGGAGGAAACCTGGTATTTCTTGGAGAAGATGTGATATGTTTGGGAGAAATGTGGCATTTCTGGACGTAACTGTTCTATTTTGGGGACAAAAGAGGTATTTGTGGGTGATAACGTCCTATTTGAAGGGGGAAAGCTGGTATTTCTTGGAGAAGATGTGATCTATTTGGGAGAAATCTGGCCTTTCTGGAAGAAACTGTCCTATTTGGGGGGAGAAGGCTGGTATTTGTGGGAGAAAAGGTCCTAATTCAGGAGGAATCTTGGTATTTCTTGGAGAAGATGTGATATATTTGGGAGAAATGTGGCATTTCTGGAAGAAACTGTCCTATTAGAGGGATAAAAGAGGTATTTGTGGGTGAAAAGGTCGTATTTCAGGAGGAATCCTGGTATTTCTTGGAGAAGATGTGATCTATTTGGGAGAAATGTGGCCTTTCTGGAAGAAACTGTCCTCTTTTGGGGATAAAACAGGTATTTGTGGGTGAAAAGGTCTTATTTGAAGGGGGAAACGTGCTATTTCTTGGAGAAGATGTGATATATTTGGGAGAAATGTGGCATTTCTGGAAAAAACTGTCGTCTTATGGGGATAAAAGAGTTTTTTTGGGGGAAAAGGTCCTATTTGAAGGGGGAAACCTGGTATTTCTTTGAGAAGATGAGGTATATTTGGGAGAAATGTGGCCTTTCTGGAAGAAACTGTCCTCTTTTGGGGATAAAACAGGTATTTGTGGGCGAAAAGGTCCTATTTAAAGGGGAAAACCTGGTATTTCTTGGAGAAGATGTGATATATTTGGGAGAAATCAGGCATTTCTGGAAGAAACTGTCCTCTTTTGGGGATAAAAGAGGTATTTGTGGGTGAAAAGGTCCTATTTGAAGGGGGAAACCTGGTATTTCTTGGAGAAGATGTGATATATTTGGGAGAAATGTGGCCTTTCTGGAAAAAAATGTCCTCTTTTGGGGATAAAAGAGGTATTGGTGGGTGAAAATGTCCTATTTGAAGGGGGAAACGTGGTATTTCTTGGAGAAGATGTGATCTATTTGGGAGAAATGTGGCCTTTCTGGAAGAAACTGTCCTCTTTTGGGGATACAAGAGGTATTTGTGGGTGAAACGGTCCTATTTCAAGGAGGAAACCTGGTATTTCTTGGAGAAGATGTGATATGTTTGGGAGAAATGTGGCATTTCTGGACGTAACTGTTCTATTTTGGGGACAAAAGAGGTATTTGTGGGTGATAAGGTCCTATTTGAAGGGGGAAAGCTGGTATTTCTTGGAGAAGATGTGATCTATTTGGGACAAATCTGGCATTTCTGGAAGAAACTGTCCTATTTTGGGGGGAGAAGGCTGGTATTTGTGAGAGAAAAGGTCCAATTTCAGGAGGAATCCTGGTATTTCTTGGAGAAGATGTGATATATTTGGGAGAAATGTGGCATTTCTGGAAGAAACTCTCCTCTTTTGGGGATAAAAGAGGTATTTGTGGGTAAAAAGTTCGTATTTCAGGAGGAATCCTGGTATTTCTTGGAGAAGATGTGATCTATTTGGGAGAAATGTGGCATTTCTGGAAGAAGCTGTCCTATTTTGGGGATAAAACAGGTATTTGTGGGTGAAAAGGTTCTATTTGAAGGGGGAAACCTGGTATTTCTTGGAGAAGATGTGATGTGTTTGGGAGAAATGTGGCATTTCTGGAAGAAACTGTCCTATTTGAGGGATAAAAGAGGTATTTGTGGGTGATAAGGTCCTATTTGAAGGGGGAACCCCGGTATTTCTTGGAGAAGATGTGATATATTTGGGAGAAATGTGGCATTCCTGGAAGAAACTGTCCTCTTTTTGGGGATAAAACAGGTATTTGTGGGTGAAAAGGTCCTTTTTGAAGGGGGAACCCTGGTATTTCTTGGAGAAGATGTGATATATTTGGGAGAAATGTGGCATTTCTGGAAGAAACTGTCCTCTTTTGGGGATAAAAGAGGTATTTGTTGGTGAAAAGGTCCTATTTGAAGGGGGAAACCTGGTATTTCTTGGAGAAGATGTGATATATTTGGGAGAAATGTGGCCTTTCTGGAAGAAACTGTCCTCTTTTGGGGATAAAACAGGTATATGTGGGTGATAAGGTCCTATTTGAAGGGGGAAAGCTGGTATTTCTTGGAGAAGATGTGATATATTTGGGAGAAATGTGGCATTTCTGGAAGAAACTGTCCTATTTTGGGGGAGAAGGCTGGTATTTGTGGGAGAAAAGGTCCTATTTCAGGAGGAATCCTGGTATTTCTTGGAGAAGATGTGATCTATTTGGGAGAAATGTGGCATTTCTGGAAGAAACTGTCCTCTTTTGGGGATAAAAGAGGTATTTGTGGGTGAAAATGTCCTATTTGAAGTTGGAAACCTGGTATTTCTTGGAGAAGATGTGATGTGTTTGGGAGAAATGTGGCATTTCTGGAAGAAACTGTCCTATTTGAGGGATAAAAGAGGTATTTGTGGGTGAGAAGGTCCTATTTCAGGAGGAATCCTGGTATTTCTTGGAGAAGATGTGATATATTTGGGAGAAATGTGGCATTTCTGGAAGAAACTGTCCTCTTTTGGGGATAAAAGAGGTATTTGTGGGTGAAAAGGTCCTATTTGAAGGGGGAAAGCTGGTATTTCGTGGAGAAGATGTGATATATTTGGGAGAAATGTGGCATGTCTGGAAGAAACTGCCCTGTTTTGGGGATAAAACAGGTATTTGTGGGTGAAAAGGTCCTATTTGAAGGGGGAAACCTGGTATTTCTTGGAGAAGATGTGGTATATTTGGGAGAAATGTGGCATGTCTGGAAGAAACTGTCCTGTTTTGGGGATAAAAGAGGTATTTGTGGGTGATAAGGTCCTATTTGAAGGGGGAACCCCGGTATTTCTTGGAGAAGATGTGATATATTTGGGAGAAATGTGGCATTTCTGGAAGAAACTGTCCTCTTTTGGGGATAAAACAGGTATTTGTGGGTGAAAAGGTCCTATTTGAAGGGGGAAACGTGGTATTTCTTGGAGAAGATGTGATCTATTTGGGAGAAATCTGGCATTTCTGGAAGAATATGTCCAATTTGAGGGATAAAACAGGTATTTGTGGGAGAAAAGGTCCTATTTGACGGGGGTAAGCTGGTATTTCTTGGAGAAGATGTGATCTATTTGGGAGAAATGTGGCATTTCTGGAAGAAAATGTCCAATTTGGGAGGAGAAGTCTGGTAGTTTTGGGTGGTAAGGTCCTATTTCAGGAGGAATCCTGGTATTTCTTGGAGAAGATGTGATCTATTTGGGAGAAATGTGGCCTTTCTGGAAGAAAATGTCCAATTTGGGGGGAGAAGGCTGGTAGTTTTTGGTGGTAAGGTCCTATTTCAGGAGGAATCCTGGTATTTCTTGGAGAAGATGTGATATATTTGGGAGAAATGTGGCATTTCTGGAAGAAACTGTCCTCTTTTGGGGATAAAAGAGGTATTTGTGGGTGAAAAGGTCCTATTTGAAGGGGGAAACCTGGTATTTCTTGGAGAAGATGTGCTATATTTGGGAGAAATGTGGCATGTCAGGAAGAAACTGTCCTCTTTTGGGGATACAAGAGGTATTTGTGGGTGAAAAGGTCCTATTTCAAGGAGGTAACCTGGTATTTCTTGGAGAAGATGTGATATGTTTGGGAGAAATGTGGCATGTCAGGAAGAAACTGTTCTATTTTGGGGACAAAAGAGGTATTTGTGGGTGATAAGGTCCTATTTGAAGGGGGAAACGTGGTATTTCTTGGAGAAGATGTGATCTATTTGGGAGAAATCTGGCATTTCTGGAAGAAACTGTCCTATTTCGGGGGAGAAGGCTGGTATTTGTGGGAGAAAAGGTCCTATTTCAGGAGGAATCTTGGTATTTCTTGGAGAAGATGTGATATATTTGGTAGAAATGTGGCATTTCTGGAAGAAACTGTCCAATTTGAGGGATAAAACAGGTATTTGTGGGTGAAAAGGTCGTATTTCAGGAGGAATCCTGGTATTTCTTGAAGAAGATGTGATCTATTTGGGAGAAATGTGGCATTTCTGGAAGAAACTGTCCTCTTTTGGGGATAAAACAGGTATTTGTGGGTGAAAAGGTCCTATTTGAAGGGGGAAACGTGGTATATCTTGGAGAAGATGTGATATATTTGGGAGAAATGTGGCATGTCTGGAAGAAACTGCCCTGTTTTGGGGATAAAAGAGGTATTTGTGGGTGAAAAGGTCCTATTTGAAGGGGGAAACGTGGTATTTCTTGGAGAAGATGTGGTATATTTGGGAGAAATCAGGCATTTCTGGAAGAAACTGTCCTCTTTTGGGGATAAAACAGGTATTTGTGGGTGAAAACGTTGTATTTGAAGGGGGAAACCTGTTATTTCTTGGAGAAGATGTGATATATTTGGGAGAAATGTGGCATGTCTGGAAGAAACTGTCCTCTTTTGGGGATAAAAGAGGTATTTGTGGGTGAAAAGGTCCTATTTGAAGGGGGAAAGCTGGTATTTCTTGGAGAAGATGTGATATATTTGGGAGAAATGTGGCATTTCTGGAAGAAACTGTCCTCTTTTGGGGATAAAAGAGGTATTTGTGGGTGATAAGGTCCTATTTGAAGGGGAACCCCGGTCTTTCTTGGAGAAGATGTGATCTATTTGGGAGAAATGTGGCATTTCTGGAAGAAGCTGTCCTCTTTTGGGGATAAAAGAGGTATTTGTGGGTGAAAAGGTCCTATTTGAAGGGGGAAACGTGGTATTTCTTGGAGAAGATGTGATATATTTGGGAGAAATCTGGCATTTCTGGAAGAATATGTCCAATTTGACGGATAAAACAGGTATTTGTGGGAGAAAAGGTCCTATTTGACGGGGGAAAGCTGGTATTTCTTGGAGAAGATGTGATCTATTTGGGAGAAATGTGGCATTTCTGGAAGAAAATGTCCAACTTGGGGGGAGAAGGCTGGTAGTTTTGGGTGAGAAGGTCCTATTTCAGGAGGAATCCTGGTATTTCTTGGAGAAGATGTGATCTATTTGGGAGAAATGTGGCCTTTCTGAAAGAAAATGTTCAATTTGGGGAGAGAAGGCTGGTAGTTTTGGGTGAGAAGGTCCTATTTCAGGAGGAATCCTGGTATTTCTTGGAGAAGATGTGATATATTTGGGAGAAATGTGGCATTTCTGGAAGAAACTGTCCTCTTTTGGGGATACAAGAGGTATTTGTGGGTGAAAAGGTCCTATTTGAAGGGGGAAACCTGGTATTTCTTGGAGAAGATGTGATATATTTGGGAGAAATGTGGCATGTCAGGAAGAAACTGTCCTCTTTTGGGGATACAAGAGGTAATTGTGGGTGAAAAGGTCCTATTTCAAGGAGGAAACCTGGTATTTCTTGGAGAAGATGTGATATGTTTGGGAGAAATGTGGCATTTCTGGACGTAACTGTTCTATTTTGGGGACAAAAGAGGTATTTGTGGGTGATAAGGTCCTATTTGAAGGGGGAAAGCTGGTATTTCTTGGAGAAGATGTGATCTATTTGGGAGAAATCAGGCCTTTCTGGAAGAAACTGTCCTATTTGGGGGGAGAAGGCTGGTATTTGTGGAGAAAAGGTCCTAATTCAGGAGGAATCTTGGTATTTCTTGGAGAAGATGTGATATATTTGGGAGAAATGTGGCATTTCTGGAAGAAACTGTCCTATTAGAGGGATAAAAGAGGTATTTGTGGGTGAAAAGGTCGTATTTCAGGAGGAATCCTGGTATTTCTTGGAGAAGATGTGATCTATTTGGGAGAAATGTGGCCTTTCTGGAAGAAACTGTCCTCTTTTGGGGATAAAAGAGGTATTTGTGGGTGAAAAGGTCCTATTTGAAGGGGGAAACCTGGTATTTCTTGGAGAAGATGTGATATATTTGGGAGAAATGTGGCATTTCTGGAAAAAACTGTCGTCTTATGGGGATAAAAGAGTTTTTTTGGGGGAAAAGGTCCTATTTGAAGGGGGAAACCTGGTATTTCTTTGAGAAGATGAGGTATATTTGGGAGAAATGTGGCCTTTCTGGAAGAAAGTGTCCTCTTTTGGGGATAAAACAGGTATTTGTGGGCGAAAAGTTCCTATTTAAAGGGGAAAACCTGGTATTTCTTGGAGAAGATGTGATATATTTGGGAGAAATCAGGCATTTCTGGAAGAAACTGCCCTGTTTTGGGGATAAAACAGGTATTTGTGGGTGAAAAGGTCCTATTTGAAGGGGGAAACCTGGTATTTCTTGGAGAAGATGTGATCTATTTGGGAGAAATGTGGCCTTTCTGGAAAAAAATGTCCTCTTTTGGGGATAAAAGAGGTATTGGTGGGTGAAAATGTCCTATTTGAAGGGGGAAACGTGGTATTTCTTGGAGAAGATGTGATATATTTGGGAGAAATGTGGCATGTGTGGAAGAAACTGTCCTCTTTTGGGGATAAAACAGGTATTTGTGGGTGAAACGGTCCTATTTCAAGGAGGTAACCTGGTATTTCTTGGAGAAGATGTGATATGTTTGGGAGAAATGTGGCATTTCTGGACGTAACTGTTCTATTTTGGGGACAAAACAGGTATTTGTGGGTGATAAGGTCCTATTTGAAGGGGGAAAGCTGGTATTTCTTGGAGAAGATGTGATATATTTGGGACAAATCTGGCATTTCTGGAAGAAACTGTCCTATTTTGGGGGGAGATGGCTGGTATTTGTGGGAGAAAAGGTCCAATTTCAGGAGGAATCCTGGTATTTCTTGGAGAAGATGTGATATATTTGGGAGAAATGTGGCATTTCTGGAAGAAACTGTCCTCTTTTGGGGATAAAAGAGGTATTTGTGGGTGAAAAGTTCGTATTTCAGGAGGAATCCTGGTATTTCTTGGAGAAGATGTGATCTATTTGGGAGAAATGTGACCTTTCTGGAAGAAGCTGTCCTCTTTTGGGGATAAAACAGGTATTTGTGGGTGAAAAGGTCCTATTTGAAGGGGGAAACCTGGTATTTCTTGGAGAAGATGTGATCTATTTGGGAGAAATGTGGCATTTCTGGAAGAAACTGTCCTCTTTTGGGGATAAAAGAGGTATTTGTAGGTGAAAAGGTCCTATTTGAAGGGGGAAAGCTGGTATTTCTTGGTGAAGATGTGATATATTTGGGTGATATGTGGCATGTCTGGAAGAAAATGTCCAATTTGGGGGGAGAAGGCTGGTATTTGTGGGAGAAAAGTCCTATTTCAGGAGGAATCCTGGTATTTCTTGGAGGAGATGTGATCTATTTGGGAGAAATGTGGCATTTCTGGAAGAAACTGTCCTCTTTTGGGGATAAAACTGGTATTTGTGGGTGAAAAGGTCCTATTTGAAGGGGGAAAGCTGGTATTTCTTGGAGAAGATGTGGTATATTTGGGAGAAATGTGGCATTTCTGGAAGAAACTGTCCTCTTTTGGGGATAAAAGAGGTATTTGTGGGTGAAAAGGTCCTATTTGAAGGGGGAAACCTGGTATTTCTTGGAGAAGATGTGATATATTTGGGAGAAATGTGGCATTTCTGGAAGAAAATGTCCTATTTAGGGGGAGAAGCCTGGTATTAGTGGGTTAAAAGGTCCTATTTGAAGGGGGAAACCTGGTATTTCTTGGAGAAGATGTGATATATTTGGGAGAAATGTGGCATGTCTGGAAGAAACTGTCCTATTTTGGGGATAAAAGAGGTATTTGTGGGTGAGAAGGTCCTATTTGAAGGGGGAAACCTGGTATTTCTTGGAGAAGATGTGATATATTTGGGAGAAATGTGGCATTTCTGGAAGAAAATGTCCAATTTGAGGGATAAAAGAGGTATTTGTGGGAGAAAAGGTCCTATTTGAAGGGGGAACCCTGGTATTTCTTGGAGAAGATGTGATATATTTGGGAGAAATGTGGCATGTCTGGAAAAAACTGTCCAATTTTGGGGATAAATGAGGTATTTGTGGGTGAAAAGGTCCTATTTGAAGGGGGAAAGCTGGTATTTCTTGGAGAAGATGTGATATGTTTGGGAGAAATGTGGCATTTCAGGAAGAAAGTGTCCTGTTTTGTACATAAAACAGGTATTTGTGGGAGAAAAGGTCCTATTTGAAGGGGGAAAAGTGGTATTTCTTGGAGGAGATGTGATATATTTGGGAGAAATGTGGCATGTCTGGAAGAAACTGTCCTCTTTTGGGGATAAAAGAGGTATTTGTGGGTGAAAAGGTCCTATTTGAAGGGGGAAACCTGGTATTTCTTGGAGAAGATGTGATATATTTGGGAGAAATGTGGCATTTCTGGAAGAAACTGTCCTATTTGGGGGAAGAAGCCTGCTATTAGTGGGTGATAAGGTCCTATTTGAAGGGGGAAAGCTGGTATTTCTTGGAGAAGATGTGATATATTTGGGAGAAATGTGGCATTTCTGGAAGAAACTGTCCTCTTTTGGGGATAAAAGAGGTATTTGTGGGTGAAAAGGTCCTATTTGAAGGGGGAAACGTGGTATTTCTTGGAGAAGATGTGATATATTTGGGAGAAATGTGGCCTTTCTGGAAGAAACTGTCCTCTTTTGGGGATAAAAGAGGTATTTGTGGGTGATAAGGTCCTATTTGAAGGGGGAAAGCTGGTATTTCTTGGAGAAGATGTGATATGTTTGGGAGAAATGTGGCATTTCTGGAAGAAACTGTCCTGTTTGGGGGGAGAAGGCTGGTATTTGTGGGAGAAAAGGTCGTATTTCAGGAGGAATCCTGGTATTTCTTGGAGAAGATGTGATCTATTTGGGAGAAATGTGGCATTTCTGGAAGAAACTGTCCTCTTTTGGGGATAAAAGAGGTATTTGTGGGTGAAAAGGTCCTATTTGAAGTTGGAAACCTGGTATTTCTTGGAGAAGATGTGATGTGTTTGGGAGAAATGTGGCATTTCTGGAAGAAACTGTCCTATTTGAGGGATAAAAGAGGTATTTGTGGGTGAGAAGGTCCTATTTCAGGAGGAATCCTGGTATTTCTTGGAGAAGATGTGATATATTTGGGAGAAATGTGGCATTTCTGGAAGAAACTGTCCTCTTTTGGGGATACAAGAGGTATTTGTGGGTGAAAAGGTCCTATTTGAAGGGGGAAACCTGGTATTTCTAGGAGAAGATGTGATCTATTTGGGAGAAATGTGGCATGTCTGGAAGAAACTGCCCTGTTTTGGGGATAAAACAGGTATTTGTGGGTGAAAAGGTCCTATTTGAAGGGGGAAACCTGGTATTTCTTGGAGAAGATGTGGTATATTTGGGAGAAATGTGGCCTTTCTGGAAGAAACTGTCCTCTTTTGGGGATAAAACAGGTATTTGTGGGTGAAAACGTTGTATTTGAAGGGGGAAACCTGTTATTTCTTGGAGAAGATGTGATCTATTTGGGAGAAATGTGGCATTTCTGGAAGAAACTGTCCTGTTTTGGGGAAAAAAGAGGTATTTGTGGGTGAAAAGGTCCTATTTGAAGGGGGAAACGTGGTATTTCTTGGAGAAGATGTGATATATTTGGGAGAAATGTGGCATTTCTGGAAGAAACTGTCCTCTTTTGGGGATAAAAGAGGTATTTGTGGGTGATAAGGTCCTATTTGAAGGGGGAACCCCGGTATTTCTTGGAGAAGATGTGATATATTTGGGAGAAATGTGGCATTTCTGGAAGAAACTGTCCTCTTTTGGGGATAAAAGAGGTATTTGTGGGTGAAAAGGTCCTATTTGAAGGGGGAAACGTGGTATTTCTTGGAGAAGATGTGATATATTTGGGAGAAATCTGGCATTTCTGGAAGAATATGTCCAATTTGAGGGATAAAACAGGTATTTGTGGGAGAAAAGGTCCTATTTGACGGGGGAAAGCTGGTATTTCTTGGAGAAGATGTGATCTATTTGGGAGAAATGTGGCATTTCTGGAAGAAAATGTCCAATTTGGGAGGAGAAGTCTGGTAGTTTTGGGTGAGAAGGTCCTATTTCAGGAGGAATCCTGGTATTTCTTGGAGAAGATGTGATCTATTTGGGAGAAATGTGGCCTTCTGGAAGAAAATGTCCAATTTGGGGGGAGAAGGCTGGTAGTTTTTGGTGGTAAGGTCCTATTTCAGGAGGAATCCTGGTATTTCTTGGAGAAGATGTGATATATTTGGGAGAAATGTGGCATTTCTGGAAGAAACTGTCCTCTTTTGGGGATAAAAGAGGTATTTGTGGGTGAAAAGGTCCTATTTGAAGGGGGAAACCTGGTATTTCTTGGAGAAGATGTGCTATATTTGGGAGAAATGTGGCATGTCAGGAAGAAACTGTCCTCTTTTGGGGATACAAGAGGTATTTGTGGGTGAAAAGGTCCTATTTCAAGGAGGTAACCTGGTATTTCTTGGAGAAGATGTGATATGTTTGGGAGAAATGTGGCATGTCAGGAAGAAACTGTTCTATTTTGGGGACAAAAGAGGTATTTGTGGGTGATAAGGTCCTATTTGAAGGGGGAAACGTGGTATTTCTTGGAGAAGATGTGATCTATTTGGGAGAAATCTGGCCTTTCTGGAAGAAACTGTCCTATTTGGGGGGAGAAGGCTGGTATTTGTGGGAGAAAAGGTCCTATTTCAGGAGGAATCTTGGTATTTCTTGGAGAAGATGTGATATATTTGGTAGAAATGTGGCATTTCTGGAAGAAACTGTCCTATTTGAGGGATAAAAGAGGTATTTGTGGGTGAAAAGGTCGTATTTCAGGAGAATCCTGGTATTTCTTGGAGAAGATGTGATCTATTTGGGAGAAATGTGGCCTTTCTGGAAGAAACTGTCCTCTTTTGGGGATAAAACAGGTATTTTGTGGGGTGAAAAGGTCCTATTTGAAGGGGGAAACGTGGTATATCTTGGAGAAGATGTGATATATTTGGGGAGAAATGTGGCATGTCTGGAAGAAACTGCCCTGTTTTGGGAATAAAAGAGGTATTTTGTGGGTGAAAAGGTCCTATTTGAAGGGGGGAAACGTGGTATTTCTTGGAGAAGATGTGGTATATTTGGGAGAAATCAGGCATTTCTGGAAGAAACTGTCCTCTTTTGGGGATAAAACAGGTATTTGTGGGTGAAAACGTTGTATTTGAAGGGGGGAAACCTGTTATTTCTTGGAGAAGATGTGATATATTTGGGAGAAATGTGGCATTTCTGGAAGAAACTGTCCTCTTTTGGGGATAAAAGAGGTATTTGTGGGTGAGAAGGTCCTATTTGAAGGGGGAAAGCTGGTATTTCTTGGAGAAGATGTGATCTATTTGGGAGAAATGTGGCATTTCTGGAAGAAACTGTCCTCTTTTGGGGATAAAAGAGGTATTTGTGGGTGATAAGGTCCTATTTGAAGGGGGAACCCCGGTCTTTCTTGGAGAAGATGTGATCTATTTGGGAGAAATGTGGCATTTCTGGAAGAAACTGTCCTCTTTTGGGGATAAAACCAGGTATTTGTGGGTGAAAAGGTCCTATTTGAAGGGGGAAACGTGGTATTTCTTGGAGAAGATGTGATATATTTGGGAGAAATCTGGCATTTCTGGAAGATATGTCCAATTTGAGGGATAAAACAGGTATTTGTGGGAGAAAAGGTCCTATTTGACGGGGGAAAGCTGTATTTCTTGGAGAGGATGTGATCTATTTGGGAGAAATGTGGCATTTCTGGAAGACAATGTCCAATTTGGGGGGAGAAGGCTGGTAGTTTTGGGTGAGAAGGTCCTATTCAGGAGGAATCCTGGTATTTCTTGGAGAAGATGTGGTCTATTTGGGAGAAATGTGGCCTTTCTGGAAGAAAATGTTCAATTTGGGGCGAGAAGGCTGGTAGTTTTGGGTGAGAAGGTCCTATTTCAGGAGGAATCCTGGTATTTCTTGGAGAAGATGTGATATATTTGGGAGAAATGTGGCATTTCTGGAAGAAACTGTCCTATTTGAGGGATAAAAGAGGTATTTGTGGGTGAATAGGTCGTATTTCAGGAGGAATCCTGGTATTTCTTGGAGAAGATGTGATCTATTTGGGAGAAATGTGGCCTTTCTGGAAGAAACTGTCCTCTTTTGGGGATAAAAGAGGTATTTGTGGGTGAAAAGGTCCTATTTGAAGGGGGAAACGTGGTATTTCTTGGAGAAGATGTGATATATTTGGGAGAAATGTGGCATTTCTGGAAGAAACTGTCCTATTTGGGGGAAGAAGCCTGGTATTAGTGGGTGAAAAGGTCCTATTTGAAGGGGGAAAGCTGGTATTTCTTGGAGAAGATGTGATATATTTGGGAGAAAAGTGGCATTTCTGGAAGAAACTGTCCTCTTTTGGGGATAAAAGAGGTATTTGTGGGTGAAAAGGTCCTATTTGAAGGGGGAAAGCTGGTATTTCTTGGAGAAGATGTGATATATTTGGGAGAAATGTGGCCTTTCTGGAAGAAACTGTCCTCTTTTGGGGATAAAAGAGGTATTTGTGGGTGATAAGGTCCTATTTGAAGGGGGAAAGCTGGTATTTCTTGGAGAAGATGTGATATGTTTGGGAGAAATGTGGCATTTCTGGAAGAAACTGTCCTGTTTGGGGGGAGAAGGCTGGTATTTGTGGGAGAAAAGGTCCTATTTCAGGAGGAATCCTGGTATTTCTTGGAGAAGATGTGGTATATTTGGGAGAAATGTGGCATGTCTGGAAGAAACTGACCTATTTGAGGGATAAAAGAGGTATTTTTGGGTGAAAAGGTCCTATTTGAAGGGGGAAACCTGGTATTTCTTGGAGAAGAAGTGATATATTTGGGAGAAATGTCCCATTTCTGGAAGAAACTGTCCTATTTTGGGGATAAAAGAATTTTTTGTGGGTGAAAAGGTCCTATTTGAAGGGGGAAACGTGGTATTTCTTGGAGAAGATGTGATATGTTTGGGAGAAATGTGGCCTTTCTGGAAGAAACTGTCCTCTTTTGGGGATAAAAGTGGTATTTGTGGGTGATAAGGCCCTAATCGAAGGGGAAAACCTGGTATTTCTTGGAGAAGATGTGATATATTTGGGAGAAATGTGGCATGTCAGGAAGAAACTGTCCTCTTTTGGGGATGAAACAGGTATTTTTCGGCAAAAAGGTCCTATTTGAAGGGGGAAATCTGGTATTTCATGGAGAAAATACCTGTTTTATCCCCAAAATAGGACAGCTTCTTCGAGAAAGGCCAGATTTCTCCCAGATATATCACATCTTCACCAAGAAATACCAGGATTCCTCCTGAAATACGACCTTTTCACCCACAAATACCTCTTTTATCCCTCAAATAGGACAGTTTCTTCCAGAAATGCCACATTTCTCCCAAATATATCACATCTTCTCCAAGAAATACCAGGATTCCTCCTGAAATAGGACCTTTTCTCCCACAAATACCAGCCTTCTCCCCCCAAAATAGGACAGTTTCTTCCAGAAATGCCAGATTTCTCCCAAATAGATCACATCTTCTCCAAGAAATACCAGCTTTCCCCCTTCAAATAGGACCTTATCACCCACAAATACCTCTTTTGTCCCCAAAATAGAACAGTTACGTCCAGAAATGCCACATTTCTCCCAAACATATCACATCTTCTCCATGAAATACCAGCTTTCCTTTTTCAAATAGGAGCTTTTCACCCACAAATACCTCTTGTATCCCCAAAAGAGGACAGTTTCTTCCAGAAATGCCACATTTCTCCCAAATATATCACATCTTCTCCAAGAAATACCACGTTTCCCCCTTCAAATAGGACCTTTTCACCCACAAATACCTCTTTTATCCCCAAATAGGACATTTTCGTCCAGAAAGGCCACATTTCTCCCAAATATATCACATCTTCTCCAAGAAATACCTGGTTTCCCCCTTCAAATTGGACCTTTTCACCCACAAATACCTCTTTTATCCCCAAAAGAGGACAGTTTCTTCCAGAAAGGCCACATTTCTCCCAAATATATCACATCTTCTCCAATAAATACCAGGTTTCCCCCTTCAAATAGGACCTTTTCACCCACAAATACCTCTTTTATCCCCAAAAGAGGACAGTTTCTTCCAGAAAGGCCACATTTCTCCCAAATATATCACATCTTCTCCAAGAAATACCAGCTTTCCCCCTTCAAATAGGACCTTTCACCCACAAATACCTCTTTTATCCCCAAAAGAGGACAGTTTCTTCCAGACATGCCACATTTCTCCCAAATATATCACATCTTCTCATAGAAATACCAGCTTTCCCCCTTCAAATAGGACCTTTTCAACCACAAATACCTGTTTTATCCCTCAAATTGGACATATTCTTCCAGAAATGCCAGATTTCTCCCAAATATATCACATCTTCTCCAAGAAATACCAGCTTTCCCCCTTCAAATAGGACCTTTTCACCCACAAATACCTGTTTTATCCCCAAAAGAGGACATTTTCTTCCAGAAATGCCACATTTCTCCCAAATACATCACATCTTCTCCAAGAAATACCAGGTTTCCCCCTTCAAATAGGACCTTTTCACCCACTAATACCAGGCTTCTCCCCCCAAATAGGACATTTTCTTCCAGAAATGCCACAATTCTCCCAAATATATCACATCTTCTCCAAGAAATACTAGGTTTCCCCCTTCAAATAGGAAATTTTCACCCACAAATACCTGTTTTATCCCCAAAACAGGACAGTTTCTTCCAGAAATGCCACATTTCTCCCAAATAGATCACATCTTCTCCAAGAAATACCAGGGTTCCCCCTTCAAATAGGAAATTTTCACCCACAAATACCTGTTTTATCCCCAAAATAGGACAGTTTCTTCCAGAAATGCCAGATTTCTCCCAAATAGATCACATCTTCTCCAAGAAATACCAGGTTTCCCCCTTCAAATAGGACCTTTTCAACCACAAATACCTGTTTTATCCCTCAAATTGGACATATTCTTCCAGAAAGGCCACATTTCTCCCAAATATATCACATCTTCTCCAAGAAATACCACGTTTCCCCCTTCAAATAGGACCTTTTCACCCACAAATACCTCTTTTATCCCCAAAATAGAACAGTTTCTTCCAGAAATGCCACATTTCACCAAAATATATCACATCTTCTCCAAGAAATACCAGGTTTCCCCCTTCAAATAGGACCTTTTCACCCACTAATACCAGGCTTCTCCCCCCAAATAGGACATTTTCTTGCAGAAATGCCACATTTCTCCCAAATATATCATATCTTCTCCAAGAAATGCCAGGTTTCCCCCTTCAAATAGGAAATTTTCACCCACAAGTACCTGTTTTATCCCCAAAAGAGGACATTTTCTTCCAGACATGCCACATTTCTCCCAAATATATCACATCTTCTCCAAGAAATACCAGGTTTCCCCCTTCAAATAGGACCTTTTCACCCACAAATACCAGCCTTTTCACCCCAAAAGAGGACAGTTTCTTCCAGAAATGCCATATTTCTCCCAAATATATCACATCTTCTCCAAGAAATACCAGGTTGTCCCCTTCAAATAGGACCTTTTCACCCACAAATACCTCTTTTATCCCCAAAAGAGGACAGTTTCTTCCAGAAAGGCCACATTACTCCCAAACGTATCACATCTTCTCCAAGAAATACCAGGTTTCCCCCTTCAAATAGGACCTTTTCCCCCCAAAAAACTCTTTTATCCCCGAAAGAGGACAGTTTCTTCCAGAAATGCCACATTTCTCCCAAATATATTATATCTTCTCCAATAAATACCAGGTTTCCCCCTTCAAATAGGACCTTTTCACCCACAAATACCTCTTTTATCCCCAAAAGAGGACAGTTTCTTCCAGAAAGGCCACATTTCTCCCAAATAGATCACATCTTCTCCAAGAAATACCAGGATTCCTCCTGAAATACGACCTTTTCACCCACAAATACCTCTTTTATCCCTCAAATAGGACAATTTCTTCCAGAAATGCCACATTTCTCCCAAATATATCACATCTTCTCCAAGAAATACCAGGATTCCTCCTGAAATAGGACCTTTTCTCCCACAAATACCAGCCTTCTCCCCCAAAAAAGGACAGTTTCTTCCAGAAATGCCACATTTCTCCCAAATATATCACATCTTCTCCAAGAAATACCAGATTTCCTCCTTGAAATAGGACCTTTTCACCCACAAATACCTCTTGTATCCCAAAAGAGGACAGTTTCTTCCTGACATGCTACATTTCTCCCAAATATATCACATCTTCTCCAAGAAATACCAGGTTTCCCCCTTGTAATAAGACCTTTTCACCCACAAATACCTGTTTTATCCCCAAAATAGGACAGTTTCTTCCAGAAATGCCACATTTCTCCCAAATATATCACATCTTCTCCAAGAAATACTAGGTTTCCCCCTTCAAATAGGACCTTTTCACCCACAAATACCTCTTTTATCCCCAAAACAGGACAGTTTCTTCCAGAAAGGCCACATTTCTCCCAAATATATCACATCTTCTCCAAGAAATACCAGCTTTCCCCCTTCAAATAGGACCTTTTCACCCACAAATACCTCTTTTATCCCCAAAATAGGACAGTTTCTTCCAGAAATGCCAGATTTCTCCCAAATATATCACATCTTCTCATAGAAATACCAGGTTTCCCCCTTCAAATAGGACCTTCTCACCCACTAATACCAGGCTTCTCCCCCCAAATAGGACATTTTCTTCCAGAAATGCCACATTTCTCCCAAATATATCATATCTTCTCCAAAAATACCAGGTTTCCCCCTTCAAACAGGAAATTTTCACCCACAAATACCTGTTTTATCCCCAAAAGAGGACAGTTTCTTCCAGAAAGGCCACATTTCTCCCAAATAGATCACATCTTCTCCAAGAAATACCAGGTTTTCCCCTGGAAATAGGACCTTTTCACCCACAAATACGTCTTTTATCCCCAAAATAGGACAGTATCTGCCAGAAATGCCACAATTGTCCCAAACATATCACATCTCCTCCAAGAAATACCAGGATTCCTCCTGAAATAGGACCTCTTCTCCCACAAATACCAGCCTTCTCCCCCCAAAATAGGACAGTTTCTTCCAGACATGCCACATTTCTCCCAAATATATCACATCTTCTCCAAGAAATACCACGTTTCCCCCTTCAAATACGACCTTTTCACCTACAAATACCTCTTTTATCCCCAAAATAGAACAGTTTCTTCCAGAAATGCCACATTTCAGCCAAACATATCACATCTTCTTCAAGAAATACCAGGATACCTCATTCAAATAGGACCTTTTCACCCACAAGTACCTGTTTTATCCCCAAAATAGAACAGTTTCTTCCAGACATGCCACATTTCTCCCAAACATATCACATCTTCTCCAAGAAATACCTGGATTTCTCCTGTAATAGGACCTTTTCTCCCACAAATACCAGCCTTTTCCACCCAAAAGAGGACAGTTTCTTCCAGAAAGGCCATATTTCTCCCAAATATATCACATCTTCTCCAAGAAATACCAGGTTTTCCCCTGGAAATACGACCTTTTCACCCACAAATACCTCTTTTATCCCCAAAAGAGGACAGTTTCTTCCAGAAAGGCCACATTACTCCCAAACATATCACATCTTCTCCAAGAAATACCAGGGTTCCCCCTTCAAATTGGACCTTTTCCCCCCAAAAAACTCTTTTATCCCCAAAAGAGGACAGTTTCTTCCAGAAAGGACACATTTCTCCCAAATATATCACATCTTCTCCAAGAAATACCAGGATTCCTCCTGAAATACGACCTCTTCACCCACAAATACCTCTTTTATCCCTCAAATAGGACAGTTTCTTCCAGAAATGCCACATTTCTCCCAAATATATCACATCTTCTCCAAGAAATACCAGGATTCCTCCTGAAATAGGACCTTTTCTCCCACAAATACCAGCCTTCTCCCCCCAAATAGGACAGTTTCTTCCAGAAATGCCACATTTCTCCCAAATATATCACATCTTCTCCAAGAAATACCAGCTTTCCCCCTTCAAATAGGACCTTATCACCCACAAATACCTCTTTTGTCCCCAAAATAGTACAGTTACGTCCGGAAATGCCACATTTCTCCCAAATAGATCACATCTTCTCCAAGAAATACCAGGTTTCCTCCTTGAAATAGGACCTTTTCACCCACAATTACCTCTTGTATCCCCAAAAGAGGACAGTTTCTTCCTGACATGCTACATTTCTCCCAAATATATCACATCTTCTCCAAGAAATACCACGTTTCCCCCTTCAAATAGGACCTTTTCACCTACAAATACCTCTTTTATCCCCAAAATAGAACAGTTTCTTCCAGAAATGCCACATTTCACCCAAACATATCACATCTTCTTCAAGAAATACCAGGATACCTCATTCAAATAGGACCTTTTCACCCACAAGTACCTGTTTTATCCCCAAAATAGAACAGTTTCTTCCAGACATGCCACATTTCTCCCAAACATATCACATCTCCTCCAAGAAATACCAGGATTTCTCCTGTAATAGGACCTTTTCTCCCACAAATACCAGCCTTTTCCACCCAAAAGAGGACAGTTTCTTCCAGAAATGCCATATTTCTCCCAAATATATCACATCTTCTCCAAGAAATACCAGGTTTTCCCCTGGAAATACGACCTTTTCACCCACAAATACCTCTTTTATCCCCAAAAGAGGACAGTTTCTTCCAGAAAGGCCACATTACTCCCAAACATATCACATCTTCTCCAAGAAATACCAGGGTTCCCCCTTCAAATTGGACCTCTTCCCCCCAAAAAACTCTTTTATCCCCAAAAGAGGACAGTTTCTTCCAGAAAGGCCACATTTCTCCCAAATAGATCACATCTTCTCCAAGAAATACCAGGATTCCTCCTGAAATACGACCTTTTCACCCACAAATACCTCTTTTATCCCTCAAATAGGACAGTTTCTTCCAGAAATGCCACATTTCTCCCAAATATATCACATCTTCTCCAAGAAATACCAGGTTTCCCCCTTCAAATAGGACCTTATCACCCACAAATACCTCTTTTGTCCCCAAAATAGTACTGTTACGTCCGGAAATGCCACATTTCTCCCAAACATATCACATCTTCTCCAAGAAATACCAGGTTTCCCCCTTCAAATAGGACCTTTTCACCCACAATTACCTCTTGTATCCCCAAAAGAGGACAGTTTCTTCCAGACATGCCACATTTCTCCCAAATAGATCACATCTTCTCCAAGAAATACCACGTTTCCCCCTTCAAATAGGACCTTTTCACCCACAAATACCTCTTTTATCCCCAAATAGGACATTTTCGTCCAGAAAGGCCACATTTCTCCCAAATATATCACATCTTCTCCAAGAAATACCAGCTTTCCCCCTTCAAATAGGACCTTTTCACCCACAAATACCTCTTTTATCCCCAAAAGAGGACAGTTTCTTCCAGAAATGCCTGATTTCTCCCAAATATATCACATCTTCTCCCACAAATACCAGGTTTCCCCCTTCAAATAAGACCTTTTCACCAACAAATACCTCTTTTATCCCCAAAATAGGACAGTTTCTTCCAGAAATGCCACATTTCTCCCAAATATACCTCATCTTCTCCAAGAAATACCAGCTTTCCCCCTTCAAATAGGACCTTTTCACCCACAAATACCTGTTTTATCCCCAAAAGAGGACAGTTTCTTCCAGAAATGCCACATTTCTCCCAAATATATCACATCTTCTCCAAGAAATACCAGCTTTCCCCCTTCAAATAGGACCTTTTCAACCACAAATACCTGTTTTATCCCTCAAATTGGACATATTCTTCCAGAAATGCCAGATTTCTCCCAAATATATCACATCTTCTTCAAGAAATACCACGTTTCCCCCTTCAAATAGGACCTTTTCACCCACAAATACCTGTTTTATCCCCAAAAGAGGACAGTTTCTTCCAGAAATGCCACATTTCTCCCAAATATATCACATCTTCTCCAAGAAATACCAGGTTTCCCCCTTCAAATAGGACCTTTTCACCCACTAATACCAGGCTTCTCCCCCCAAATAGGACATTTTCTTCCAGAAATGCCACATTTCTCCCAAATATATCACATCTTCTCCAAGAAATACCAGGTTTCCCCCTTCAAATAGGACCTTTTCACCCACAAATACCTCTTTTATCCCTCAAACAGGACAGTTTCTTCCAGAAATGCCACATTTCTCCCAAATAGATCACATCTTCTCCAAGAAATACCAGGGTTCCCCCTTCAAATAGGAAATTTTCACCCACAAATACCTCTTTTATCCCCAAAACAGGACAGTTTCTTCCAGAAATGCCAGATTTCTCCCAAATAGATCACATCTTCTCCAAGAAATACCAGGTTTCCCCCTTCAAATAGGACCTTTTCAACCACAAATACCTGTTTTATCCCTCAAATTGGACATATTCTTCCAGAAAGGCCACATTTCTCCCAAATATATCACATCTTCTCCAAGAAATACCACGTTTCCCCCTTCAAATAGGACCTTTTCACCCACAAATACCTCTTTTATCCCCAAAATAGAACAGTTTCTTCCAGAAATGCCACATTTCACCAAAATATATCACATCTTCTCCAAGAAATACCAGGTTTCCCACTTCAAATAGGACCTTTCACCCACTAATACCAGGCTTCTCCCCCCAAATAGGACATTTTCGTCCAGAAATGCCACATTTCTCCCAAATATATCATATCTTATCCAAGAAATGCCAGGTTTCCCCCTTCAAATAGGAAATTTTCACCCACAAGTACCTGTTTTATCCCCAGAAGAGGACAGTTTCTTCCAGAAAGGCCACATTACTCCCAAACATATCACATCTTCTCCAAGAAATACCAGCTTTCCCCCGTCAAATAGGACCTTTTCCCCCCAAAAAACTCTTTTATCCCCAAAAGAGGACAGTTTCTTCCAGAAATGCCACATTTCTCCCAAATATATTATATCTTCTCCAAGAAATACCAGGTTTCCTCCTTGAAATAGGACCTTTTCACCCACAAATACCTCTTTTATCCCCAAAACAGGGCAGTTTCTTCCAGAAAGGCCACATTTCTCCCAAATAGATCACATCTTCTCCAAGAAATACCAGGATTCCTCCTGAAATACGACCTTTTCACCCACAAAAACCTCTTTTATCCCTCAAATAGGACAGTTTCTTCCAGAAATGCCACATTTCTCCCAAATATATCACATCTTCTCCAAGAAATACCAGGATTCCTCCTGAAATAGGACGTTTTCTCCCACAAATACCAGCCTTCTCCCCCAAAAAAGGACAGTTTCTTCCAGAAATGCCACATTTCTCCCAAATATATCACATCTTCTCCAAGAAATACCAGGATTCCTCCTGAAATACGACCTCTTTAACCAGCTTTCCCCTTCAAATACGACTTTTTCTCCCACAGATACCTGTTTTATCCCCAAAAGAGAACAGTTTCATCCAGAAAGGCCAGATTTCTCCCAAATATATCACATCTTCTCCACGAAATACCAGCTTTCCCCCTTCAAATAGGACCTTTTCACCCACAAATACCTCTTTTATCCCCAAAAGAGGACAGATTCTTCCAGACATGCCACATTTCTCCCAAATATATCACATCTTCTCCAAGAAATACCTGGTTTACCCCTGGAAATAGGAACTTTTCACCCACATATACCTCTTTTATCCCTCAAATAGGACAGTTTCTTCCAGAAATGCCACATTTCTCCCAAATAGATCACATCTTCTCCAAGAAATACCACGTTTCCCCCTAGAAATAGGACCTTTTCACCCACAAATACCTCTTTTATCCCCAAAGGAGGACAGTTTCTTCCAGAAATGCCACATTTCTCCCAAATATATCACATCTTCTCCAAGAAATACCACGTTTCCCCCTTCCAATAGGACCTTTTCACCCAGAAATTCCTCTTTTACCCCAAAAGAGCTCGGTTTCTTCCAGACATGCCACATTTCTCCCAAATAGATCACATCTTCTCCAAGAAATACCAGCTTTCCCCCTTCAAATAGGACCTTTTCACCCACAAATACCTCTTTTATCCCCAAAATAGGACAGTTTCTTCCAGAAATGCCACATTTCTCCCAAATATATCACATCTTCTCCAAGAAATACCAGCTTTCCCCGTAGAAATAGGACCTTCTCACCCACAAATACCACTTTTATCCCCAAAAGAGGACATTTTCTTCCAGAAATGCCACATTTCTCCCAAATAGATCACATCTTCTCCAAGAAATACCAGCTTTCCCCTTCAAATACGAATTTTCTCCCACAGATACCTGTTTTTACCCCAAAAGAGGACAGTTTCTTCCAGAAAGGCCAGATTTCTCCCAAATATATCATATCTTCTCCAAGAAATACCAGCTTTCCCCCTTCAAATAGGACCTTTTCACCCACAAAAACCTTTTTATCCCCAAAAGAGGACAGATTCTTCCAGACATGCCAGATTTCTCCCAAATATATCACATCTTCTCTAAGAAATAACTGGTTTACCCCTGGAAATAGGAACTTTTCACCCACAAATACCTCTTTTATCCCTCAAATTGGACATTTTCTTCCAGAAATGCCAGATTTCTCCCAAATATATCACATCTTCTCCAAGAAATACCAGGTTTCCCCCTAGAAATAGGACCTTTTCACCCACAAATACCTCTTTTATCCCCAAAAGAGGACAGTTTCTTCCGGAAATGCCACATTTCTCCCAAATATATCACATCTTCTCCAAGAAATACCAGGTTTCCCCCTTCAAATAGGACCTTTTCACCCACAAATACCTCTTTTACCCCAAAAGAGCTTCGTTTCTTCCAGAAAGGCCACATTTCTCCCAAATATATCACATCTTCTCCAAGAAATACCAGGTTTCCCCCTTCAAATAGGACCTTTTCACCCACAAATACCTCTTTTATCCCCAAAATAGGACAGTTTCTTCCAGAAAGGCCACATTTCTCCCAAATATATCTCATCTTCTCCAAGAAATACCAGCTTTCCCCCTTCAAATAGGACCTTTTCACCCACAAATACCTCTATTATCCCCAAAAGAGGACAGTTTCTTCCAGAAAGGCCATATTTCTCCCAAATATATCACATCTTCTCCAAGAAATACCAGGGTTCCCCCTTCAAATAGGACCTTTTCACCCACAAATACCTCTTTTATCCCCAAAAGAGGACAGTTTCTTCAAGACATGCCAGATTTCTCCCAAATATACCACATCTCCTTCAAGAAATACCAGCTTTCCCCCTTCAAATAGGACCTTTTCACCCACAAATACCTGTTTTATCCCCAAAAGAGGACAGTTTCTTCCAGAAATGGCACATTTCTCCCAAACATATCACGTCTCCTCCAAGAATTACCAGGATTCCTCCTGAAATAGGAACTTTTCTCCCACAAATACCACCCTTCTCCCCCCAAATAGGACATTTTCTTCCAGACATGCCACATTTCTCCCAAATATATCACATCTTCTCCAAGAAATACCAGGATTCCACCTGAAACAGGACCATTTCACCAACAAATACCTCTTTTATCCCCAAAATAGGACAGTTTCTTCCAGAAATGCCACATTTCTCCCAAATATATCACATCTCCTCCTAGAAATACCAGCTTTCCCCCTTCAAATAGGACCTTTTCACCCACAAATACCTGTTTTATCCCCAAAAGAGGACAGTTTCTTCCAGAAATGCCACATTTCTCCCAAATATATCACATCTTCTCCAAGAAATACCACCTTTCCCCCTTCAAATAGGACCTTTTCACCCACAAATACCTCTTTTATCCCCAAAAGAGGAAAGTTTCTGCCAGAAATGCCACATTTCACCCAAATATATCACATCATCTCCAAGAAATACCAGCTTTCCCCTTCAAATACGACTTTTTCTCCCACAGATACCTGTTTTATCCCCAAAAGAGAACAGTTTCATCCAGAAAGGCCAGATTTCTCCCAAATATATCACATCTTCTCCACGAAAAACCAGCTTTCCCCCTTCAAATAGGACCTTTTCACCCACAAATACCTCTTTTATCCCCAAAAGAGGACAGATTCTTCCAGACATGCCACATTTCTCCCAAATATATCACATCTTCTCCAAGAAATACCTGGTTTACCCCTGGAAATAGGAACTTTTCACCCACATATACCTCTTTTATCCCTCAAATAGGACAGTTTCTTCCAGAAATGCCACATTTCTCCCAAATAGATCACATCTTCTCCAAGAAATACCACGTTTCCCCCTAGAAATAGGACCTTTTCACCCACAAATACCTCTTTTATCCCCAAAGGAGGACAGTTTCTTCCAGAAATGCCACATTTCTCCCAAATATATCACATCTTCTCCAAGAAATACCACGTTTCCCCCTTCCAATAGGACCTTTTCACCCACAAATTCCTCTTTTACCCCAAAAGAGCTCGGTTTCTTCCAGAAATGCCACATTTCTCCCAAATATATCACATCTTCTCCAAGAAATACCAGCTTTCCCCCTTCAAATAGGACCTTTTCACCCACAAATACCTCTTTTATCCCCAAAATAGGACAGTTTCTTCCAGAAATGCCACATTTCTCCCAAATAGATCACATCTTCTCCAAGAAATACCAGCTTTCCCCTTCAAATACGAATTTTCTCCCACAGATACCTGTTTTTACCCCAAAACAGGACAGTTTCTTCCAGAAAGGCCAGATTTCTCCCAAATATATCATATCTTCTCCAAGAAATACCAGCTTTCCCCCTTCAAATAGGACCTTTTCACCCACAAAAACCTTTTTATCCCCAAAAGAGGACAGATTCTTCCAGACATGCCAGATTTCTCCCAAATATATCACATCTTCTCTAAGAAATAACTGGTTTACCCCTGGAAATAGGAACTTTTCACCCACAAATACCTCTTTTATCCCTCAAATTGGACATTTTCTTCCAGAAATGCCAGATTTCTCCCAAATATATCACATCTTCTCCAAGAAATACCAGGTTTCCCCCTAGAAATAGGACCTTTTCACCCACAAATACCTCTTTTATCCCCAAAAGAGGACAGTTTCTTCCGGAAATGCCACATTTCTCCCAAATATATCACATCTTCTCCAAGAAATACCAGGTTTCCCCCTTCAAATAGGACCTTTTCACCCACATATACCTCTTTTACCCCAAAAGAGCTTCGTTTCTTCCAGAAAGGCCACATTTCTCCCAAATATATCACATCTTCTCCAAGAAATACCAGGTTTCCCCCTTCAAATAGGACCTTTTCACCCACAAATACCTCTTTTATCCCCAAAATAGGACAGTTTCTTCCAGAAAGGCCACATTTCTCCCAAATATATCTCATCTTCTCCAAGAAATACCAGGTTTCCCCCTTCAAATAGGACCTTTTCACCCACAAATACCTCTATTATCCCCAAAAGAGGACAGTTTCTTCCAGAAAGGCCATATTTCTCCCAAATAGATCACATCTTCTCCAAGAAATACATCGTTTCCCCCTGGAAATAGGACCTTTTCACCCACAAATACCTCTTTTATCCCAAAAAGAGGACAGTTTCTTCCAGAAATGCCACATTTCTCCCAAATATACCACATCTCCTTCAAGAAATACCAGGTTTCCCCCTTCAAATAGGAACTTTTCTCCCAAAAATACCTGTTTTATCCCCAAAACAGGACACTTTTCTCCAGAAATGCCACATTTCTCCCAAATATATCACATCTTCTCCAAGAAATACCAGGTTTTCCCCTTCAAATAGGACCTTTTCACCCACAAATACCTCTTTTATCCCCAAAAGAGGACAGTTTCTTCCAGACATGCCACATTTCTCCCAAACATATCACATCTTCTCCAAGAAAGACCAGCTTTCCCCCTTCAAATAGGACCTTTTCACCCACAAATACCTCTTTTATCCCCAAAAGAGGACAGTTTCCTCCAGAAATGCCTCATTTCTCCCAAACATATCACATCTTCTCCAAGAAATACCAGGTTTCCCCTTCAAATAGGACCTTTTCACCCACAAATACCTGTTCTATCCCCATAGGAGGACAGTTTCTTCCAGAAATGCCACATTTCTCCCAAATATATCACATCTTCTCCAAGAAATACCACGTTTCCCCCTTCAAATAGGACCTTTTCCCCAAAAAAACCTCTTTTATCCCCAAAATAGGACAGTTTCTTCCAGAAATGCCAGATTTCTCCCAAATATATCACATCTTCTCCAAGAAATACCACGTTTCCCCCTTCAAATAGGACCTTTTCACCCACAAATACCTCTTTTATCCCCAAAAGAGGACAGTTTCTTCCAGACATGCCACATTTCTCCCAAATATATCACATCTTCTCCAAGAAATACCACGTTTCCCCCTTCAAATAGGGCGTTTTCAACCACTAATACCTCTTTTATCCCCAAAAGAGGACAGTTTCTTCCTGAAATGCCACATTTCTCCCAAATATATCACATCTTCTCCAAGAAATACCAGGGTTCCCCCTTCAAATAGGACCTTTTCCCCTACAAATACCTCTTTAATCCCCAAAAGAGGACATTTTCTTCCAGAAAGGCAACATTTCTCCCAAACATATCACATCTTCTCCAAGAAATACCAGGTTTCCCCCTTCAAATAGGACCTTATCACCCACAAATACCACTTTTATCCCCAAAATAGGACAGTTTCTGCCAGAAAGGCCACATTTCTCCCAAACATATCACATCTTCTCCAAGAAATACCAGGGTTCCCCCTTCAAATAGGACCTTTTCACCCACAAATACCTCTTTTATCCCCAAAAGAGGACAGATTCTTCCAGACATGCCACATTTCTCCCAAATATATCACATCTTCTCCAAGAAATACCTGGTTTACCCCTGGAAATAGGAACTTTTCACCCACATATACCTCTTTTATCCCTCAAATAGGACAGTTTCTTCCAGAAATGCCACATTTCTCCCAAATAGATCACATCTTCTCCAAGAAATACCACGTTTCCCCATTCAAATAGGACCTTCTCACCCACAAATACCTCTTTTATCCCCAAAGGAGGACAGTTTCTTCCAGAAATGCCACATTTCTCCCAAATATATCACATCTTCTCCAAGAAATACCACGTTTCCCCCTTCCAATAGGACCTTTTCACCCAGAAATTCCTCTTTTACCCCAAAAGAGCTCGGTTTCTTCCAGAAATGCCACATTTCTCCCAAATATATCACATCTTCTCCAAGAAATACCAGCTTTCCCCCTTCAAATAGGACCTTTTCACCCACAAATACCTCTTTTATCCCCAAAATAGGACAGTTTCTTCCGGAAATGCCACATTTCTCCCAAATAGATCACATCTTCTCCAAGAAATACCAGCTTTCCCCGTAGAAATAGGACCTTCTCACCCACAAATACCACTTTTATCCCCAAAAGAGGACATTTTCTTCCAGAAATGCCACATTTCTCCCAAATAGATCACATCTTCTCCAAGAAATACCGGCTTTCCCCTTCAAATACGAATTTTCTCCCACAGATACCTATTTTTACCCCAAAACAGGACAGTTTCTTCCAGAAAGGCCAGATTTCTCCCAAATATATCATATCTTCTCCAAGAAATACCAGCTTTCCCCCTTCAAATAAGACCTTTTCACCCACAAATACCTCTTTTATCCCCAAAAGAGGACAGATTCTTCCAGACATGCCAGATTTCTCCCAAATATATCACATCTTCTCTAAGAAATAACTGGTTTACCCCTGGAAATAGGAACTTTTCACCCACAAATACCTCTTTTATCCCTCAAATTGGACATTTTCTTCCAGAAATGCCAGATTTCTCCCAAATATATCACATCTTCTCCAAGAAATACCAGGTTTCCCCCTTCAAATAGGACCTTTTCACCCACAAATACCTCTTTTATCCCCAGAAGAGGACAGTTTCTTCCGGAAATGCCACATTTCTCCCAAATAGATCACATCTTCTCCAAGAAATACCAGGTTTCCCCCTTCAAATAGGACCTTTTCACCCACAAATACCTCTTTTACCCCAAAAGAGCTTCGTTTCTTCCAGAAAGGCCACATTTCTCCCAAATATATCACATCTTCTCCAAGAAATACCAGGTTTCCCCCTTCAAATAGGACCTTTTCACCCACAAATACCTCTTTTATCCCCAAAATAGGACAGTTTCTTCCAGAAAGGCCACATTTCTCCCAAATATATCTCATCTTCTCCAAGAAATACCAGGTTTCCCCCTTCAAATAGGACCTTTTCACCCACAAATACCTCTTTTATCCCCAAAAGAGGACAGTTTCTTCCAGAAAGGCCATATTTCTCCCAAATATATCACATCTTCTCCAAGAAATACATCGTTTCCCCCTGGAAATAGGACCTTTTCACCCACAAATACCTCTTTTATCCCAAAAGAGGACAGTTTCTTCCAGAAATGCCACATTTCTCCCAAATATACCACATCTCCTTCAAGAAATACCAGGTTTCCCCCTTCAAATAGGAACTTTTCTCCAAAAAATACCTGTTTTATCCCCAAAACAGGACACTTTCCTCCAGACATGCCACATTTCTCCCAAATATATCACATCTTCTCCAAGAAATACCACGTTTCCCCTTCAAATAGGACCTTTTCACCCACAAATACCTCTTTTATCCCCAAAATAGGACAGTTTCTTCCAGACATGCCACATTTCTCCCAAACATATCACATCTTCTCCAAGAAAGACCAGCTTTCCCCCTTCAAATAGGACCTTTTCACCCACAAATACCTCTTTTATCCCCAAAAGAGGACAGTTTCCTCCAGAAATGCCTCATTTCTCCCAAACATATCACATCTTCTCCAAGAAATACCAGGTTTCCCTCTTCAAATAGGACCTTTTCACCCACAAATACCTCTTTTATCCCCAAAAGAGGACAGTTTCTTCCAGAAATGCCACATTTCTCCCAAATATATCACATCTTCTCCAAGAAATACCAGGTTTCCCCTACAAATAGGACCTTTTCACCCACAAATACCTGTTCTATCCCCATAGGAGGACAGTTTCTTCCAGAAATGCCACATTTCTCCAAAATAGATCACATCTTCACCAAGAAATACCACGTTTCCCCCTTCAAATAGGACCTTTTCCCCAAAAAAACCTCTTTTATCCCCAAAAGAGGACAGTTTCTTCCAGGAATGCCAGATTTCTCCCAAATAGATCACATCTTCTCCAAGAAATACCACGTTTCCCCCTTCAAATAGGACCTTTTCACCCACAAATACCTCTTTTATCCCCAAAATAGGACAGTTTCTTCCAGACATGCCACATTTCTCCAAAATATATCACATCTTCTCCAAGAAATACCAGGTTTCCCCCTTCAAATAGGGCGTTTTCAACCACTAATACCTCTTTTATCCCCAAAAGAGGACAGTTTCTTCCTGAAATGCCACATTTCTCCCAAATATATCACATCTTCTCCAAGAAATACCAGCTTTCCCCCTTCAAATAGGACCTTTTCTCCTACAAATACCTCTTTAATCCCCAAAAGAGGACATTTTCTTCCAGAAAGGCAACATTTCTCCCAAACATATCACATCTTCTCCAAGAAATACCACGTTTCCCCCTTCAAATAGGACCTTTTCACCCACAAATACCACTTTTATCCCCAAAATAGGACAGTTTCTGCCAGAAAGGCCACATTTCTCCCAAACATATCACATCTTCTCCAAGAAATACCAGGTTTCCCCCTTCAAATAGGACCTTTTCACCCACAAAAAATTCTTTTATCCCCAAAATAGGACAGTTTCTTCCAGAAATGCCTGATTTCTCCCAAATAGATCACATCTTCTCTAAGAAATACCAGGTTTCCCCCTAGAAATAGGACCTTTTCACACACAAATACCTCTTTTATCCCCAAAAGAGGACAGTTTCTTCCAGAAATGCCAGATTTCTCCCAAATATATCACATCTTCTCCAAGAAATACCTGCTTTCCCCCTTCAAATAGGACCTTTTCTCCCACAAATACCAGCCTTCTCCCCCCAAATAAAACAGTTTCTTCCAGAAAGGCAACATTTCTCCCAAATATACCACATCTTCTCCAAGAAATACCAGGGTTCCCCCTTCAAATAGGACCTTTTCACCCTCTAATAGCAGGTTTCTCCCCCAAATAGGACAGTTTCTTCTAGAAAGACCACATTTCTCCCAAATATATCACATCTTCTCCAAGAAATACCACGTTTCCCCCTTCAAATAGGACCTTTTCAACCACTAATACCTCTTTTACCCCAAAATAGGACAGTTTCTTCCAGAAATGCCACATTTCACCCAAATATATCTCATCTACTCCAAGAAATGCCACGTTTCCCCCTGGAAATAGGACCTTTTCACCCACAAATACCTCTTTTATCCCCAAAAGAGGACAGTTTCTTCCAGAAATGCCACATTTCTCCCAAATATATCACATCTTCTCCAAGAAATACCAGGTTCCCCCCTTGAAAAGGACCTTTTCACCCACAAATACATGTTTTGTCCCCAAAAGAGAACAGTTTCTTCCAGAAAGGCCAGATTTCTTACAAATATATCACATCTTCTCCAAGATATACCAGGTTTCCCTCTTCAAATAGGACCTTTTCAGCCACAAATACCTGTTTTATCCCCCAAAGAGGACAGTTTCTTCCAGAAATGCCACATTTCTCCCAAATATATCACATCTCCAAGAAATACCAGGTTTCCTCCTGAAATAGGACCCTGTCACCCACAAATACCTGTTTTATCCCTTTGTTCCGAGCGACTTTTCGTTTTGGAGTGTTTATCCGATGCTACACTTCAGCATTCTGTGACGAATAGAGTAGAAGTGGAAACCACACTAATAAGGCAGCTAGAAGTTCGAGGAGCGACACACGTTGTGCTTTCGGGGAGGACGTTCCAGAAAGTCGAGAGTTGTGGCTTCTTTCCTGCGGAGAAAAATACCCCCTGTTTTCAGGCAATGCAGTACGCTGAATTCGCATCTTCTCGGCATAGGAATACCGCTCCTTCGCTCTCGTGGCTCGAAAGCGGCACTCGCTCTGAACCGCTCCGGAGAGTCTGCAGTTGCTGGCCGGTCCATCGCGGTTCTGCCCGAGTGCCGCTTGCAGCCTTCAGCAGCGCTCTCGTTTCTCTCGGATGCCGGGAAAGAGCGACTTCAGCCGGATGCTTTTCTCCGACGAGTGAGCGGCTTCTTCTGCGCACATCGCAATGGAGAGCTTCTGACTTCTCCATATGTCCATGCAGAATGCATTACGCTTCTCTCTCATTCTTATCCCTTTTTCCGAGCGACATTTCGTTTTGGAGTGTTTATCAGATGCTACACTTCAGCATTTTGTGACGAATAGAGTAGAAAAAAAAATCCCACTAAGAAGGCAGCTAGAAGTTCGAGGAGAAACGCACGTAGTGCTTTCAGGGAGGACTTTCCAGAAAGTCGAGAGTTGTGGCTTGTTTCCTGCGGAGAAAAAACCCCCTGTTTTCAGGCAATGCAGGACGCTGAATTCGCATCTTCTCGGCATAGGAATACCGCTCCTTCGCTCTCGTGGCTCGAAAGCGGCACTCACTCTGAACCGCTCCGGAGAGTCTGCAGTTGCTGTCCGGTCCATCGCGGTTCTGCCCGAGTGCCGCTTGCAGCCTTCAGCAGCGGTCTCGTTTCTCTCGGATGCCGGGAAAGAGCGACTTCAGCCGGATGCTTTGCTCCGACGAGTGAGCGGCTTCTTCTGCGCACATCGCAATGGAGAGCTTCTGACTTCTCCATGTGTCCATGCAGAATCACTACGCTTCTCTCTCATTCTTATCCCTTCCTTCCGAGCGACATTTCGTTTTGGAGTGTTTATCCGATGCTACACTTCAGCATTCTGTGACGAATAGAGTAGAAGTGAAAAGCCCCTGAAATTAGGCAGCTAGAAGTTCGAGGAGCGACACACATTGTGCTTTCAGGGAGGACGTTCCAGAAAGTCGAGAGTTGTGGCTTGTTTCCTGCGGAGAAAAAAACCCCTGTTTTCAGGCAATGCAGGACGCTGAATTCGCTCCTTCTCGGCATTTCAATACCGCTCCTTCGCTCTCGTGGCTCGAAAGCGGCACTCGCGGTGAACCGCTCCGGAGAGTCTGCAGTTGCTGTCCGGTCCATCGCGGTTCTGCCCGAGTGCCGCTTGCAGCCTTCAGCAGCGCTCTCGTTTCTCTCGGATGCCGGGAAAGAGCGACTTCAGCCGGATGCTTTGCTCCGACGAGTGAGCGGCTTCTTCTGCGCACATCGCAATGGAGAGCTTCTGACTTCTCCACGTGTCCATGCAGAATCACTACGCTTCTCTCTCATTCTTATCCCTTCCTTCCGAGCGACATTTCGTTTTGGAGTGTTTATCCGATGCTACACTTCAGCATTCTGTGACGAATAGAGTAGAAGTGAAAAGCCCCTGAAATTAGGCAGCTAGAAGTTCGAGGAGCGACACACATTGTGCTTTCAGGGAGGACGTTCCAGAAAGTCGAGAGTTGTGGCTTCTTTCCTGCGGAGAAAAAAACCCCTGTTTTCAGGCAATGCAGGACGCTGAATTCGCTCCTTCTCGGCATTTCAATACCGCTCCTTCGCTCTCGTGGCTCGAACGCGGCACTCGCTCTGAACCGCTCCGGAGAGTCTGCAGTTGCAGACTACTGAATAGCCTGAAAACAGGGGGCTTTTTCTCCGCCGGAAAGAAGCCACAACTCTCGACTTTCTGGAACGTCCTCCCTGAAAGCACTACGTGTGTCGCTCCTCGAACTTCTAGCTGCCTTATTAGTGGGGCTTTTCTCTTCTACTCTATTCGTCACAGAATGCTGAAGTGTAGCATCGGATAAACACTCCAAAACGAAAAGTCGCTCGGAAGAAAGGGATAAGAATGAGAGAGAAGCGTAGTGCATTCTGCATGGACATATGGAGAAGTCAGAAGCTCTCCATTGCGATGTGCGCAGAAGAAGCCGCTCACTCGTCGGAGCAAAGCATCCGGCTGAAGTCGCTCTTTCCCGGCATCCGAGAGAAACGAGAGCGCTGCTGAAGGCTGCAAGCGGCACTCGGGCAGAACCGCGATGGACCGGCCAGCAACTGCAGACTCTCCGGAGCGGTTCAGCGCGAGAGCCGCTTTCGAGCCACGAGAGCGAAGGAGCGGTATTCCTATGCCGAGAAGATGCGAATTCAGCGTCCTGCATTGCCTGAAAACAGGGGGTTTTTTCTCCGCAGGAAAGAAGCCACAACTCTCGACTTTCTGGAACGTCCTCCCTGAAAGCACAACGTGTGTGGCTTCTGGAGCTTCTAGCTATCTTATTAGTGGGGCTTTTCTCTTCTACTCTATTCGTCACAGAATGCTGAAGTGTAGCATGGGATAAACACTCCAAAACGAAATGTCGCTCGGAAGGAAGGGATAAGAATGAGAGAGAAGCGTAGTGCATTCTGCATGGACACATGGAGAAGTCAAAAGCGCTCCATTGCGATGTGCGCTGAAGTAGCCGCTCACTCGTCGGAGAAAAGCATCCGGCTGAAGTCGCTCTTTCCCGGCATCCGAGAGAAACGAGAGCGCTGCTGAAGGCTGCAAGCGGCACTCGGGCAGAACCGCGATGGACCGGACAGCAACTGCAGACTCACCGGAGCGGTTCACCGCGAGTGCCGCGTTCGAGCCACGAGAGCGAAGGAGCGGTATTGAAATGCCGAGAAGGAGCGAATTCAGCGTCCTGCATTGCCTGAAAACAGGGGTTTTTTTCTCCGCAGGAAAGAAGCCACAACTCTCGACTTTCTGGAACGTCCTCCCTGAAAGCACAATGTGTGTGGCTACTGGACCTTCTAGCTGCCTTATTAGTGGGGCTTTTCTCTTCTATTTTATTCGTCACAGAATGCTGAAGAGTAGCATCGGATAAACACTCCAAAACGAAAAGTCGCTCGGAACAAAGGGATAAAACAGGAATCTGCGGGAGACAAGGTCCTATTTCGGGAGGAAAGCTGGCATTTCTTGGAGAAGATGTGATATATTTGAGGGAAATGTGGCATTTCTGGAGGAAAGTGTCGTCTTTTGGGAGTAAAACAGGTATTTTTGGTTAAAAAGGTCCTATTTGAAGGGGGAAACCTGGTATTTCTTGGAGAAGATGTGGTATAGTTGGGAGAAATGTGGCATTTCTGGAAGAAACTGTCCTCTTATGGGGATAAAAGAGGTATTTGTGGGTGAAAACGTTGTATTTGAAGGGGGAAACCAGGTATTTCTTGGAGAAGATGTGATATATTTGGGCGAAATGTGGCATTTCTGCAAGAAACTGTCCTATTTTGGGGATAAAAGAGGTATTTGTGGGTGAAAAGGTCCGATTTGAAGGGGGAAACCTGTTATTTCTTGGAGAAGATGTGATATATTTGGGAGAAATGTGGCATTTCTGGAAGAAACTGTCCTCTTTTGGGGATAAAAGAGGTATTTGTGGGTGAAAAGGTCCTATTTGAAGGGGGAAAGCTGGTATTTCTTGGAGAAGATGTGATCTATTTGGGAGAAATGTGGCCTTTCTGGAAGAAACTGTCCTCTTTTGGGGACAAAACAGGTATTTGTGGGTGAAAAGGTCCTTTTGAAGGGGGAAAACTGGTATTTCTTGGAGAAGATGTGATATATTTGGGAGAAATGAGGCCTTTCTGGAAGAAAATGTCCAATTTGGGGGGAGAAGGCTGGTAGTTTTGGGTGAGAAGGTCCTATTTCAGGAGGAATCCTGGCATTTCTTGGAGAAGATGTGATATATTTGAGCGAAATGTGGCCTTTTCGGAAGAAACTGTCCTCTTTTGGGGATAAAAGAGGTATTAGTGGTTGAAAAGGTCCTATTCCCAGGGGGAAACCTGGTATTTCTTGGAGAAGATGTGATATATTTGGGAGAAATGTGGCATTTCTGGAAGAAAATGTCCTCTTTTGGGGATAAAAGAGGTTTTTCATGGAGAAAAGGTCCTAATTCAAGGGGGAAACCTGGTATTTCTTGGAGAGGATGTGATATATTTGGGAGAAATGTGGCATTTCTGGAAGAAACTGTCCTATTTTGGGGATATAACAGGTATTTGTGTTGGAAAAGGTCCTATTTCCAGGGGGAAAGCTGGTATTTCTTGGAGAAGATGTGATCTATTTTGGAGAAATGTGGCATTTCTGGAAGAAACTGTCCTCTTTGGGGGATAAAAGAGGTATCTGTGGGTGAAAATGTCCTATTTGAAGGGGGAAAGCTGGTATTTCTTGGAGAAGATGTGATATATTTGGGAGAAATGAGGCATTTCTGGAAGAAACTGTCCTATCTGGGGGGAGAAGCCTGGTATTAGTGGGTGAGAAGGTCCTATTTCAGGAGGAATCCTGGTATTTCTTGGAGAAGATGTGATATATTTGGGAGAAATGTGGCATTTCTGGAAGAAACTGTCCTCTTTTGGGGATAAAAGAGGTATTTGTGGGTGAAAAGCTCCTATTTGAAGTTGGAAAAGTGGTATTTCTTGGAGAAGATGTGATATATTTGGGAGAAATGTGGCATTTCTGGAAGAAACTGTCCTCTTTTGGGGTTAAAACAGGTATTTGTGGGTGATAAGGTCCTATTTTTAGGGGGAAATCTGGTATTTCTTGGAGAAGAGGTGATATATTTGGTAGAAATGTGCCATTTCTGGAAGATACTGTCCTCTTTTGGGGATCAAAGAGGTATTTGTGGGTGAAAAGGTCCTATTTGAAGGGGGAAACGTGGTATTTCTTGGAGAAGATGTGATCTATTTGGGAGAAATGTGGCATTTCTGGAAGAAACTGTCCTCTTTTGGGGATAAAAGAGGTATTTGTGGGTGAAAAGGTCCTATTTGAAGGGGGAACCCTGGTATTTCTTGGAGAAGATGTGATCTATTTGGGAGAAATGTGGCCTTTCTGGAAGAAACTGTCCTCTTTTGGGGATAAAAGAGGTATTTGTGCGAGAAAAGGTTCCATTTCTGGAGGAATCCTGGTATTTCTTGGAGGAGATGTGATCTATTTGGGAGAAATCTGGCATTTCTGGCAGAAACTGTCCTATTTTGGGGATAAAGAGGTATTTGAGGTTGAAAAGGTCCTATTTGAAGGGGGAAAGCTGGTATTTCTTGGGGAAGATGTGATATATTTGGGAGAAATGTGGCATTTCTGGAAGAAACTGTCGTATTTTGGGGATAAAACAGGTATTTCTGTGTGAAAAGGTCCTATTTGAAGGGGGAAACGTGGTATTTCTTGGAGAAGATGTGATATATTTGGGAGAAATGTGGCATGTCTGGAAGAAACTGTCCTCTTTTGGGGATAAAACAGGTATTTGTGGGTGAAAAGGTCCTATTTGAAGGGGGATACCTGGTATTTCTTGGAGAAGATGTGATATATTTGGGAGAAATGAGGCATTTCTGGAAGAAAATGTCCAATTTGTGGGGAGAAGGCTGGTAGTTGTGGGTGAGAAGGACCTATTTCAGGAGGAATCCTGGTATTTCTTGGAGAAGAGGTGATATATTTGGGAGAAATGTGGCATTTCTGGAAGAAACTGTCCTCTTTTGGGGATAAAAGAGGTATTTGTGGGTGAAAAGGTCCTATTTCAAGGGGCAACCCTGGTATTTCTTGGAGAAGATGTGATATATTTGGGAGAAATGTGGCATTTCTGGAAGAAACTGTCCTCTTTTGGGGATTAATGAGGTATTTGTGGGCGAAAAGGTCCTATTTGAAGGGGGAAACCTGGTATTTCTTAGAGAAGATGTGATATACTTGGGAGAAATGTGGCCTTTCTGGAAGAAACTGTCCTCTTTTGGGGACAAAACAGGTATTTGTGGGTGAAAAGGTCCTTCTGAAGGGGGAAAACTGGTATTTCTTGGAGAAGATGTGATATATTTGGGAGAAATGTGGCATTTCTGGAAGAAACTGTCCTCTTTTGGGGATAAAAGAGGTATTTGTGGGTGAAAAGTTCCTATTTCAAGGGGGAAACCTGGTATTTCTTGGAGAAGATGTGATATATTTGGGAGAAATGTGGCATTTCTGGAAGAAAATGTCCTGTTTTGGGGATAAAACAGGTATTTGTGGGAGAAAATGTCCTATTTGAAGGGGGAACCGTGGTATTTCTTGGAGGAGATGTGATCTATTTGGGAGAAATGTGGCATGTCTGGATGAAACTGTCCTCTTTGGGGGATAAAAGAGGTATTTGTGGGTGAAAAGGTCCTATTTGAAGGGGGAAACGTGGTATTTCTTGGAGAAGATGTGATATGTTTGGGAGAAATGTGGCATTTCTGGCAGAAACTGTCTTATTTTGGGGATAAAAGTGGTATTTGTGGGTGATAAGGTCCTATTTGAAGGGGGAAACCTGGTATTTCTTGGAGAAGATATGATATATTTGGGAGAAATGTGGCATTTCTGGAAGAAACTGTCCTCTTTTGGGGATAAAAGATGTATTTGTGGGTGAAAAGGTCCTATTTGAAGGGGGAAATGTGGTATTTCTTGGAGAAGATGTGATCTATTTGGGAGAAATGTGGCATTTCTGGAAGAATATGTCCAATTTGAGGGATAAGACAAATATTTGTTGGTGAAAAGGTCCTATTTGAAGGGGGAAACATGGTATTTCTTGGAGAAGATGTGATCTATTTGGGAGAAATGTGGCCTTTCTGGAAGAAACTGTCCTCTTTTGGGGATAAAACAGGTATTTGTGGGAGAAAATGTCCTATTTGAAGGGGGAAACGTGGTATTTCTTGGAGAAGATGTGATATATTTGGGAGAAATCTGGCATTTCTGGAAGAATATGTCCAATTTGACGGATAAAACAGGTATTTGTGGTTGAAAAGGTCCTATTTGAAGGGGGAATCCTGGTATTTCTTGGTGAAGATGTGATATGTTTGGGAGAAATGTGGCCTTTCTGGAAGAAACTGTCCTCTTTTCGGGATAAAACAGGTATTTGTGGGAGAAAAGGTCCTATTTGAAGGGGGAAAGCTGGTTTCTTGGAGAAGATGTGATATATTTGGGTGATATGTGGCCTTTCTGAAAGAAAATGTCCTATTTCGGGGGAGAAGACTGGTATTTGTGGGAGAAAAGGTCCTATTTCAAGACGAATCCTGGTATTTCTTGGAGGAGATGTGATCTATTTGGGAGAAATATGGCATTTCTGGCAGAAAGTGTCCTATTTTGGGGATAAAGGACGTATTTGTGGGTGAAAAGGTCCTATTTGAAGGGGGAACCCTGTTATTTCTTGGAGGAGATGTGATATACTTGGGAGAAATCTGGCATTTCTGGAAGAAACTGTCCTATTTTGGGGATAAAACAGGTATTTGTGGGTGAAAATTTCCTATTTGAAGGGGGAACCCTGGTATTTCTTGGAGAAGATATGATATATTTGGGAGAAATGTGGCATTTCTGGAAGAAACTGTCCTCTTTTGGAGATAAAAGAGGTATTTGTGGGTGAAAAGGTCCTATTTGAAGGGGGAAAGCTGGTATTTCTTGGAGAAGATGTGATCTATTTGGGAGAAATGTGGCATTTCTGGAAGAAAATGTCCAATTTGAGGGATAAAACAGGTATTTGTAGGTGAAAAGGTCCTATTTGAAGGGGGAAGCCTGGTATTTCTTGGAGAAGATGTGATATATTTGGGAGAAATGTGGCATTTCTGGAAGAAACTGTCCTCTTTTGGGGATAAAACAGGTATTTGTGGGAGAAAATGTCCTATTTGAAGGGGGAAACCTGGTATTTCTTGGAGAAGATGTGATATATTTGGGTGATATGTGGCCTTTCTGAAAGAAAATGTCCTATTTGGGGGGAGAAGGCTGGTATTTGTGGGAGAAAAGGTCCTATTTCAGGAGGAATCCTGGTATTTCTTGGAGGAGATGTGATCTATTTGGGAGAAATATGGCATTTCTGGCAGAAAGTGTCCTATTTTGGGGATAAAGGACGTATTTGTGGGTGAAAAGGTCCTATTTGAAGGGGGAACCCTGTTATTTCTTGGAGAAGATGTGATATACTTGGGAGAAATGTGGCATTTCTGGAAGAAACTGTCCTATTTTGGGGATAAAACAGGTATTTGTGGGTGAAAATTTCCTATTTGAAGGGGGAAACCTGGTATTTCTTGGAGAAGATATGATATATTTGGGAGAAATGTGGCATTTCTGGAAGAAACTGTCCTCTTTTGGGGATAAAAGAGGTATTTGTGGGTGAAAAGGTCCTATTTGAAGGGGGAAACGTGGTATTTCTTGGAGAAGATGTGATATATTTGGGAGAAATCTGGCCTTTCTGGAAGAAAATGTCCTATTTGGGGGGAGAAGGCTGGTATTTGTGGGAGAAAAGGTCCTATTTCAGGAGGAAAACTGGTATTTCTTGGAGGAGATGTGATCTATTTGGGAGAAATCTGGCATTTCTGGCAGAAACTGTCCTCTTTTGGGGATAAAGAGGTATTTGTGGGAGAAAAGGTCCTATTTGAAGGGGGAAAGCTGGTATTTCTTGGAGAAGATGTGATATATTTGGGAGAAATGTGGCATTTCTGGAAGAAACTGTCCTCTTTTGGGGATAAAACAGGTATATGTGGGTGAAAATTTCCTATTTGAAGGGGGAAACCTGGTATTTCTTGGAGAAGATATGATATATTTGGGAGAAATGTGGCATTTCTGGAGGAAACTGTCCTATTTGGGGGGAGACGGCTGGTAGTTGTGGGAGAAAAGGTCCTATTTCAGGAGGAATCCTGGTATTTCTTGGAGGAGATGTGACATGTGTGGGAGAAATGTGGCATTTCTGGAAGAAACTGTCCTATTTGAGGGATAAAAGAGGTATTTGTGGGTGAAAAGGTCCTATTTGAAGGGGGAAACCTGGTATTTCTTGGAGAAGATGTGGTATATTTGGGAGAAATGTGGCATGTCTGGAAGAAACTGTCCTCTTTTGGGGATAAAAGAGGTATTTGTGGTTGAAAAGGTCCTATTTGAAGAGGGAAACCTGGTATTTCTTGGAGAAGATGTGGTATATTTGGGAGACATGTGGCATTTCTGGCAGAAACTGTCCTCTTTTGGGGATAAAAGAGGTATTTGTGGGTGAAAAGGTCCTATTTGAAGGTGCAACCCTGGTATTTCTTGGAGAAGATGTGATATATTTGGGAGAAATGTGGCATGTCTGGAAGAAGCTGTCCTCTTTTGGGGATAAAACAGGTATTTGTGGGTGAAAAGGTCCTATTTGAAGGGGGAAACCTGGTATTTCTTGGAGAAGATGTGATATATTTGGGAGAAATGTGGCCTTTCTGGAAGAAACTGTCCTCTTTTGGGGATACAAGAGGTATTTGTGGGTGAAAAGGTCCTATTTGAATGGGGAAAGCTGGTATTTCTTGGAGAAGATGTGATCTATTTGGGAGAAATCTGGCATTTCTGGAAGTAACTGTCCTATTTCGGGGGAGAAGGGTGGTATTTGTGGGAGAAAAGGTCCTATTTCAGGAGGAATCCTGGTATTTCTTGGAGAAGATGTGATATATTTGGGAGAAATGTGGCCTTTCTGGAAGAAAATGTCCAATTTGTGGGGAGAAGACTGGTAGTTTTGGGTGAGAAGGTCCTATTTCAGGAGGAATCCTGGCATTTCTTGGAGAAGATGTGATATATTTGGGAGAAATGTGGCCTTTCCGGAAGAAACTGTCCGCTTTTGGGGATAAAAGAGGTATTAGTGGTTGAAAAGGTCCTATTTGAAGGGGGAAACCTGGTATTTCTTGGAGAAGATGCAATATATTTGGGAGAAATGTGGCATTTCTGGAAGAAAATGTCCTCTTTTGGGGATAAAAGAGGTATTTCATGGAGAAAAGGTCCTAATTCAAGGGGGAAGCCTGGTATTTCTTGGAGAAGATGTGATATATTTGGGAGAAATCAGGCATTTCAGGAAGAAACTGTCGTATTTTGGGGATAAAACAGGTATTTGTGTTTGAAAAGGTCCTATTTGAAGGGGGAAACCTGTTATTTCTTGGAGAAGATGTGATCTATTTGGGAGAAATGTGGCATTTCTGGAAGAAACTGTCCTCTTTTGGGGATAAAATGGTATTTGTGGGTGAAAAGATCCTATTTGAAGGGGGAAACGTGGTATTTCTTGGAGAAGATGTGATATATTTGGGAGAAATGAGGCATTTCTGGAAGAAAATGTCCAATTTGTGGGGAGAAGGCTGGTAGTTGTGGGTGAGAAGGTCCTATTTCAGGAGGAATCCTGGTATTTCTTGACGGAGATGTGATATATTTGGGAGAAATGTGGCATGTCTGGAAGAAACTGTCCTCTTTTGGGGATAAAAGAGGTATTTGTGGGTGAAAAGGTCCTATTTGAAGGGGGAACCCTGGTATTTCTTGGAGAAGATGTGATATATTTGGGAGAAATGTGGCATGTCTGGAAGAAACTGTCCTCTTTTGGGGATAAAAGAGGTATTTCATGGAGAAAAGGTCCTAATTCAAGGGGGAACCCTGGTATTTCTTGGAGAAGATGTGATATATTTGGGAGAAATGTGGCATTTCTGGAAGAAACTGTCGTATTTTGGGGATAAAAGAGGTATTTGTGGGTGAAAAGGTCCTATTTGAAGGGGGAAACCTGGTATTTCTTGGAGAAGATGTGATATGTTTGGGAGAAATGTGGCATTTCTGGAAGAAACTGTCCTATTTTGGGGATAAAAGAGGTATGTGTGGGTGAAAAGGTCCTATTTCCATGGGAAAACCTGGTATTTCTTGGAGAAGATGTGATATATTTGGGAGAAATGTGGCATGTCTGGAAGATAATGTCCTATTTGGGGGGAGAAGGGTGGTACTTGTGGGAGAAAAGGTCCTATTTCAGGAGGAATCCTGGTATTTCTTGGAGGAGATGTGATATGTTTGGGAGAAATGTGGCCTTTCTGGAAGAAACTGTCCTCTTATGGGGATAAAAGAGGTATTTTTGGGTGAAAAGGTCCTATTTGAAGGGGGAAAGCTGGTATTTCTTGGAGAAGATGTGATCTATTTGGGAGAAATGTGGCATGTCTGGAAGAAACTGTCCTCTTTTGGGGATCAAACAGTTATTTGTGGGAGAAAAGGTCCTATTTGAAGGGGGAAAGCTGGTATTTCTTGGAGAAGATGTGATCTATTTGGGAGAAATGTGGCATGTCTGGAAGAAACTGTCCTCTTTTGGGGATAAAAGAGGTATTTGTGGGTGAAAAGGTCGTATTTTAAGGGGGAAAGCTGGTATTTCTTGGAGAAGATGTGATATATTTGGGAGAAATGTGGCATGTCTGGAAGAAACTGTCCTCTTTTGGGGATAAAAGAGGTATGTGTGGGTGAAAAGGTCCTATTTGAAGGGGGAAACCTGGTATTTCTTGGAGAAGATGTGATATATTTGGGAGAAATGTGGCATTTCTGGAAGATAATGTCCTATTTGGGGGGAGAAGGCTGGTAGTTGTGGGAGAATAGGTCCTATTTCAGGAGGAATCCTGGTATTTCTTGGAGAAGATGTGATATATTTGGGAGAAATGTGGCATTTCTGGAAGAAACTGTCCTCTTTTGGGGATAAAAGAGGTATTTGTGGGTGAAAAGGTCCTATTTGAAGGGGGAACCAGGTATTTCTTGGAGAAGATGTGATCTATTTGGGAGAAATGTGGCATGTCTGGAAGAAACTGTCCTCTTTTGGGGTTAAAACAGGTATTTGTGGGAGAAAAGGTCCTATTTGAAGGGGGAAACCTGGTATTTCTTGGAGAAGATGTGATCTATTTGGGAGAAATGTGGCATTTCTGGAAGAAACTGTCCTCTTTTGGGGATAAAACAGGTATTTGTGGGTGAAAAGGTCCTATTTGAAGGGGGAAACGTGGTATTTCTTGGAGAAGATGTGCTATATTTGGGAGAAATGTGGCATTTCTGGAAGAAAGTGTCCTGTTTTGGGGATAAAACAGGTATTTGTGGGAGAAAAGGTCCTATTTGAAGGGGGAAAGCTGGTATTTCTTGAAGGAGATGTGATATATTTGGGAGAAATGTGGCCTTTCTGGAAGAAACTGTCCTCTTTTGGGGATAAAACAGGTATTTGTGGGTGAAAAGGTCCTATTTGAAGGGGGAAACCTGGTATTTCTTGGAGAAGATGTGATATATTTGGGAGAAATCTGGCATTTTTGGAAGAAACTGTCATATATGGGGGGAGAAGCCTGGTATTAGTGGGTGAAAAGGTCCTATTTGAAGGGGGAAACCTGGTATTTCTTGGAGAAGATGTGATATATTTGGGAGAAATGTGCCATTTCTGGAAGAAACTGTCCTCTTATGGGGATATAACAGGTATTTGTGGGTGAAAAGGTCCTATTTGAAGGGGGAAACCTGGTATTTCTTGGAGAAGATGTGATATGTTTGGGAGAAATGTGGCATTTCTGGAAGAAACTGTCCTATTTGGGGGGAGAAGGCTGGTATTTGTGGGAGAAAAGGTCCTATTTCAGGAGGAATCCTGGTATTTCTTGGAGAAGATGTGATATATTTGGGAGAAATGTGGCATTTCTGGAAGAAACTGTCCTCTTTTGGGGATCAAAGAGGTATTTGTGGGTGAAAAGATCCTATTTGAAGGGGGAAACCTGGTATTTCTTGGAGAAGATGTGATCTATTTGGGAGAAATGTGGCATGTCTGGAAGAAACTGTCCTCTTTTGGGGATAAAAGAGGTATTTGTGGGTGAAAAGGTCCTATTTGAAGGGGGAACCCTGGTATTTCTTGGAGAAGATGTGATATGTTCGGGAGAAATGTGGCCTTTCTGGCAGGAACTGTCCTCTTTTGGGGATAAAAGTGGTATTTGTGGGTGATAAGGTCCTATTTGAAGGGGGAAACGTGGTATTTCTTGGAGAAGATGTGATATATTTGGGAGAAATGTGGCATTTCTGGAAGAAACTGTCCTATTTGGGGGGAGAAGGCTGGTATTTCAGGGAGAAAAGGTCCTCTTTCAGGAGGAATCCTGGTATTTCTTGGAGAAGATGTGATCTATTTGGGAGAAATGTGGCATGTCTGGAAGAAACTGTCCTATTTTGGGGATAAAAGAGGTATTTGTGGTTGAAAAGGTCCTATTTGAAGGGGGAACCCTGGTATTTATTGGATAAGATGTGATATATTTGGGGGAAATGTGGCATTTCTGGAAGAAACTGTCCTCTTTTGGGGATAAAAGAGGTATTTGTGGGTGAAAAGGTCCTATTTGAAGGGGGAAACGTGGTATTTCTTGGAGAAGATGTGATATATTTGGGAGAAATGTGGCATTTCTGGAAGAAACTGTCCTGTTTTGGGGATAAAATAGGTACTTGTGGGTGAAAAGGTCCTATTTGAAGGGGGAAACCTGGTATTTCTTGGAGAAGATGTGGTATATTTGGGAGAAATGTGGCATTTCTAGAAGAAACTGTCCTCTTTTGGGGATAAAACAGGTATTTGTGGGTGAAAAGGTCCTATTTGAAGGGGGAAACCTGGTATTTCTTGGAGAAGATGTGATATATTTTGGAGAAATCAGGCATTTCTGGAAGAAACTGTCCTCTTTTGGGGATAAAAGAGGTATTTGTGGGTGAAAAGGTCCTATTTGAAGTTGGAAACCTGGTATTTCTTGGAGAAGATGTGATATATTTGGGAGAAATGTGGCATGTCTTGAAGAAACTGTCCTCTTTTGGGGATAAAAGAGGTATTTGTGGGTGATAAGGTCCTATTTGAAGGGGGAAACGTGGTATTTCTTGGAGAAGATGTGATATATTTGGGAGAAATGTGGCCTTTCTGGAAGAAACTGTCCTCTTTTGGGGATAAAACAGGTATTAGTGGGTGAAAAGGTCCTATTTGAAGGGGGAAACCTGGTATTTCTTGGAGAAGATGTGATATATTTGGGAGAAATGTGGATTTTCTGGAAGAAACTGTCCTCTTATGGGGATAAAAGAGGTATTTGTGGTTGAAAAGGTCCTATTTGAAGGGGGAAACCTGGTATTTCTTGGAGAAGATGTGATCTATTTGGGAGAAATGTGGCATTTCTGGAAGAAAATGACCTCTTTTGGGGATAAAACAGGTATTTCATGGAGAAAAGGTCCTATTTGAAGTTGGAAACCTGGTATTTCTTGGAGGAGTTGTGATATATTTGGGAGAAATGTGGCATTTCTGGAGGAAAATGTCCAATTTGAGGGATAAAAGAGGTATTTGTGGGAGAAAAGGTCCTATTTGAAGGGGGAACCCTGGTATTTCTTGGAGAAGATGTGATATATTTGGGAGAAATGTGGCATTTCTGGAAGAAACTGTCCTCTTTTGGGGATAAAAGAGGTATTTCATGGAGAAAAGGTCCTATTTGAAGGGGGAAACGTGGTATTTCTTGGAGGAGTTGTGATATATTTGGGAGAAATGTGGCATTTCTGGAAGAAACTGTCCTCTTTTGGGGATAAAAAAGGTATTTGTGGGTGAAAAGGTCCTATTTGAAGTTGGAACCCTGGTATTTCTTGGAGAAGATGTGATCTATTTGGGAGAAATGTGGCATGTCTGGAAGAAACTGTCCTATTTTGGGGATAAAAGAGGTATTTGTGGGTGAAAAGGTCCTATTTGAAGGGGGAAACCTGGTATTTCTTGGAGAAGATGTGATCTATTTGGGAGAAATGTGGCATTTCGGGAAGAAAGTGTCCTGTTTTGGTGATAAAACAGGTATTTGTGGGAGAAAAGGTCCTATTTGAAGGGGGAAAGCTGGTATTTCTTGGAGAAGATGTGGTATATTTGGGAGAAATGTGGCATTTCTGGAAGAAACTGTCCTCTTTTGGGGATAAAAGAGGTATTTGTGGGTGATAAGGTCCTATTTGAAGGGGGAAAGCTGGTATTTCTTGCAGAAGATGTAATATATTTGGGAGAAATGAGGCATTTCTGGACGTAACTGTTCTATTTTGGGGATAAAAGAGGTATTTGTGGTTGAAAAGGACCTATTTGAAGGGGGAAAGCTGGTATTTCTTGGAGAAGATGTGATATATTTGGGTGATATGTGGCCTTTCTGGAAGAAAATGTCCTATTTGGGGGGAGAAGGCTGGTATTTGTGGGAGAAAAGGTCCTATTTCAGGAGGAATCCTGGTATTTCTTGGAGGAGATGTGATCTATTTGGGAGAAATCTGGCATTTCTGGCAGAAACTGTCCTCTTTTGGGGATAAAGAGGTATTTGTGGGTGAAAAGGTCCTATTTGAAGGGGGAAAGCTGGTATTTCTTGGAGAAGATGTGATATATTTGGGAGAAATGTGGCATGTCTGGAAGAAACTGTCCTCTTTTGGGGATAAAACAGGTATATGTGGGTGAAAATTTCCTATTTGAAGGGGGAAACCTGGTATTTCTTGGAGAAGATATGATATATTTGGGAGAAATGTGGCATTTCTGGAGGAAACTGTCCTATTTGGGGGGAGACGGCTGGTAGTTGTGGGAGAAAAGGTCCTATTTCAGGAGGAATCCTGGTATTTCTTGGAGGAGATGTGACATGTGTGGGAGAAATGTGGCATTTCTGGAAGAAACTGTCCTATTTGAGGGATAAAAGAGGTATTTGTGGGTGAAAAGGTCCTATTTGAAGGGGGAAACCTGGTATTTCTTGGAGAAGATGTGATATATTTGGGAGAAATCGGGCATTTCTGGAAGAAACTGTCCTCTTTTGGGGATAGAACAGGTATTTGTGTGTGAAAAGGTCGTATTTGAAGGGGGAAACCTGGTATTTCTTGGAGAAGATGTGATCTATTTGGGAGAAATGTGGCATTTCTGGAAGAAACTGTCCTATTTTGGGGATAAAACAGGTATTTGTGGGTGAAAAGGTCCTATTTGAAGGGGGAAACGTGGTATATCTTGGAGAAGATGTGATATATTTGGGAGAAATGTGGCATTTCTGGAAGAATATGACCAATTTGAGGGATAAAACAGGTATTATTGTTTGAAATGTCCTATTTGAAGGGGGAAACCTGGTATTTCTTGGAGAAGATGTGATATATTTGGGAGAAATGTGGCATGTCTGGAAGAAACTGTCCTCTTTTGGGGATAAAAGAGGTATTTGTGGGAGAAAAGGTCCTATTTGAAGAGGGAAACCTGGTATTTCTTGGAGAAGATGTGGTATATTTGGGAGACATGTGGCATTTCTGGCAGAAACTGTCCTCTTTTGGGGATAAAAGAGGTATTTGTGGGTGAAAAGGTACTATTTGAAGGTGCAACCCTGGTATTTCTTGGAGAAGATGTGATATATTTGGGAGAAATGTGGCATGTCTGGAAGAAGCTGTCCTCTTTTGGGGATAAAACAGGTATTTGTGGGTGAAAAGGTCCTATTTGAAGGGGGAAACCTGGTATTTCTTGGAGAAGATGTGATATATTTGGGAGAAATGTGGCCTTTCTGGAAGAAACTGTCCTCTTTTGGGGATACAAGAGGTATTTGTGGGTGAAAAGGTCCTATTTGAAGGGGGAAAGCTGGTATTTCTTGGAGAAGATGTGATCTATTTGGGAGAAATCTGGCATTTCTGGAAGAAACTGTCCTATTTGGGGGGAGAAGGGTGGTATTTGTGGGAGAAAAGGTCCTATTTCAGGAGGAATCCTGGTATTTCTTGGAGAAGATGTGATATATTTGGGAGAAATGTGGCCTTTCTGGAAGAAAATGTCCAATTTGGGGGAGAAGGCTGGTAGTTCTGGGTGAGAAGGTCCTATTTCAGGAGGAATCCTGGCATTTCTTGGAGAAGATGTGATATATTTGGGAGAAATGTGGCCTTTCCGGAAGAAACTGTCCTCTTTTGGGGATAAAAGAGGTATTAGTGGTTGAAAAGGTCCTATTTGAAGGGGGAAAGCTGGTATTTCTTGGAGAAGATGTGATATATTTGGGAGAAATGTGGCATTTCTGGAAGAAAATGTCCTCTTTTGGGGATAAAAGAGGTATTTCATGGAGAAAAGGTCCTAATTCAAGGGGGAAACCTGGTATTTCTTGGAGAAGATGTGATATATTTGGGAGAAATCAGGCATTTCTGGAAGAAACTGTCGTATTTTGGGGATAAAACAGGTATTTGTGGTTGAAAAGGTCCTATTTGAAGGGGGAAACCTGTTATTTCTTGGAGAAGATGTGATCTATTTGGGAGAAATGTGGCATTTCTGGAAGAAACTGTCCTCTTTTGGGGATAAAATGGTATTTGTGGGTGAAAAGATCCTATTTGAAGGGGGAAACCTGGTATTTCTTGGAGAAGATGTGGTATATTTGGGAGAAATGAGGCATTTCTGGAAGAAAATGTCCAATTTGTGGGGAGAAGGCTGGTAGTTGTGGGTGAGAAGGTCCTATTTCAGGAGGAATCCTGGTATTTCTTGGAGAAGATGTGATATATTTGGGAGAAATGTGGCATGTCTGGAAGAAACTGTCCTCTTATGGGGATAAAAGAGGTATTTGTGGGTGAAAAGGTCCTATTTGAAGGGGGAAACGTGGTATTTCTTGGAGAAGATGTGATATATTTGGGAGAAATGTGGCATGTCTGGAAGAAACTGTCCTCTTTTGGGGATAAAAGAGGTATGTATGGGTGAAAAGGTCCTATTTCCAGGGGAAAACCTGGTATTTCTTGGAGAAGATGTGATCTATTTGGGAGAAATCGGGCATTTCTGGAAGAAACTGTCCTCTTTTGGGGATCAAACAGGTATTTGTGTGTGAAAAGGTCCTATTTGAAGGGGGAAAGCTGGTATTTCTTGGAGAAGATATGATATATTTGGGAGAAATGTGGCATTTCTGGAAGAAACTGTCGTATTTTGGGGATAAAACAGGTATTTGTGGGTGAAAAGGTCCTATTTGAAGGGGAAACGTGGTATTTCTTGGAGAAGATGTGATATATTTGGGAGAAATCTGGCATTTCTGGAAGAATATGTCCAATTTGAGGGATAAAACAGGTATTTGTGGTTGAAAAGGTCCTATTTGAAGGGGGATACCTGGTATTTCTTGGAGAAGATGTGATATATTTGGGAGAAATGTGGCCTTTCTGGAAGAAACTGTCCTCTTCTGGGGATAAAACAGGTATTTGTGGGAGAAAAGGTCCTATTTGAAGGGGGAAACCTGGTATTTCTTGGAGAAGATGTGGTATATTTGGGAGAAATGTGGCATTTCTGGAAGAAACTGTCCTCTTTTGGGGATAAAACAGGTATGTGTGGGTGAAAACGTTGTATTTGAAGGGGGAAACCTGTTATTTCTTGGAGAAGATGTGATCTGTTTGGGAGAAATGTGGCATGTCTGGAAGAAACTGTTCTATTTGAGAGATAAAAGAGTTATTTGTGGGTGAAAAGGTCCTATTTGAAGGGGGAACCCTGGTATTTCTTGGAGAAGATGTGATCTATTTGGGAGAAATGTGGCATTTCTGGAAGAAACTGTCCTCTTTTGGGGATAAAAGAGGTATTTGTGGGTGATAAGGTCCTATTTGAAGGGGCAACCCTGGTATTTCTTGGAGAAGATGTGATCTATTTGGGAGAAATGTGGCATTTCTGGAAGAAACGATCCTGTTTTGGGGATAAAAGAGGTATTTGTGGGTGAAAAGGTCCTATTTGAAGGGGGAAAGCTGGTATTTCTTGGAGAAGATGTGATATATTTGGGAGAAATGTGGCCTATCTGGAAGAAACTGTCCTCTTTTGGGGATAAAACAGGTATTTGTTGGAGAAAAGGTCCTATCTGAAGGGGGAAACCTGGTATTTCTTGGAGAAGATGTGATCTATTTGGGAGAAATGTGGCCTTTCTGGAAGAAAATGTCCAATTTGGGGGGAGAAGGCTGGTAGTTTTGGGTGAGAAGGTCCTATTTCAGGAGGAATCCTGGTATTTCTTGGAGAAGATGTGATATATTTGGGAGAAATGTGGCATTTCTGGAAGAAAATGTCCTCTTTTGGGGATAAAAGAGGTATTTCATGGAGAAAAGGTCCTATTTGAAGGGGGAACCCTGGTATTTCTTGGAGAAGATGTGATCTATTTGGGAGAAATGTGGCATTTCTGGAAGAAACTGTCCTCTTTTGGGGATAAAAGAGGTATTTGTGGGTGATAAGGTCCTATTTGAAGGGGCAACCCTGGTATTTCTTGGAGAAGATGTGATCTATTTGGGAGAAATGTGGCATTTCTGGAAGAAACGATCCTGTTTTGGGGATAAAAGAGGTATTTGTGGGTGAAAAGGTCCTATTTGAAGGGGGAAAGCTGGTATTTCTTGGAGAAGATGTGATATATTTGGGAGAAATGTGGCCTATCTGGAAGAAACTGTCCTCTTTTGGGGATAAAACAGGTATTTGTTGGAGAAAAGGTCCTATCTGAAGGGGGAAACCTGGTATTTCTTGGAGAAGATGTGATCTATTTGGGAGAAATGTGGCCTTTCTGGAAGAAAATGTCCAATTTGGGGGGAGAAGGCTGGTAGTTTTGGGTGAGAAGGTCCTATTTCAGGAGGAATCCTGGTATTTCTTGGAGAAGATGTGATATATTTGGGAGAAATGTGGCATTTCTGGAAGAAAATGTCCTCTTTTGGGGATAAAAGAGGTATTTCATGGAGAAAAGGTCCTAATTCAAGGGGGAACCCTGGTATTTCTTGGAGAAGATGTGATATATTTGGGAGAAATATGGCATTTCTGGAAGAAACTGTCCTATTTTGGGGATAAAAGAGGTATTTGTGGGTGAAAAGGTCCTATTTGAAGGGGGAAACCTGGTATTTCTTGGAGAAGATGTGATCTATTTGGGAGAAATATGGCCTTTCTGGAAGAAACTGTCCTCTTTTGGGGATAAAAGAGGTATTTGTGGGTGAAAAGGTCCTATTTGAAGGGGGAACCCTGGTATTTCTTGGAGAAGATGTGATCTATTTGGGAGAAATGTGGCATGTCTGGAAGAAACTGTCCTCTTTTGGGGATAAAAGAGGTATTTGTGGGTGAAAAGGTCCTATTTGAAGGGGGAAACGTGGTATTTCTTGGAGAAGATGTGATATATTTGGGAGAAATGAGGCATTTCTGGAAGAAAATGTCCAATTTGTGGGGAGAAGGCTGGTAGTTGTGGGTGAGAAGGTCCTATTTAAGGAGGAATCCTGGTATTTCTTGGAGAACATGTGATCTATTTGGGAGAAATGTGGCCTTTCTGGAAGAAACTGTCCTCTTTTGGGGATAAAAGAGGTATTTGTCGGTGAAAAGGTCCTATTTGAAGGGGGAAACGTGGTATTTCTTGGAGAAGATGTGATATATTTGGGAGAAATGTGGCATTTCTGGAAGAAAATGTCCTCTTTTGGGGATAAAAGAGGTATTTGTGGGTGAAAAGGTCCTATTTGAAGGGGGAAACCTGGTATTTCTTGGAGAAGATGTGATCTATTTGGGAGAAATGTGGCATGTCTGGAAGAAACTGTCCTATTTTGGGGATAAAAGAGGTATGTGTGGGTGAAAAGGTCCTATTTCCAGGGGAAAACCTGGTATTTCTTGGAGAAGATGTGATATATTTGGGAGAAATGTGGCATGTCTGGAAGAAAATGTCCTATTTGGGGGGAGAAGGGTGGTACTTGTGGGAGAAAAGGTCCTATTTCAGGAGGAATCCTGGTATTTCTTGGAGGAGATGTGATATGTTAGGGAGAAATGTGGCATGTCTGGAAGAAACTGTCGTATTTTGGGGATAAAAGAGGTATTTGTGGTTGAAAAGGTCCTATTTGAAGGGGGAAAGCTGGTATTTCTTGGAGAAGATGTGATATATTTGGGAGAAATGTGGCATTTCTGGAAGAAAATGTCCTATTTGGGGGGAGAAGGCTGGTAGTTGTGGGAGAATAGGTCCTATTTCAGGAGGAATCCTGGTATTTCTTGGAGGAGATGTGATATGTTTGGGAGAAATGTGGCCTTTCTGGAAGAAACTGTCCTCTTTTGGAGATAAAAGAGGTATTCGTGGGTGAAAAGGTCCTATTTGAAGGGGGAACCAGGTATTTCTTGGAGAAGATGTGATATATTTGGGAGAAATCAGGCATTTCTGGAAGAAACTGTCCTCTTTTGGGGTTAAAACAGGTATTTGTGGGAGAAAAGGTCCTATTTGAAGGGGGAAACCTGGTATTTCTTGGAGAAGATGTGATCTATTTGGGAGAAATGTGGCATTTCTGGAAGAAACTGTCCTCTTTTGGGGATAAAACAGGTATTTGTGGGTGAAAAGGTCCTATTTGAAGGGGGAAACGTGGTATTTCTTGGAGAAGATGTGATATATTTGGGAGAAATGTGGCATTTCTGGAAGAAAGTGTCCTGTTTTGGGGATAAAAGAGGTATTTGTGGGAGAAAAGTTCCTATTTGAAGGGGGAAAGCTGGTATTTCTTGAAGGAGATGTGATATATTTGGGAGAAATGTGGCCTTTCTGGAAGAAACTGTTCTATTTTGGGGATAAAACAGGTATTTGTGGGTGAAAAGGTCCTATTTGAAGGGGGAAAGCTGGTATTTCTTGGAGAAGATGTGATATATTTGGGAGAAATCTGGCATTTTTGGAAGAAACTGTCATATTTGGGGGGAGAAGCCTGGTATTAGTGGGTGAAAAGGTCCTATTTGAAGGGGGAAACCTGGTATTTCTTGGAGAAGATGTGATATATTTGGGAGAAATGTGCCATTTCTGGAAGAAACTGTTCTCTTATGGGGATATAACAGGTATTTGTGGGTGAAAAGGTCGTATTTGAAGGGGGAAACCTGGTATTTATTGGATAAGATGTGATATGTTTGGGAGAAATGTGGCATTTCTGGAAGAAACTGTCCTATTTGGGGGGAGAAGGCTGGTATTTGTGGGAGAAAAGGTCCTCTTTCAGGAGGAATCCTGGTATTTCTTGGAGAAGATGTGATATATTTGGGAGAAATGTGGCATGTCTGGAAGAAACTGTCCTATTTGAGGGATAAAGAGGTATTTGAGGGTGAAAAGGTCCTATTTGAAGGGGGAACCCTGGTATTTCTTGGAGAAGATGTGATATATTTGGGAGAAATCAGGCATTTCTGAAAGAAACTGTCCTCTTTTGGGGATAAAAGAATTTTTTGTGGGTGAAAAGGTCCTATTTGAAGGGGGAAACCTGGTATTTCTTGGAGAAGATGTGATATGTTAGGGAGAAATGTGGCCTTTCTGGCAGGAACTGTCCTCTTTTGGGGATAAAAGTGGTATTTGTGGGTGATAAGGTCCTATTTGAACGGGGAAACGTGGTATTTCTTGGAGAAGATGTGATATATTTGGGAGAAATGTGGCATTTCTGGAAGAAACTGTCCTATTTGGGGGGAGAAGGCTGGTATTTGAGGGAGAAAAGGTCCTCTTTCAGGAGGAATCCTGGTATTTCTTGGAGAAGATGTGATATATTTGGGAGAAATGTGGCATGTCTGGAAGAAACTGTCCTATTTTGGGGATAAAAGAGGTATTTGTGGGAGAAAAGGTCCTATTTGAAGGGGGAACCCTGGTATTTCTTGGAGAAGATGTGATATATTTGGGAGAAATGTGGCATTTCTGGAAGAAACTGTCGTATTATGGGGATAAAAGAGGTATTTGTGGGTGAAAAGGTCCTATTTGAAGGGGGAAACGTGGTATTTCTTGGAGAAGATGTGATCTATTTTGGAGAAATGTGGCATTTCTGGCAGAAACTGTCCTCTTTTGGGGATAAAAGTGGTATTTGTGGGTGAAAAGTTCCCATTTGAAGGGGGAAACCTGGTATTTCTTGGAGAAGATGTGATATATTTGGGAGAAATCTGGCATTCCTGGAAGAAACTGTCCTCTTTTGGGGATAAAAGAGGTATTTGTGGGTGAAAAGGTCCTATTTGAAGGGGGAAACGTGGTATTTCTTGGAGAAGATGTGATATATTTGGGAGAAATGTGGCATTTCTGGAAGAAACTGTCCTCTTTTGGGGATAAAAGAGGTACTTGAGGGTGAAAAGGTCCTATTTGAAGGGGGAAACCTGGTATTTCTTGGAGAAGATGTGGTATATTTGGGAGAAATGTGGCATTTCTGGAAGAAACTGTCCTCTTTTGGGGATAAAAGAGGTATTTGTGGGTGATAAGGTCGTATTTGAAGGGGGAAACCTGGTATTTCTTGGAGAAGATGTGATATATTTTGGAGAAATCAGGCATTTCTGGAAGAAACTGTCCTCTTTTGGGGATAAAAGAGGTATTTGTGGGTGAAAAGGTCCTATTTGAAGTTGGAAACCTGGTATTTCTTGGAGACGATGTGATATATTTGGGAGAAATGTGGCATGTCTTGAAGAAACTGTCCTCTTTTGGGGATAAAAGAGGTATTTGTGGGTGATAAGGTCCTATTTGAAGGGGGAACCCTGGTATTTCTTGGAGAAGATGTGATCTATTTGGGAGAAATGTGGCATTTCTGGAAGAAACTGTCCTCTTTTGGGGATAAAAGAGGTATTAGTGGTTGAAAAGGTCCTATTTGAAGGGGGAAAGCTGGTATTTCTTGGAGAAGATGTGATGTATTTGGGAGAAATGTGGCATGTCTGGAAGAAACTGTCCTATTTGGGGGATAAAACAGGTATTTGTGGGAGAAAAGGTCCTATTTGAAGGGAGAAAGCTGGTATATCTTGGAGAAGATGTGATCTATTTGGGAGAAATGTGGCCTTTCTGGAAGAAAATGTCCAATTTGGGGGGAGAAGGCTGGTAGTTGTGGGTGAGAAGGTCCTATTTCCGGGGGAAAACCTGGTATTTCTTGGAGAAGATGTGATCTATTTGGGAGAAATGTGGCATTTCTGGAAGAAACTGTCCTCTTTTGGGGATAAAAGAGGTATTAGTGGTAGAAAAGGTCCTATTAGAAGGGGGAACCCTGGTATTTCTTGGAGAAGATGTGATATATTTGGAAGAAATGTGGCATTTCTGGAAGAAACTGTCCTCTTTTGGGGATAAAAGAGGTATTTCATGGAGAAAAGGTCCTATTTGAAGGGGGAAACGTGGTATTTCTTGGAGGAGTTGGGATATATTTGGGAGAAATGTGGCATTTCTGGAAGAAACTGTCCTCTTTTGGGGATAAAAGAGGTATTTGTGGGTGAAAATGTACTATTTGAAGGGGGAAAGCTGGTATTTCGTGGAGAAGATGTGATATATTTGGGAGAAATGTGGCCTTTCTGGAAGAAACTGTCCTCTTTTGGGGATAAAAGAGGTATTTGTGGGTGAAAAGGTCCTATTTGAAGTTGGAAACCTGGTATTTCTTGGAGAAGATGTGATCTATTTGGGAGAAATGTGGCATGTCTGGAAGAAACTGTCCTCTTTTGGGGATAAAAGAGGTATTTGTGGGTGAAAAGATCCTATTTGAAGGGGGAAACCTGGTATTTCTTGGAGAAGATGTGATCTATTTGGGAGAAATGTGGCATTTCGGGAAGAAAGTGTCCTGTTTTGGTGATAAAACAGGTATTTGTGGGAGAAAAGGTCCTATTTGAAGGGGGAAAGCTGGTATTTCTTGAAGGAGATGTGATATATATGGGAGAAATGTGGCCAGAAATGGCACATTTCTCCCAAACATATCACATCTTCTCCAAGAAATACCAGGATTCCTCCTGAAATAGGAACTTTTCTCCCAAAAATACCACCCTTCTCCCCCCAAATAGGACAGTTTCTTCCAGAAATGCCACATTTCTCCCAAATAAATCACATCTTCTCCAAGAAATACCGGGGTTCCCCCTTCAAATAGGACCTTATCACCCACAAATACCTCTTTTATCCCCAAAAGAGGACTGTTTCTTCCTGACATGCCACAGTTCTCCCAAATATATCACATCTTCTCCAAGAAATACCAGGTTTCCCCCTTCAAATAGGACCTTTTCACCCACAAATACCTCTTTTATCCCCAAAAGAGGACAGTTTCTTCCAGAAATGCCACATTTCTCCCAAATATAGCACATCTTCTCCAAGAAATACCACGTTTCCCCCTTCAAATAGGACCTTTTCACCCACAAATACCTGTTTTATCCCCAAAAGAGGACAGTTTCTTCCAGACATGCCACATTTCTCCCAAATAGATCACATCTTCTCCAAGAAATACCAGGTTTCCCCCTTCAAATAGGAACTTTTCACCCACAAATACCTCTTTGATCCCCAAAATAGGACAGTTTCTTCCAGAAATGCCACATTTCTCCCAAATATATCACATCTTCTCCAAGAAATACCAGGATTCCTCCTGAAATAGGACCTTTTCACCCACAAATACCTCTTTTATCCCTCAAATAGGAAAGTTTCTTCCAGAAATGCCACATTTCTCCCAAACACATCACATCTTCTCCAAGAAATACCAGGTTTCCAACTTCAAATAGGACCTTTTCACCCACAAATACCTGTTTGATCCCCAAAAGAGGACAGTTTCTTCCAGACATGCCACATTTCTCCCAAATAGATCACATCTTCTCCAAGAAATACCAGCTTTCCCCCTTCAAATACAACGTTTTCACCCACAAATACCTGTTTTATCCCCAAAAGAGGACAGTTTCTTCCAGAAATGCCTGATTTCTCCCAAATATACCACATCTTCTCCAAGAAATACCAGGTTTCCCCCTTCAAATAGGACCTTTTCACCCACAAATACCTCTTTTATCCCCATAAGAGGACAGTTTCTTCCAGACATGCCACATTTCTCCCAAATATATCACATCTTCTCCAAGAAATACCAGGATTCCCCCTTCAAATAGGACCTTTTCAACCACAAATACCTGTTTTATCCCTCAAATTGAACTTATTCTTCCAGAAATGCCAGATTTCACCCAAATATATCACATCTTCTCCAAGATATACCACGTTTCCCCCTTCAAATAGGACATTTTCACACACAAATACCTGTTTTATCCCCAAAAGAGGACAGTTTCTTCCAGACATGCCACAGTTCTCCCAAATATATCACATCTTCTCCAAGAAATACCAGGGTTCCCCCTTCAAATAGGACCTTTTCACCCACAAATACCTCTTTTATCCCCAAAAGAGGACAGTTTCTTCCAGAAATGCCACATTTCTCCCAAATAGATCACATCTTCTCCAAGAAATACCAGCTATCCCCCTTCAAATAGGACCTTTTCACCCACAAATACCTCTTTTATCCCCAAAAGAGGACATTTTCTTCCAGAAATGCCACATTTCTCCCAAACATATCACATCTTCTCCAAGAAATACCAGGATTCCTCCTGAAATAGGACCTTTTCTCCCACAAGTACCAGCCTTCTCCCCCCAAATAGGACATTTTCTTCCAGACATGCCACATTTCTCCCAAATATATCACATCTTCTCCAAGAAATACCAGCTTTCCCCCTTCAAATAGGACCTTTGCACCCACACATACCTCTTTTATCTCCAAAAGAGGACAGTTTCTTCCAGAAATGCCACATTTCTCCCAAATATGTCACATCTTCTCCAAGAAATACCAGGGTTCCCCCTTCAAATAGGACCTTTTCACCCACAAATACCTCTTTTATCCCCAAAAGAGGACAGTTTCTTCCAGAAATGCCACATTTCCCCAAATAGATCACATCTTCTCCAAGAAATATCAGCTTTCCCCCTTCAAATAGGACCTTATCACCCACAAATACCTCTTTTATCCCCAAAAGAGGACAGTTTCTTCCGGAAAGGCCACATTTCTCCCAAATATATCACATCTTCTCCAAGAAATACCAGGATTCCTCCTGAAATAGGACCTTCTCACCCACTAATACCAGGCTTCTCCCCGCAAATTGGACAGTTTCTTCCAGAAATGCCTCATTTCTCCCAAATATATCACATCTTCTCCAAGAAATACCAGGTTTCCCCCTCGAAATAGGACCTTTTCACCCACAAATACCTCTTTTATCCCCAAAATAGGACAGTTTCTTCCAGAAATGCCACATTTCTCCCAAATATATCACATCTTCTCCAAGAAATACCAGCTTTCCCCCTTCAAATAGGACCTTTTCAACCACATATACCTGTTTTATGCCCAAAATATGACAGTTTCTTCCAGAAATGCCACATTTCTCCCAAATAGATCACGTCTTCTCCAAGAAATAACACGTTTCCCCCTTCAAATAGGTCCTTTTCTCCAAGAAATACCTCTTTTATACCCAAAAGAGGACATTTTCTTCCAGAAATGCCACATTTCTCCCAAATAGATCACATCTTCTCCAAGAAATACCAGCTTTCCCCCTTCAAATAGGACCTTTTCACCCACATATACCTGTTTTATCCCCAAAAGAGGACAGTTTCTTCCAGAAAGGCCACATTTCTCCCAAATATATCACATCTTCTCCAAGAAATACCAGGATTCCTCCTGAAATAGGACCTTCTCACCCAAAACTACCAGTCTTCTCCCCCCAAATTGGACATTTTCTTCCAGAAAGGCCACATTTCTCCCAAATATATCACATCTTCTCCAAGAAATACCAGGATTCCTCCTGAAATAGGACCTTCTCACCCAAAACTACCAGCCTTCTCCCCCCAAATTGGACATTTTCTTCCAGAATGGCCACATTTCTCCCATATAGATCACATCTTCTCCAAGAAATACCAGGTTTCCCCCTTCAAATAGGACCTTTTCTCCCACAAATACCTCTTTTATCCCCAATATACGACAGTTTCTTCCAGAAATGCCACATTTCTCCCAAATATATCACATCTTCTCCAAGAAATACCAGCTTTCCCCCTTCAAATAGGACCTTTTCACCCACAAATACCTCTTTTATCCCCAAAAGAGGACAGTTTCTTCCAGACATGCCACATTTCTCCCAAATATATCACATCTTCTCCAAGACATACCGGGGTTCCCCCTTCAAATAGGACCTTATCACCCACAAATACCTCTTTTATCCCCAAAAGAGGACAGTTTCTTCCAGAAAGGCCACATTTCTCCCAAATATATCACATCTTCTCCAAGAAATACCAGGATTCCTCCTGAAATAGGACCTTTTCACCCACAAATACCTCTTTTATCCCCAAAAGAGGACAGTTTCTTCCAGAAATGCCACATTTCTCCCAAATATAGCACATCTTCTCCAAGAAATACCAGGTTTCCCCCTTGAATTAGGACCTTTTCTCCATGAAATACCTCTTTTATCCCCAAAAGAGGACATTTTCTTCCAGAAATGCCACATTTCTCCCAAATAGATCACATCTTCTCCAAGAAATACCACGTTTCCCCGGGGAAATAGGACCTTTTCAACCACTAATACCTCTTTTATCCCCAAAAGAGGACAGTTTCTTCCAGAAAGGCCACATTTCTCCAAAATATATCACATCTTCTCCAAGAAATGCCAGGATTCCTCCTGAAATAGGACCTTCTCACCCAAAACTACCAGCCTTCTCCCCCCAAATTGGACATTTTCTTCCAGAAATGCCACATTTCTCCCAAACATATCACATCTTCTCCAAGAAATACCAGGATTCCTACTGAAATAGGACCTTCTCACCCAAAACTACCAGCCTTCTCCCCCCAAATTGGACATTTTCTTCCAGACATGCCACATTACTCCCAAATAGATCACATCTTCTCCAAGAAATACCAGCTTTCCCCCTTCAAATAGGACCTTTTCTCCCACAAATTCCTCTTTTATCCCCAAAACAGGACAGTTTCTTCCAGAAATGCCACATTTCTCCCAAATATATCACATCTTCTCCAAGAAATACCAGGTTTCCCCCTTCAAATAGGACCTTTTCACCAACAAATACCTCTTTTATCCCCAAAAGAGGACAGCTTCTTCCAGACATGCCACAGTTCTCCCAAATATATCACATCTTCTCCAAGAAATACCAGCTTTCTCCCTTCAAATAGGACCTTTTCACCCACAAATACCTCTTTTATCCCCAAAAGAGGACAGTTTCTTCCAGAAATGCCACATTTCTCCCATATAGATCACATCTTCTCCAAGAAATACCAGGGTTCCCACTTCAAATAGGAACTTTTCACCCACAAATACCTCTTTTATCCCCAAAATAGGACAGTTTCTTCCAGAAATCCCATATTTCTTCCAAATATATCTCATCTCCTGCTAGAACTATCAGCTTTCCACCTTCAAATAGGACCTTGTCACCCACAAATACCTCTTTTATCCCCAAAAGAGGACAGTTTCTGCCATAAAGGCCAGATTTCTCCCAAATATATCACATCTTCTCCAAGAAATACCAGGTTTCCCCCTTCAAATAGGACCTTTTCACCCACAAATACCTCTTTTATGCCCAAAAGAGGACAGTTTCTTCCAGAAAGGCCACATTTCTCCCAAACATATCACATCTCCTCCAAGAAATAGCAGGATTCCCCCTTCAAATAGGACCTTTTCTCCCACAAGTACCAGCCTTCTCCCCCCAAATAGGACATTTTCTTCCAGACATGCCACATTTCTCCCAAATATATCACATCTTCTCCAAGAAATACCAGCTTTCCCCCTTCAAATAGGACCTTTTCACCCACAAATACCTCTTTTATCCCCAAAAGAGGACAGTTTCTTCCAGAAATGCCACATTTCTCCCAAATATATCACATCTTCTCCAAGAAATACCAGGGTTCCCCCTTCAAATAGGACCTTTTCACCCACAAATACCTCTTTTATCCCCAAATGAGGACAGTTTCTTCCAGAAATGCCACATTTCTCCCAAATATATCACATCTTCTCCAAGAAATACCATGTTTCCCCCTTCAAATAGGACCTTTTCACCCACAAATACCTGTTTGATCCCCAAAAGAGGACAGTTTCTTCCAGAAATGCCACATTTCTCCCAAATATATCACATCTTCTCCAAGAAATACCAGGATTCCTCCTGAAATAGGACCTTTTCACCCACTAATACCAGGCTTCTCCCCTCAAATTGGACAGTTTCTTCCAGAAATGCCTCATTTCTCCCAAATATATCACATCTTCTCCAAGAAATACCAGGTTTCCCCCTTCAAATAGGACCTTTTCACCCACAAATACCTGTTTTATCCCCAAAAGAGGACAGTTTCTTCCAGAAATGCCACATTTCTCCCAAATATATCACCTCTTCTCCAAGAAATACCAGCTTTCCCCCTTCAAATAGGACCTTTTCACCCACAAATACCTGTTTTATCCCCAAAAGAGGACAGTTTCTTCCAGAAATGCCACATTTCTCCCAAATAAATCACATCTTCTCCAAGAAATACCAGGTTTCCCCCTTCAAATAGGACCTTTTCTCCATGAAATACCTCTTTTATCCCCAAAAGAGGACAGTTTCTTCCAGAAATGCCATATTTCTCCCAAATAGATCACATCTTCTCCAAGAAATACCAGGGTTCCCCCTTCAAATAGGACCTTTTCACCCACAAATACCTCTTTTATCCCCAAAATAGGACAGTTTCTTCCAGAAATGCCACATTTCTCCCAAATAGATCACATCTTCTCCAAGAAATACCAGGTTTCCCCCTTGAATTAGGACCTTTTCTCCATGAAATACCTCTTTTATCCCCAAAAGAGGACATTTTCTTCCAGAAATGCCACATTTCTCCCAAATAGATCACATCTTCTCCAAGAAATACCAGGATTCCTCCTGAAATAGGTCCTTCTCACCCAAAACTACCAGCCTTCTCCCCCCAAATTGGACATTTTCTTCCAGAAAGGCCACATTTCTCCCAAATAGATCACATCTTCTCCAAGAAATACCAGCTTTCCCCCTTGAAATAGGACCTTTTCTCCCACAAATACCTCTTTTATCCCCAAAAGAGGACAGTTTCTTCCAGAAATGCCACATTTCTCCCAAATATATCACATCTTCTCCAAGAAATACCAGCTTTCCCCCTTCAAATAGGACCTTTTCCCCAAAAAAACCTCTTTTATCCCCAAAAGAGGACAGCTTCTTCCAGACATGCCACATTTCTCCCAAATAGATCACATCTTCTCCAAGAAATACCAGGTTTCCCCCTTCAAATAGGACCTTTTCACCCACAAATACCTCTTTTATCCCCAAAAGAGGACAGTTTCTTCCAGAAATGCCACATTTCTTCCAAATATATCACATCTTCTCCAAGAAATACCAGGTTTCCCCCTTCAAATAGGACCTTTTCACCCACAAATACCTCTTTTATCGCCAAAATAGGACAGTTTCTTCCAGGAATGCCACATTTCTCCCAAATATATCACATCTTCTCCAAGAAATAACAGGTTTCCCCCTTCAAATACAACGTTTTCACCCACAAATACCTGTTTTATCCCCAAAATACGACAGTTTCTTCCAGAAATGCCACATTTCTCCCAAATATACCACATCTTCTCCAAGAAATACCAGCTTTCCCCCTTCAAATAGGACCTTTTCTCCCACAAATACCTGTTTTATGCCCAAAATATGACAGTTTCTTCCAGACATGCCACATTTCTCCCAAATAGATCACATCTTCTCCAAGAAATGCCAGGATTCCTCCTGAAATAGGACCTTCTCACCCAAAACTACCAGCCTTCTCCCCCCAAATTGGACATTTTCTTCCAGAAATGCCACATTTCTCCCAAATAGATCATATCTTCTCCAAGAAATGCCAGGATTCCTCCTGAAATAGGACCTTCTCACCCAAAACTACCAGCCTTCACCCCCCAAAATGGACATTTTCTTCCAGAAATGCCACATTTCTCCCAAATATATCACATCTTCTCCAATAAATACCAGGTTTCCCCCTTCAAATAGGACCTTTTCTCCCACTAATTCCTCTTTTATCCCCAAAATAGGACAGTTTCTTCCAGACATGCCACATTTCTCCCAAATATATCACATCTTCTCCAAGAAATACCAGCTTTCCCCCTTCAAATAGGACCTTTTCACCCACAAATACCTCTTTTATCCCCAAAATAGGACAGCTTCTTCCAGACATGCCACATTTCTCCCAAATATATCACATCTTCTCCAAGAAATACCGGGGTTCCCCCTTCAAATAGGACCTTATCACCCACAAATACCTCTTTTATCCCCAAAAGAGGACAGCTTCTTCCAGAAATGCCACATTTCTCCCAAATATATCACATCTTCTCCAAGAAATACCACGTTTCCCCCTTCAAATAGGACCTTTTCACCCACAAATACCTCTTTTATCCCCAAAAGAGGACAGTTTCTTCCAGAAATGCCACATTTCTCCCAAATATATCACATCTTCTCCAAGAAATACCAGGTTTCACCCTTCAAATAGGACCTTTTCACCCACAAATACCTCTTTTATCCCCCAAAGAGGACAGTTTCTTCCAGAAATGCCTGATTTCTCCCAAATATACCACATCTTCTCCAAGAAATACCACGTTTCCCCCTTCAAATAGGACCTTATCACACACAAATACCTGTATTATCCCCAAAATAGGGCAGTTTCTTCCAGACATGCCACATTTCTCCCAAATATATCACATCTTCTCCAGGAAATACCACGTTTCCCCCTTCAAATAGGACCTTTTCTCCCATAAATACCTGTTTTATCCCCAAAAGAGGACAGTTTCTTATAGAAAGGCCACATTTCTCCCAAATATATCACATCTTCTGCAAGAAATACCAGGATTCCTCCTGAAATAGGACCTTTTCACCCACAAATACCTCTTTTATCCCTCAAATAGGACAGTTTCTTCCAGAAATGCCACATTTCTCCCAAATATATCACATCTTCTCCAAGAAATACCAGGTTTCCCCCTTGAATTAGGACCTTTTCTCCATGAAATACCTCTTTTATCCCCAAAAGAGGACATTTTCTTCCAGAAATGCCTCATTTCTCCCAAATATATCACATCTTCTCCAAGAAATACCAGGTTTCCCCGGGGAAAAAGGACCTTTTCAAACACTAATACCTCTTTTATCCCCAAAAGAGGACAGTTTCTTCCAGAAAGGCCACATTTCTCCCAAATATATCACATCTTCTCCAAGAAATGCCAGGATTCCTCCTGAAATAGGACCTTCTCACCCAAAACTACCAGCCTTCTCCCCCCAAATTGGACATTTTCTTCCAGAAATGCCACATTTCTCCCAAACATATCACATCTTCTCCAAGAAATACCAGGATTCCTCCTGAAATAGAACCTTCTCACCCAAAACTACCAGCCTTCTCCCCCCAAATTGGACATTTTCTTCCAGAAAGGCCACATTACTCCCAAATAGATCACATCTTCTCCAAGAAATACCAGCTTTCCCCCTTGAAATAGGACCTTTTCTCCCACAAAAACCTCTTTTATCCCCAAAAGAGGACAGTTTCTTCCAGAAATGCCACATTTCTCCCAAATATATCACATCTTCTCCAAGAAATACCAGCTTTCCCCCTTCAAATAGGACCTTTTCACCCAGAAATACCTCTTTTATCCCCAAAAGAGGACAGCTTCTTCCAGACATGCCACATTTCTCCCAAATATATCACATCTTCTCCAAGAAATAACAGGGTTCCCCCTTCAAATAGGACCTTATCACCCACAAATACCTCTTTTATCCCCAAAAGAGGACAGTTTCTTCCAGAAATGCCACATTTCTCCCAAATATATCACATCTTCTCCAAGAAATAACAGGTTTCCCCCTTCAAATACAACGTTTTCACCCACAAATACCTGTTTTATCCCCAAAAGAGGACAGTTTCTTCCAGAAATGCCTGATTTCTCCCAAATATACCACATCTTCTCCAAGATATACCACGTTTCCCCCTTCAAATAGGACCTTTTCACCCACAAATACCTGTTTTACCCCAAAATATAACAGTTTCTTCCAGACATGCCACATTTCTCCCAAATATATCACATCTTCTCCAAGAAATACCAGGTTTCCCCCTTCAAATAGGACCTTTTCACCCACAAATTCCTCTTTTATCCCCAAAAGAGGACAGTTTCTTATAGAAAGGCCACATTTCTCCCATATATATCACATCTTCTCCAAGAAATACCAGGGTTCCCCCTTCAAATAGGACCTTATCACCCACAAATACCTGTTTTATCCCCAAAAGAGGACAGTTTCTTCCAGAAATGCCACATTTCTCCCAAATAGATCACATCTTCTCCAAGAAATACCAGGTTTCCCCCTTGAATTAGGACCTATTCTCCATGAAATACCTCTTTTATCCCCAAAAGAGGACATTTTCTTCCAGAAATGCCACATTTCTCCCAAATATATCACATCTTCTCCAAGAAATACCAGCTTTCCCCCTTCAAATAGGACCTTTTCTACCACTAATACCTCTTTTATCCCCAAAAGAGGACAGTTTCTTCCAGAAAGGCCACATTTCTCCCAAATATATCACATCTTCTCCAAGAAATACCAGGATTCCTCCTGAAATAGGACCTTCTCACCCAAAACTACCAGCCTTCTCCCCCCAAATTGGACATTTTCTTCCAGACATGCCACATTACTCCCAAATAGATCACATCTTCTCCAAGAAATACCAGGGTTCCCCCTTCAAATAGGACCTTTTCAACCACAAATACCTCTTTTATCCCCAAAAGAGGACAGTTTCTTCCAGACATGCCACATTTCTCCCAAATATATCACATCTTCTCCAAGAAATACCACGTTTCCCCCTTCAAATAGGACCTTTTCACCCACAAATACCTCTTTTATCCCCAAAAGAGGACAGCTTCTTCCAGACTTGCCACATTTCTCCCAAATATATCACATCTTCTCCAAGAAATACCAGGGTTCCCCCTTCAAATAGGACCTTTTCACCCACAAATACCTCTTTTATCCCCAAAAGAGGACAGTTTCTTCCAGAAATGCCACATTTCTCCCAAATATATCACATCTTCTCCAAGAAATACCAGGTTTCCCCCTTCAAATAGGACCTTTTCACCCACAAATACCTCTTTTATCCCCAAAAGAGGACAGTTTCTTCCAGGAATGCCACATTTCTCCCAAATATAGCACATCTTCTCCAAGAAATAACAGGTTTCCCCCTTCAAATACAACGTTTTCACCCACAAATACCTGTTTTATCCCCAAAAGAGGACAGTTTCTTCCAGAAATGCCACATTTCTCCCAAATATATCACATCTTCTCCAAGAAATACCAGGATTCCTCCTGAAATAGGACCTTCTCACCCAAAACTACCAGACTTCTCCCCCCAAATTGGACATTTTCTTCCAGATATGCCACATTACTCCCAAATAGATCACATCTTCTCCAAGAAATACCAGGGTTCCCCCTTCAAATAGGACCTTTTCAACCACAAATACCTGTTTTATCCCCAAAATACGACAGTTTCTTCCAGAAAGGCCACATTTCTCCCAAATATATCACATCTTCTCCAAGAAATACCAGCTTTCCCCCTTCAAATAGGACCTTTTCACCCACAAATACCTGTTTTATCCCCAAAAGAGGACAGCTTCTTCCAGACATGCCACATTTCTCCCAAATATATCACATCTTCTCCAAGAAATACCAGGGTTCCCCCTTCAAATAGGACCTTATCTCCCACTAATACCTCTTTTATCCCCAAAAGAGGACAGTTTCTTCCAGAAATGCCAGATTTCTCCCAAATATATCACATCTTCTCCAAGAAATACCAGCTTTCCCCCTTCAAATAGGACCTTTTCACCCACAAATACCTGTTTTATCCCCAAAAGAGGACAGTTTCTTCCAGAAAGGCCACATTTCTCCCAAACATATCACATCTCCTCCAAGAAATACCAGGATTCCTCCTGAAATAGGACCTTTTCTCCCACAAGTACCAGCCTTCTCCCCCCAAATAGGACATTTTCTTCCAGACATGCCACATTTCTCCCAAATATATCACATCTTCTCCAAGAAATACCAGGGTTCCCCCTTCAAATAGGACCTTTTCACCCACACATACCTCTTTTATCCCCAAAAGAGGACAGTTTCTTCCAGAAATGCCACATTTCTCCCAAATATATCACATCTTCTCCAAGAAATACCAGGGTTCCCCCTTCAAATAGGACCTTTTCACCCACAAATACCTCTTTTATCCCCAAAAGAGGACAGTTTCTTCCAGAAATGCCACATTTCTCCCAAATATATCACATCTTCTCCAAGAAATACCAGGTTTCCCCCTTCAAATAGGACCTTATCACCCACAAATACCTCTTTTATCCCCAAAAGAGGACAGTTTCTTCCAGAAATGCCACATTTCTCCCAAATAGATCACATCTTCTCCAAGAAATACCAGGATTCCTCCTGAAATAGGACCTTCTCACCCAATAATACCAGGCTTCTCCCCACAAATTGGACAGTTTCTTCCAGAAATGCCTCATTTCTCCCAAATATACCACATCGTCTCCAAGAAATACCAGGTTTCCCCCTCGAAATAGGACCTTTTCACCCACAAATACCTGTTTTATCCCCAAAAGAGGACAGTTTCTTCCAGAAAGGCCACATTTCTCCCAAATATATCGCATCTTCTCCAAGAAATACCACGTTTCCCCCTTCAAATAGGACCTTTTCAACCACAAATACCTGTTTTATGCCCAAAATACGACAGTTTCTTCCGGAAATGCCACATTTCTCCCAAATATATCACATCTTCTCCACGAAATACCAGCTTTCCCCCTTCAAATAGGACCTTTTCTCCATGAAATACCTCTTTTATCCCCAAAAGAGGACAGTTTCTTCCAGAAATGCCACATTTCTCCCAAATATATCACATCTTCTCCAAGAAATACCAGGGTTCCCCCTTCAAATAGGACCTTTTCTCCCACAAATACCTCTTTTATCCCCAAAATAGGACAGTTTCTTCCAGAAATGCCACATTTCTCCCAAATATATCACATCTTCTCCAAGAAATGCCAGGATTCCTCCTGAAATAGGACCTTCTCACCCAAAACTACCAGCCTTCTCCCCCCAAATTGGACATTTTCTTCCAGAAATGCCACATTTCTCCCAAATATATCACATCTTCTCCAAGAAATACCAGGATTCCTCCTGAAATAGGACCTTCTCACCGAAAACTACCAGCATTCTCCCCCCAAATTGGACATTTTCTTCCAGAAAGCCCACATTTCTCCCAAATAGATCACATTTTCTCCAAGAAATACCAGGTTTCCCCCTTCAAATAGGACCTTTTCTCCCACAAATACCTCTTTTATCCCCAAAATAGGACAGTTTCTTCCAGACATGCCACATTTCTCCCAAATAGATCACATCTTCCCCAAGAAATACCGGGGTTCCCCCTTCAAATAGGACCTTATCACCCACAAATACCTCTTTTATCCCCAAAAGAGGACAGTTTCTTCCAGAAATGCCACATTTCTCCCAAATATATCACATCATCTCCAAGAAATGCCAGGATTCCTCCTGAAATAGGACCTTCTCACCCAAAACTACCAGCCTTCTCCCCCAAATTGGACATTTTCTAACAGAAAGGCCACATTTCTCCCAAATAGATCACATCTTCTCCAAGAAATACCAGGATTCCTCCTGAAATAGGACCTTCTCACCCAAAACTACCAGCCTTCTCCCCCCAAATTGGACATTTTCTTCCAGAAAGGCCACATTTCTCCCAAATAGATCACATCTTCTCCAAGAAATACCAGCTTTCCCCCTTCAAATAGGACCTTTTCACCCACAAATACCTCTTTTATCCCCATAATACGACAGTTTCTTCCTGACATGCCACATTTCTCCCAAATATATCACATC
>CM059467.1:370802-457247 GCA_030408155.1 Lophura swinhoii | reverse complement strand
GCCACGTTTCCCCCTTCAAATAGGAACTTTTCACCCACAAATACCTCTTTTATCCCCAAAAGAGGACAGTTTCTTCCTGACATGCCACATTTCTCCCAAATAGATCACATCTTCTCCAAGAAATACCAGCTTTCCCCCCTTCAAATAGGACCTTTTCACCCACAAATACCTGTTTTATCCCAAAAGAGGACAGTTTCTCCCAGAAATGCCACATTTCTCCCAAACATATCACATCTTCTCGAAGAATTACCAGCTTTCCCCCCTTCAAATAGGACCTTTTCACCCACAAAAAATTCTTTTATCCCCAAAAGAGGACAGTTTCTTCCAGAAATGCCACATTTCTCCCAAACATATCACATCTTCTCCTAGAAATACCAGGTTTCCCCCTTCAAATACGACCTATTCGCCCACAAATACCTCTTTTATCCCTCAAATAGGACAGTTTCTTCCAGACATGCCACATTTCTCCCAAATATATCACATCTTCTCCAAGAAATACCAGGATTCCTCCTGAAAGAGGACCTTTTCTCCCTCAAATACCACCCTTCTCCCCCAAATAGGACAGTTTCTTCCAGACATGCCACATTTCTCCCAAATATATCACATCTCCTTCAAGAAATACCAGCTTTCCCCCTTCAAATAGGACCTTTTCTCCCACAAATACCTGTTTTATCCCCAAAACAGGACACTTTCTTCCAGAAATGCCACATTTCTCCCAAATAGATCACATCTTCTCCAAGAAATACCAGCTTTCCCCCTTCAAATAGGAACTTTTCACCCACAAATACCTCTTTTATCCCCAAAAGAGGACAGTTTCTTCCAGAAATGCCACATTTCTCCCAAATATATCACATCTTCTCCAAGAAATACCACGTTTCCCCCTTCAAATAGGACCTTTTCACCCACAAAAAATTCTTTTATCCCCAAAAGAGGACAGTTTCTTCCAGACATGCCACATTTCTCCCAAATAAATCACATCTTCTCCAAGAAATACCACGTTTCCCCCTTCAAATAGGACCATTTCTCCCACAAATACCAGCCTTCTCCCCCCAAATAGGACAGTTTCTTCCTGAAATGCCACATTTCTCCCAAACATATCACATCTTCTCCTAGAAATACCAGGTTTCCCCCATCAAATAGGACCTTTTCACCCACAAATACCTCTTTTATCCCTCAAATAGGACAGTTTCTTCCAGACATGCCACATTTCTCCCAAATATATCACATCTTCTCCAAGAAATACCAGGATTCCTCCTGAAAGAGGACCTTTTCTCCCTCAAATACCACCCTTCTCCCCCCAAATAGGACAGTTTCTTCCTGACATGCCACATTTCTCCCAAATATATCACATCTTCTCCTAGAAATACCAGGTTTCCCCTTCAAATAGGACCTTTTCTCCCACAAATACCTGTTTTATCCCGAAAAGAGGACGTTTTCTTCCAGAAATGCCATATTTCTCCCAAACATAGCACATCTTCTCCATGAAATACCAGGTTTCCCCCTTCAAATAGGACCTTTTCACCCACAAATACCTCTTTTATCCCCAAAAGAGGACAGTTTCTTCCAGAAAAGCCACATTTCTCCCAAATACATCACATCTTCTCCAAGAAATACCAGCTTTCCCCCTTCAAATAGGACCTTTTCACCCACAAATACCTCTTTTATCCCCAAAAGAGGACAGTTTCTTCCAGAAATGCCACATTTCTCCCAATTATATCACATCTTCTCCAAGAAATACCACGTTTCCCCCTTCAAATAGGACCTTTTCACCCACAAAGAATTCTTTTATCCCCAAAATAGGACAGTTTCTTCCAGACATGCCACATTTCTCCCTAATAAATCACATCTTCTCCAAGAAATACCACGTTTCCCCCTTCAAATAGGACCATTTCTCCCACAAATACCAGCCTTCTCCCCCCAAATAGGACAGTTTCTTCCAGAAATGCCACATTTCTCCCAAACATATCACACCTTCTCCAAGAAATACCAGGTTTCCCCCTTCAAATAGGACCTTTTCACCCACAAAAAATTCTTTTATCCCCAAAAGAGGACAGTTTCTTCCAGAAATGGCACATTTCTCCCAAATATATCACATCTTCTCCAAGAAATACCAGCTTTCCCCCTTCAAATAGGACCATTTCACCCACTAATAGCAGGCTTCTCCCCCAAATAGGACAGTTTCTTCCAGAAATGCCACATTTCTCCCAAATATATCACATCTTCTCCAAGAAATACCAGGTTTTCCCCTTCAAATAGGACCTTTTCACCCACAAATACCTCTTTTATTCCCAAAATAGGACAGTTTCTTCCAGACATGCCACATTTCTCCCAAATATATCACATCTCCTTCAAGAAATACCAGCTTTCCCCCTTCAAATAGGACCTTTTCTCCCACAAATACCTGTTTTATCCCCAAAACAGGACACTTTCTTCCAGAAATGCCACATTTCTCCCAAATATACCACATCTTCTCCAAGAAATACCAGGTTTCCCCCTTCAAATAGGACCTTTTCACCCTCAAATACCTCTTTTATCCCTCAAATAGGACAGTTTCTTCCAGACATGCCACATTTCTCCCAAATAGATCACATCTTCTCCAAGAAATAACAGGATTCCTCCTGAAAGAGGACCTTTTCTACCACAAATACCAGCCTTCTCCCCCCAAATACGACAGTTTCATCCAGAAATGCCACATTTCTCCCAAACATATCACATCTTCTCCAAGAAAACCAGCTTTCCCCCTTCAAATAGGACCTTCTCACCCACAAATACCTCTTTAATCCCCAAAATAGGACAGTTTCTTCCAGACATGCCACATTTCTTCCAAATATATCACATCTTCTCCAAGAAATACCAGGGTTCCCCCTTCAAATAGGACCTTTTCTCCCACAAATACCTCTTTTATCCCCAAAAGAGGACAGTTTCTTCCAGAAATGCCACATTTCTCCCAAATAGATCACATCTTCTCCAAGAAAGACCAGGATTCCTCCTGAAATAGGACCTTCTCACCGAAAACTACCAGCCTTCTCCCCCCAAATTGGACATTTTCTTCCAGAAAGGCCACATTTCTCCCAAATAGATCACATCTTCTCCAAGAAATACCAGCTTTCCCCCTTCAAATATGACCTTTTCACCCACAAATACCTCTTTTATCCCCAAGAGGACAGTTTCTTCCAGAAATGCCACATTTCTCCCAAATATATCACATCTTCTCATAGAATTACGAGCTTTCCCCCTTCAAATAGGACCTTTTCACCCACAAATACCTGTTTTATCCCCAAAAGAGGACAGTTTCTCCCAGAAATGCCACATTTCTCCCAAACATATCACATCTTCTCATAGAATTACCAGCTTTCCCCCTTCAAATAGGACCTTTTCACCCACAAAAAATTCTTTTATCCCCAAAATAGGACAGTTTCTTCCAGAAATGCCAGATTTCTCCCAAACACATCACATCTTCTCCTAGAAATACCAGCTTTCCCCCTTCAAATACGACCTTTTCACCCACAAATACCTCTTTTATCCCCAAAAGAGGACAGTTTCTTCCAGAAATGCCACATTTCTCCCAAATATATCACATCTTCTCCAAGAAATACCAGGATTCCTCCTGAAACAAGACCATTTCTCCATCAAATACCAGCCTTCTCCCCCCAAATAGGACAGTTTCTTCCTGACATGCCACATTTCTCCCAAATATATCACATCTTCTCCAAGAAATACCAGGTTTCCCCCTTCAAATAGGACCTTTTCAACCACAAATACCACTTTTATCCCCAAAATAGGACAGTTTCTGCCAGTAAGGCCACATTTCTCCCAAACATATCACATCTTCTCCAAGAAATACCAGGTTTCCCCCTTCAAATAGGACCTTTTCACCCACAAAAAATTCTTTTATCCCCAAAAGAGGACACTTTCTTCCAGCCATGCCACATTTCTCCCAAATATATCACATCTTCTCCAAGAAATACCACGTTTCCCCCTTCAAATAGGACCTTTTCACCCACAAATACCTCTTTTATCCCCAAAAGAGGACATTTTCTTCCAGAAATGCCATATTTCTCCCAAACATATCACATCTTCTCCAAGAAATACCAGGTTTCCCCCTTCAAATAGGACCTTTTCACCCACAAATACCTGTTTTATCCCCAAAAGAGGACAGTTTCTTCCAGAAATGGCACATTTCTCCCAAACATATCACATCTCCTCCAAGAAATATCAGGATTCCTCCTGAGATAGGAACTTTTCTCCCACAAATACCACCCTTCTCCCCCCAAATAGGACATTTTCTTCCAGACATGCCACATTTCTCCCAAATATATCACATCTTCTCCAAGAAATACCACGTTTCCCCCTTCAAATAGGACCTTTTCCCCAAAAAAACCTCTTTTATCCCCAAAAGAGGACAGTTTCTTCCAGGAATGCCAGATTTCTCCCAAATATATCACATCTTCTCCAAGAAATACCACGTTTCCCCCTTCAAATAGGACCTTCTCACCCACAAATACCTCTTTTATCCCCAAAATAGGACAGTTTTTTCCAGACATGCCACATTTCTCCCAAATATATCACATCTTCTCCAAGAAATACCTGGGTTCCCCCTTCAAATAGGACCTTTTCACCAAGAAATACCTCCTTTATCCCCAAAAGAGGACAGTTTCTGCCAGAAATGCCACATTTCTCCCAAATATATCACATCTTCTCCAAGAAATACCAGCTTTCCCCCTTGAAATAGGACCTTTTCACCCACAAATACCTCTTTATCCGTCAAATAGGACAGTTTCTTCCAGAAATGCCACATTTCTCCCAAACATATCACACCTTCTCCAAGATATACCAGGTTTCCCCCTTCAAATAGGACCTTTTCACCCACAAATACCTCTTTTATCCCCAAAAGAGGACAGTTTCTTCCAGAAATGCCACATTTCTCCCAAATAGATCACATCTTCTCCAAGAAATACCAGGTTTTCCCCTTCAAATAGCACCTTTTCACCACTAATAGCAGGCTTCTCCCCCAAATAGGACAGTTTCTTCCAGAAATGCCACATTTCTCCCAAATATATCACATCTTCTCCCACAAATACCAGGTTTTCCGCTTCAAATAGGACCTTTTCACCCACAAATACCTCTTTTATCCCCAAAATAGGACAGTTTCTTCCAGACATGCCACATTTCTCCCAAATATATCACATCTTCTCCAAGAAATACCAGCTTTCCCCCTTCAAATAGGACCTTTTCTCCCACAAATACCTGTTTTATCCCCAAAACAGGACACTTTCTTCCAGAAATGCCACATTTCTCCCAAATATATCACATCTTCTCCAAGAAATACCAGGGTTCCCCCTTCAAATAGGACCTTTTCTCCCACAAATACCTCTTTTATCCCCAAAACAGGACAGTTTCTTCCAGAAATGCCACATTTCTCCCAAATAGATCACATCTTCTCCAAGAAATACCAGGATTCCTCCTGAAAGAGGACCTTTTCTACCACAAATACCAGCCTTCTCCCCCCAAATAGGACAGTTTCATCCAGAAATGCCACATTTCTCCCAAACATATCACATCTTCTCCAGGAAATACCAGCTTTCCCCCTTCAAATAGGACCTTGTCACCCACAAATACCTCTTTTATCCCCAAAAGAGGACACTTTCTTCCAGAAATGCCACATTTCTCCCAAATATATCACATCATCTCCAAGAAATACCATGTTTCCCCCTTCAAATAGGACCTTTTCCCCAAAGAAACCTCTTTTATCCCCAAAAGAGGACAGTTTCTTCCAGACATGCCACATTTCTCCCAAATATATCACATCTTCTCCAAGAAATACCACGTTTCCCCCTTCAAATAGGACCTTCTCACCCACAAATACCTCTTTTATCCCCAAAATAGGACAGTTTTTTCCAGACATGCCACATTTCTCCCAAATATATCACATCTTCTCCAAGAAATACCAGGGTTCCCCCTTCAAATAGGACCTTTTCTCCCACAAATACCTCTTTTATCCCCAAAACAGGACAGTTTCTTCCAGAAATGCCACATTTCTCCCAAATAGATCACAACTCCTCCAAGAAATACCAGGTTTCCCCCATGAATTAGGACCTTTTCTCCATGAAATAGCTCTTTTATCCCCAAAAGAGGACAGTTTCTTCCAGAAAGGCCACATTTCTCCCAAATATATCACATCTTCTCCAAGAAATACCAGGTTTCCCCCTTCAGTTAGGACCTTTTCACCCACTAATACCTCTTTTATCCCCAAAAGAGGACAGTTTCTTCCAGAAATGCCACATTTCTCCCAAATATATCACATCTTCTCCAAGAAATGCCAGGATTCCTCATGAAATAGGACCTTCTCACCCAAAACTACCAGCCTTCTCCCCCCAAATTGGATATTTTCTTCCAGAAAGGCCACATTTCTCCCAAATATATCACATCATCTCCAAGAAATACCAGGATTCCTCCTGAAATAGGACCTTCTCACTGAAAACTACCAGCCTTCTCCCCCCAAATTGGACATTTTCTTCCAGAAAGGCCACATTTCTCCCAAATAGATCACATCTTCTCCAAGAAATACCAGCTTTCCCCCTTCAAATAGGACCTTTTCACCCTCAAATACCTCTTTTATCCCTCAAATAGGACAGTTTCTTCCAGACATGCCACATTTCTCCCAAATAGATCACATCTTCTCCAAGAAATAACAGGATTCCTCCTGAAAGAGGACCTTTTCTACCACAAATACCAGCCTTCTCCCCCCAAATACGACAGTTTCATCCAGAAATGCCACATTTCTCCCAAACATATCACATCTTCTCCAAGAAAACCAGCTTTCCCCCTTCAAATAGGACCTTCTCACCCACAAATACCTCTTTAATCCCCAAAATAGGACAGTTTCTTCCAGACATGCCACATTTCTTCCAAATATATCACATCTTCTCCAAGAAATACCAGGGTTCCCCCTTCAAATAGGACCTTTTCTCCCACAAATACCTCTTTTATCCCCAAAAGAGGACAGTTTCTTCCAGAAATGCCACATTTCTCCCAAATAGATCACATCTTCTCCAAGAAAGACCAGGATTCCTCCTGAAATAGGACCTTCTCACCGAAAACTACCTGCCTTCTCCCCCCAAATTGGACATTTTCTTCCAGACATGCCACATTTCTCCCAAATAGATCACATCTTCTCCAAGAAATACCAGCTTTCCCCCTTCAAATATGACCTTTTCACCCACAAATACCTCTTTTATCCCCAAGAGGACAGTTTCTTCCAGAAATGCCACATTTCTCCCAAATATATCACATCTTCTCATAGAATTACGAGCTTTCCCCCTTCAAATAGGACCTTTTCACCCACAAATACCTGTTTTATCCCCAAAAGAGGACAGTTTCTCCCAGAAATGCCACATTTCTCCCAAACATATCACATCTTCTCATAGAATTACCAGCTTTCCCCCTTCAAATAGGACCTTTTCACCCACAAAAAATTCTTTTATCCCCAAAATAGGACAGTTTCTTCCAGAAATGCCAGATTTCTCCCAAACACATCACATCTTCTCCTAGAAATACCAGCTTTCCCCCTTCAAATACGACCTTTTCACCCACAAATACCTCTTTTATCCCCAAAAGAGGACAGTTTCTTCCAGAAATGCCACATTTCTCCCAAATATATCACATCTTCTCCAAGAAATACCAGGATTCCTCCTGAAACAAGACCTTTTCTCCATCAAATACCAGCCTTCTCCCCCCAAATAGGACAGTTTCTTCCTGACATGCCACATTTCTCCCAAATATATCACATCTTCTCCAAGAAATACCAGGTTTCCCCCTTCGAATAGGACCTTTTCAACCACAAATACAACTTTTATCCCCAAAATAGGACAGTTTCTGCCAGTAAGGCCACATTTCTCCCAAACATATCACATCTTCTCCAAGAAATACCAGGTTTCCCCCTTCAAATAGGACCTTTTCACCCACAAAAAATTCTTTTATCCCAAAAAGAGGACACTTTCTTCCAGCCATGCCACATTTCTCCCAAATATATCACATCTTCTCCAAGAAATACCAGCTTTCCCCCTTCAAATAGGACCTTTTCACCCACAAATACCTCTTTTATCCCCAAAAGAGGACATTTTCTTCCAGAAATGCCATATTTCTCCCAAACATATCACATCTTCTCCAAGTAATACCAGGTTTCCCCCTTCAAATAGGACCTTTTCACCCACAAATACCTGTTTTATCCCCAAAAGAGGACAGTTTCTTCCAGAAATGGCACATTTCTCCCAAACATATCACATCTCCTCCAAGAAATACCAGGATTCCTCCTGAAATAGGAACTTTTCTCCCACAAATACCACCCTTCTCCCCCCAAATAGGACATTTTCTTCCAGACATGCCACATTTCTCCCAAATATATCACATCTTCTCCAAGAAATACCACGTTTCCCCCTTCAAATAGGACCTTTTCCCCAAAAAAACCTCTTTTATCCCCAAAAGAGGACAGTTTCTTCCAGGAATGCCAGATTTCTCCCAAATATATCACATCTTCTCCAAGAAATACCACGTTTCCCCCTTCAAATAGGACCTTCTCACCCACAAATACCTCTTTTATCCCCAAAATAGGACAGTTTCTTCCTGACATGCCACATTTCTCCCTAATATATCACATCTTCTCCAAGAAATACCTGGGTTCCCCCTTCAAATAGGACCTTTTCACCAAGAAATACCTCCTTTATCCCCAAAAGAGGACAGTTTCTGCCAGAAATGCCACATTTCTCCCAAATATATCACATCTTCTCCAAGAAATACCAGCTTTCCCCCTTGAAATAGGACCTTTTCACCCACAAATACCTCTTTATCCGTCAAATAGGACAGTTTCTTCCAGAAATGCCACATTTCTCCCAAACATATCACACCTTCTCCAAGATATACCAGGTTTCCCCCTTCAAATAGGACCTTTTCACCCACAAATACCTCTTTTATCCCCAAAAGAGGACAGTTTCTTCCAGAAATGCCACATTTCTCCCAAATAGATCACATCTTCTCCAAGAAATACCAGGTTTTCCCCTTCAAATAGCACCTTTTCACCACTAATAGCAGGCTTCTCCCCCAAATAGGACAGTTTCTTCCAGAAATGCCACATTTCTCCCAAATATATCACATCTTCTCCCACAAATACCAGGTTTTCCGCTTCAAATAGGACCTTTTCACCCACAAATACCTCTTTTATCCCCAAAATAGGACAGTTTCTTCCAGACATGCCACATTTCTCCCAAATATATCACATCTTCTCCAAGAAATACCAGCTTTCCCCCTTCAAATAGGACCTTTTCTCCCACAAATACCTGTTTTATCCCCAAAACAGGACACTTTCTTCCAGAAATGCCACATTTCTCCCAAATATATCACATCTTCTCCAAGAAATACCAGGGTTCCCCCTTCAAATAGGACCTTTCTCCCACAAATACCTCTTTTATCCCCAAAACAGGACAGTTTCTTCCAGAAATGCCACATTTCTCCCAAATAGATCACATCTTCTCCAAGAAATACCAGGATTCCTCCTGAAAGAGGACCTTTTCTACCACAAATACCAGCCTTCTCCCCCCAAATAGGACAGTTTCATCCAGAAATGCCACATTTCTCCCAAACATATCACATCTTCTCCAGGAAATACCAGCTTTCCCCCTTCAAATAGGACCTTGTCACCCACAAATACCTCTTTTATCCCCAAAAGAGGACACTTTCTTCCAGAAATGCCACATTTCTCCCAAATATATCACATCATCTCCAAGAAATACCATGTTTCCCCCTTCAAATAGGACCTTTTCCCCAAAGAAACCTCTTTTATCCCCAAAAGAGGACAGTTTCTTCCAGACATGCCACATTTCTCCCAAATATATCACATCTTCTCCAAGAAATACCACGTTTCCCCCTTCAAATAGGACCTTCTCACCCACAAATACCTCTTTTATCCCCAAAATAGGACAGTTTTTTCCAGACATGCCACATTTCTCCCAAATATATCACATCTTCTCCAAGAAATACCAGGGTTCCCCCTTCAAATAGGACCTTTTCTCCCACAAATACCTCTTTTATCCCCAAAACAGGACAGTTTCTTCCAGAAATGCCACATTTCTCTTAAATAGATCACAACTCCTCCAAGAAATACCAGGTTTCCCCCATGAATTAGGACCTTTTCTCCATGAAATAGCTCTTTTATCCCCAAAAGTGGACAGTTTCTTCCAGAAAGGCCACATTTCTCCCAAATATATCACATCTTCTCCAAGAAATACCAGGTTTCCCCCTTCAGTTAGGACCTTTTCACCCACTAATACCTCTTTTATCCCCAAAAGAGGACAGTTTCTTCCAGAAATGCCACATTTCTCCCAAATATATCACATCTTCTCCAAGAAATGCCAGGATTCCTCCTGAAATAGGACCTTCTCACCCAAAACTACCAGCCTTCTCCCCCCAAATTGGATATTTTCTTCCAGAAAGGCCACATTTCTCCCAAATATATCACATCATCTCCAAGAAATACCAGGATTCCTCCTGAAATAGGACCTTCTCACTGAAAACTACCAGCCTTCTCCCCCCAAATTGGACATTTTCTTCCAGAAAGGCCACATTTCTCCCAAATAGATCACATCTTCTCCAAGAAATACCAGCTTTCCCCCTTCAAATAGGACCTTTTCTCCCACAAATACCTGTTTTATCCCCCAAATAGGACAGTTTCTTCCAGAAATGCCACATTTCTCCCAAATAGATCACATCTTCTCCAAGAAATACCAGCTTTCCCCCTTCAAATTGGACCTTTTCACCCACAAATACCTCTTTTATCCCCAAAAGAGGACAGTTTCTTCCAGAAATGCCACATTTCTCCAAAATATATCACATCTTCTCCTAGAAATAACAGGTTTCCCCCTTCAAATACAACGTTTTCACCAACAAATACCTCTTTTATCCCCAAAATAGGACAGTTTCTTCCAGAAATGCCACATTTCTCCCAAATATATCACATCTTCTCCAAGAAATACCACGTTTCCCCCTTCAAATAGGACCTTTTCACCCACAAAAAATTCTTTTATCCCCAAAATAGGACAGTTTCTTCCAGACATGCCACATTTCTCCCTAATAAATCACATCTTCTCCAAGAAATACCACGTTTCCCCCTTCAAATAGGACCATTTCTCCCACAAATACCAGCCTTCTCCCCCCAAATAGGACAGTTTCTTCCAGAAATGCCACATTTCTCCCAAACATATCACACCTTCTCCAAGAAATACCAGGTTTCCCCCTTCAAATAGGACCTTTTCACCCACAAAAAATTCTTTTATCCCCAAAAGAGGACAGTTTCTTCCAGAAATGGCACATTTCTCCCAAATATATCACATCTTCTCCAAGAAATACCAGCTTTCCCCCTTCAAATAGGACCATTTCACCCACTAATAGCAGGCTTCTCCCCCAAATAGGACAGTTTCTTCCAGAAATGCCACATTTCTCCCAAATATATCACATCTTCTCCAAGAAATACCAGGTTTTCCCCTTCAAATAGGACCTTTTCACCCACAAATACCTCTTTTATCCCCAAAATAGGACAGTTTCTTCCAGACATGCCACATTTCTCCCAAATATATCACATCTCCTTCAAGAAATACCAGCCTTCCCCCTTCAAATAGGACCTTTTCTCCCACAAATACCTGTTTTATCCCCAAAACAGGACACTTTCTTCCAGACATGCCACATTTCTCCCAAATATATCACATCTACTCCAAGAAATACCAGGTTTCCCCCTTCAAATAGGACCTTTTCACCCTCAAATACCTCTTTTATCCCTCAAATAGGACAGTTTCTTCCAGACATGCCACATTTCTCCCAAATAGATCACATCTTCTCCAAGAAATAACAGGATTCCTCCTGAAAGAGGACCTTTTCTACCACAAATACCAGCCTTCTCCCCCAAATACGACAGTTTCATCCAGAAATGGCACATTTCTCCCAAACATATCACATCTTCTCCAAGAAAACCAGCTTTCCCCCTTCAAATAGGACCTTCTCACCCACAAATACCTCTTTAATCCCCAAAATAGGACAGTTTCTTCCAGAAATGCCACATTTCTCCCAAATATATCACATCTTCTCCAAGAAATACCAGGTTTCCCCCTTCAAATAGGACCTTCTCTCCCACAAAAACCAGTTTGATCCCCAAAATAGAACAGTTTCTTCCAGAAATGCCACATTTCTCCCAAATATATCACATCTTCTCCAAGAAATACCACGATTCCTCCAGAAATAGGATTATTTCTCCCACAAATACCTCTTTTATCCCCTAAAGAGGACAGTTTCTTCCAGAAATGCCACATTTCTCCCAAATATATCAAATCTTCTCCAAGAAATACTAGGTTTCCCCCTTCAAATAGGACCTTTTCACCCACAAATACCTCTTTTATCCCCAAAAGAAGACAGTTTCTTCCTGACATGCCACATTTCTCCCAAATATATCACATCTTCTCATAGAATTACGAGCTTTCCCCCTTCAAATAGGACCTTTTCACCCACAAATACCTGTTTTATCCCCAAAAGAGGACAGTTTCTCCCAGAAATGCCACATTTCTCCCAAACATATCACATCTTCTCATAGAATTACCAGCTTTCCCCCTTCAAATAGGACCTTTTCACCCACAAAAAATTCTTTTATCCCCAAAATAGGACAGTTTCTTCCAGAAATGCCAGATTTCTCCCAAACACATCACATCTTCTCCTAGAAATACCAGCTTTCCCCCTTCAAATACGACCTTTTCACCCACAAATACCTCTTTTATCCCCAAAAGAGGACAGTTTCTTCCAGAAATGCCACATTTCTCCCAAATATATCACATCTTCTCCAAGAAATACCAGGATTCCTCCTGAAAGAAGAACTTTTCTCCATCAAATACCAGCCTTCTCCCCCCAAATAGGACAGTTTCTTCCTGACATGCCACATTTCTCCCAAATATATCACATCTTCTCCAAGAAATACCAGGTTTCCCCCTTCAAATAGAACCTTTTCAACCACAAATACCACTTTTATCCCCAAAATAGGACAGTTTCTGCCAGTAAGGCCACATTTCTCCCAAACATATCACATCTTCTCCAAGAAATACCAGGTTTCCCCCTTCAAATAGGACCTTTTCACCCACAAAATTTCTTTTATCCCCAAAAGAGGACAGTTTCTTCCAGAAATGCCAAATTTCTCCCAAATATATCACATCTTCTCCAAGAAATACCACGTTTCCCCCTTCAAATAGGACCTTTTCACCCACAAATACCTCTTTTATCCCCAAAAGAGTACATTTTCTTCCAGAAATGCCATATTTCTCCCAAACATAGCACATCTTCTCCAAGAAATACCAGGTTTCCCCCTTCAAATAGGACCTTTTCACCCACACATACCACTTTTATCCCCAAAAGAGGACAGTTTCTTCCAGACATGCCACATTTCTCCAAAATATATCACATCTCCTTCAAGAAATACCAGCTTTCCCCCTTCAAATAGGACCTTTTCTCCCACAAATACCTCTTTTATCCCCAAAACAGGACACTTTCTTCCAGAAATGCCACATTTCTCCCAAATATATCACATCTTCTCCAAGAAATACCAGGGTTCCCCCTTCAAATAGGACCTTTTCTCCCACAAATACCTCTTTTATCCCCAAAACAGGACAGTTTCTTCCAGAAATGCCACATTTCTCCCAAATAGATCACATCTTCTCCAAGAAATACCAGGATTCCTCCTGAAAGAGGACCTTTTCTACCACAAATACCAGCCTTCTCCCCCCAAATAGGACAGTTTCATCCAGAAATGCCACATTTCTCCCAAACATATCACATCTTCTCTAGGAAATACCAGCTTTCCCCCTTCAAATAGGACCTTGTCACCCACAAATACCTCTTTTATCCCCAAAAGAGAACACTTTCTTCCAGAAATGCCACATTTCTCCCAAATATATCACATCATCTCCAAGAAATACCATGTTTCCCCCTTCAAATAGGACCTTTTCCCCAAAGAAACCTCTTTTATCCCCAAAAGAGGACAGTTTCTTCCAGACATGCCACATTTCTCCCAAATATATCACATCTTCTCCAAGAAATACCACGTTTCCCCCTTCAAATAGGACCTTCTCACCCACAAATACCTCTTTTATCCCCAAAATAGGACAATTTTTTCCAGACATGCCACATTTCTCCCAAATATATCACATCTTCTCCAAGAAATACCAGGGTTCCCCCTTCAAATAGGACCTTTTCTCCCACAAATACCTCTTTTATCCCCAAAACAGGACAGTTTCTTCCAGAAATGCCACATTTCTCCCAAATAGATCACAACTCCTCCAAGAAATACCAGGTTTCCCCCTTGAATTAGGACCTTTTCTCCATGAAATACCACTTTTATCCCCAAAAGTGGACAGTTTCTTCCAGAAAGGCCACATTTCTCCCAAATATATCACATCTTCTCCAAGAAATACCAGGTTTCCCCCTTCAATTAGGACCTTTTCACCCACTAATACCTCTTTTATCCCCAAAAGAGGACAGTTTCTTCCAGAAATGCCACATTTCTCCCAAATATATCACATCTTCTCCAAGAAATGCCAGGATTCCTCCTGAAAGAGGACCTTCTCACCCAAAACTACCAGCCTTCTCCCCCAAAATTGGATATTTTCTTCCAGAAAGGCCACATTTCTCCCAAATATATCACATCATCTCCAAGAAATACCAGGATTCCTCCTGAAATAGGACCTTCTCACTGAAAACTACCAGCCTTCTCCCCCCAAATTGGACATTTTCTTCCAGAAAGGCCACATTTCTCCCAAATAGATCACATCTTCTCCAAGAAATACCAGCTTTCCCCCTTCAAATAGGACCTTTTCTCCCACAAATACCTGTTTTATCCCCCAAATAGGACAGTTTCTTCCAGAAATGCCACATTTCTCCCAAATAGATCACATCTTCTCCAAGAAATACCAGCTTTCCCCCTTCAAATTGGACCTTTTCACCCACAAATACCTCTTTTATCCCCAGAAGAGGACAGTTTCTTCCAGAAATGCCACATTTCTCCAAAATATATCACATCTTCTCCTAGAAATAACAGGTTTCCCCCTTCAAATACAACGTTTTCACCAACAAATACCTCTTTTATCCCCAAAATAGGACAGTTTCTTCCAGAAATGCTACATTTCTCCCAAATATACCACATCTTCTCCAAGAAATACCTGGGTTCCCCCTTCAAATAGGACCTTTTCACCCACAAATACCTGTTTTATCCCCAAAAGAGGACAGTTTCTTCAAGAAATGCCACATTTCTCCCAAATAGATCACATCTTCTCATAGAATTACGAGCTTTCCCCCTTCAAATAGGACCTTTTCACCCACAAATACCTCTTTTATCCCCAAAATAGGACAGTTTCATCCAGAAATGCCACATTTCTCCCAAATATATCACATCTTCTCCAAGAAATACCAGCTTTCCCCCTTCAAATACGACATTTTCACCCACAAAAAATTCTTTTATCCCCAAAATTGGACAGTTTCTTCCAGAAATGCCTGATTTCTCCCAAACATATCACATCTTCTCCTAGAAATACCAGGTATCCCCCTTCAAATACGACCTTTTCACCCACAAATACCTCTTTTATCCCCAAAAGAGGACAGTTCCTTCCAGACATGCCACATTTCTCCCAAATAGATCACATCTTCTCCAAGAAAGACCAGGATTCCTCCTGAAAGAGGACCTTTTCTCCCTCAAATACCAGCCTTCTCCCCCCAAATAGAACAGTTTCTTCCTGACATGCCACATTTCTCCCAAATATATCACATCTTCTCCAAGAAATACCTGCTTTCCCCCTTCAAATAGGACCTTTTCACCCACAAATACCTCTTTTATCCTCAAAAGTGGACAGTTTCTTCCAGACATGCCACATTTCTCCCAAATATATCACATCTTCTCCAAGAAATACCAGCTTTCCCCCTTCAAATAGGACCTTTTCACCCACAAATACCTGTTTTATCCCCAAAAGAGGACATTTTCTTCCAGAAATGCCATATTTCTCCAAAACATATCACATCTTCTCCAAGAAATACAGGCTTTCCCCCTTCAAATAGGACCTTCTCACCCACAAATACCTCTTTTATCCCCAAAATAGGACAGTTTTTTCCAGACATGCCACATTTCTCCCAAATATATCACATCTTCTCCAAGAAATACCTGGGTTCCCCCTTCAAATAGGAACTTTCACCCACAAAGACCTGTTTGATCCCCAAAAGAGGACAGTTTCTTCCAGACATGCCACATTTCTCCCAAATATATCACATCTTCTCCAAGAAATACCAGGTTTCCCCCTTCAAATAGGACCTTCTCACCCACAAATACCTCTTTTATCCCCAGAATAGGACAGTTTCTTCCAGAAATGCCACATTTCTCCCAAATATATCACATCTTCTCCAAGAAATACCAGGTTTCCCCCTTCAAATAGGACCTTTTCACCCACAAATACCTCTTTTATCCCCAAAATAGGACAGTTTCTTCTAGAAATGCCACATTTCTCCCAAACATATCACATCTCCTCCAAGAAATACCAGGATTCCTCCTGAAATAGGAACTTTTCTCCCACAAATACCACCCTTCTCCCCCCAAATAGGACATTTTCTTCCAGACATGCCACATTTCTCCCAAATATATCACATCTTCTCCAAGAAATACCAGGTTTTCCCCTGGAAATAGGACCTTTTAACCCACAAATACCTGTTCTATCCCCATAAGAGGACAGTTTCTTCCAGAAATGCCACATTTCTCCCAAATATATCACCTCTTCTCCAAGAAATACCAGGTTTCCCCCTTCAAATAGGACCTTTTCACCCACAAATACCTGTTTTATCCCCAAAATAGGACAGTTTCTTCCAGAAATGCCACATTTCTCCCAAATCTATCACATCTTCTCCAAGAAATACCAGCTTTCCCCCTTCAAATAGGACCTTTTCACCCACAAATACGTCTTTTATCCCCAAAAGAGGACAGATTCTTCCAGAAATGCCAGATTTCTCCCAAATAGATCACATCTTCTCCAAGAAATACCACGTTTCCCCCTTCAAATAGGACCTTTTCTCCAACAAATACCTCTTTCATCCCCAAAAGAGGACAGTTTCTTTCAGAAATGCCACATTTCTCCCAAATATATCACAACTCCTCCAAGAAATACCAGGTTTCCCCCTTCAATTAGGACCTTTTCTCCATGAAATACCTGTTTTATCCCCAAAAGAGGACAGTTTCTTCCAGAAATGCCACATTTCTCCCAAATATATCACATCTTCTCCAAGAAATACCAGGATTCCTCCTGAAATAGGACCTTCTCACCGAAAACTACCAGCCTTCTCCCCCCAAATAGGTCATTTTCTTCCAGAAAGGCCACATTTCTCCCAAATAGATCACATCTTCTCCATGAAATACCAGCTTTCCCCCTTCAAATAGGACCTTTTCTCCCAAAAATACCTGTTTTATCCCCCAAAAGAGGACAGTTTCTGCCAGACATGCCACATTTCTCCCAAATATATCACATCTTCTCCAAGAAATACCAGCTTTCCCCCTTCAAATAGGACCTTTTCACCCTCAAATACCTCTTTATCACTCAAAATAGGACAGATTCTTCCAGACATGCGACATTTCTCCCAAATATATCACATCTTCTCCAAGAAATACCAGCTTTCCCCCTTCAAATAGGACCTTTTCACCCACAAATACCAGCCTTCTCCCCCCAAATAGGACAGTTTCTTCCAGACATGCCACATTTCTCCCAAATAGATCACATCTTCTCCAAGAAATACCAGGTTTCCCCCTTCAAATAGGACCTTTTCACCCACAAATACCTCTTTTATCCCTCAAATAGGACAGTTTCTTCCAGAAATGCCACATTTCTCCCAAATATATCACATCTTCTCCAAGAAATACCAGGTTTCCCCCTTCAAATAGGACCTTATCACCCACAAATACCTTTTTATCCCCAAAAGAGGAGAGTTTCTTCCAGACATGCCACATTTCTCCCAAATATATCACATCTTCTCCAAGAAATACCAGGTTTCCCCCTTCAAATAGGACCTTATCTCCCACAAATACCTCTTTTATCCCCAAAAGAGGACAGTTTCTTCCAGAAATGCCACATTTCTCCCAAATATATCACATCTTCTCCAAGAAATACCAGCTTTCCCCCTTCAAATACGACATTTTCACCCACAAATACCTCATTTATCCCCAAAAGAGGACAGTTTCTTCCAGAAATGCCACATTTCTCCCAAATATACCACATCTTCTCCCACAAATACCAGGTTTCCCCCTTCAAGTAGGACCTTTTCAACCACAAATACCTCTTTTATCCCCAAAAGAGGACATTTTCTACCAGAAATGCCACATTTCTCCCAAATATATCACATCTCCTTCAAGAAATACCAGCTTTCCCCCTTCAAATAGGACCTATTCACCCACAAATACCTGTTTTATCCCCAAAACAGGACACTTTCTTCCAGAAATGCCACATTTCTCCCAAATATATCACATCTTCTCCAAGAAATACCAGGTTTCCCCCTTCAAATAGGACCTTTTCACCCACAAATACCTGTTTTATCCCCAAAAGAGGACAGTTTCTTCCAGAAATGGCACATTTTTCCCAAACATATCACATCTCCTCCAAGAAATACCAGCATTCCTCCTGAAATAGGAACTTTTCTCCCACAAATACCACCCTTCTCCCCCCAAATAGGACAGTTTCAACCAGACATGCCACATTTCTCCCAAATATAGCACATCTTCTCCAAGAAATACCAGGTTTCCCACTTCAAATAGGACCTTTTCACCCACAAATACCTGTTTTATCCCCAAAATTTGACAGTTTCTTCCAGAAATGCCACATTTCTCCCAAATATATCACATCTTCTCCAAGAAATACCAGCTTTCCCCCTTCAAATAGGACCTTTTCACCCACAAATACCTCTTTTATCCCCAAAAGAGGACAGATTCTTCCAGAAATGCCACATTTCTCCCAAATATATCACATCTTCTCCAAGAAATACCACGTTTCCCTCTTCAAATAGGACCTTTTCACCCACAAATACCTCTTTTATCCCCAAAAGAGGACAGTTTCTTCCAGAAATGCCACATTTCTCCCAAATATATCACAACTCCTCCAAGAAATACCAGGTTTCCCCCTTCAATTAGGATCTTTTCTCCATGAAATACCTGTTTTATCCCCAAAAGAGGACAGTTTCTTCCAGAAATGCCACATTTCTCCCAAATAGATCACATCTCCTCCAAGAAATGCCAGGATTCCTCCTGAAATAGGACCTTCTCACCCAAAACTACCAGCCTTCTCCCCCCAAATAGGACAGTTTCTTCCAGACATGCCACATTTCTCCCAAATAGATCACATCTTCTCCAAGAAATACCAGCTTTCCCCCTTCAAATAGGACCTTTTCTCCCACAAATACCTCTTTTATCCCTCAAATAGGACAGTTTCTTCCAGAAATGCCACATTTCTCCCAAATATATCACATCTTCTCCAAGAAATACCAGCTTTCCCCCTTCAAATAGGACCTTCTCACCCACAAATACCTCTTTTATCCCCAAAAGAGGAGAGTTTCTTCCAGACATGCCACATTTCTCCCAAATATATCACATCTTCTCCAAGAAATACCAGGGTTCCCCGTTCAAATAGGAACTTTTCTCCCACAAATACCTCTTTTATCCCCAAAATAGGACAGTTTCTTCCAGAAATGCCACATTTCTCCCAAATATATCACAACTCCTCCAAGAAATACCAGGTTTCCCCCTTGAATTAGGACCTTTTCACCCACAAATACCTCTTTTATCCCCAAAAGTGGACAGTTTCTTCCAGAAAGGCCACATTTCTCCCAAATATATATCATTTTCTCCTAGAAATACCAGCTTTCCCCCTTCAAATAGGACCTTTTCAACCACTAATACCTCTTTTATCCCCAAAGAGGACAGTTTCTTCCAGAAATGCCACATTTCTCCCAAATATATCACACCTTCTCCAAGAAATGCCAGGATTCCTCCTGAAAGAGGACCTTCTCACCCAAAACTACCAGCCTTCTCCCCACAAATTGGACATTTTCTTCCAGAAAGGCCACATTTCTCCCAAATATATCACATCTTCTCCAAGAAATACCAGGATTCCTCCTGAAATAGGACCTTCTCACCGAAAACTACCAGCCTTCTCCCCCCAAATAGGACATTTTCTTCCAGAAAGGCCACATTTCTCCCAAATAGATCACATCTTCTCCAAGAAATACCAGCTTTCCCCCTTGAAATAGGACCTTTTCTCCCACAAATACCTGTTTTATCCCCAAAAGAGGACAGTTTCTTCCAGAAATGGCACATTTCTGCCAAACATATCACATCTTCTCCAAGAAATACCAGGTTTCCCCCTTCAAATAGGTCATTTTCACCCACAAATACCTGTTTTATCCCCAAAATAGGTCAGTTTCTTCCAGAAATGCCACATTTCTCCCAAATACATCACATCTTCTCCAAGAAATACCAGCTTTCCCCCTTCAAATAGGACCTTTTCACCCACAAATACCTGTTCTAACCCCAAAATAGGACAGTTTCTTCCAGACATGCCACATTTCTCCCAAATATAGCACATCTTCTCCAAGAAATACCAGGTTTCCCCCTTCAAATAGGACCTTTTCACCCACAAATACCTCTTTTATCCCCAAAAGAGGACAGTTTCTTCCAGACATGCCACATTTCTCCCAAATATATCACATCTTCTCCAAGAAATACCAGGTTTCCCCCTTCAAATAGGACCTTTTCACCCACAAATACCTATTTTATCCCCAAAAGAGGACAGTTTCTTCCAGAAATGGCACATTTCTCCCAAACATATCACATCTCCTCCAAGAAATACCAGGTTTTCCCCTTCAAATAGGACTTTTTCACCCACAAATACCTGTTCTATCCCCAAAAGAGGACAGTTTCTTCCAGAAATGCCACATTTCTCCCAAATAGATCACATCTTCTCCAAGAAATACCACGTTTCCCCCTTCAAATAGGACCTTTTCCCCAAAAAAACCTCTTTTATCCCCAAAAGAGGACAGTTTCTTCCAGGAATGCCAGATTTCTCCCAAATACATCACATCTTCTCCAAGAAATACCACGTTTCCCCCTTCAAATAGGACCTTCTCTCCCACAAATACCTCTTTTATCCCAAAAAGAGGACAGTTTCTTCCAGACATGCCACATTTCTCCCAAATATATCACATCTTCTCCAAGAAATACCAGGTTTCCCCCTTCAAATAGGACCTTTTCACCCACAAATACCTTTTTATCCCCAAAAGAGGAGAGTTTCTTCCAGACATGCCACATTTCTCCCAAATATATCACATCTTCTCCAAGAAATACCAGGTTTCCCCCTTCAAATAGGACCTTTTCACCCACAAATACCTCTTTTATCCCCAAAAGAGGACAGTTTCTAACAGAAATGCCACATTTCTCCCAAATATATCACATCTTCTCCAAGAAATACCAGGTTTCCCCCATCAAATAGGACCTTTTCACCCACAAATACCTCTTTTATCCCCAAAAGAGGACAGTTTCTTCCAGAAATGCCACATTTCTCCCAAATATACCACATCTTCTCCCACAAATACCAGGTTTCCCCCTTCAAGTAGGACCATTTCAACCACTAATACCTCTTTTATCCCCAAAAGAGGACATTTTCTACCAGAAATGCCACATTTCTCCCAAATATATCACATCTCCTTCAAGAAATACCAGCTTTCCCCCTTCAAATAGGACCTATTTACCCACAAATACCTGTTTTATCCCCAAAACAGGACACTTTCTTCCAGAAATGCCACATTTCTCCCAAATATATCACATCTTCTCCAAGAAATACCACCTTTCCCCCTTCAAATAGGACCTTTTCACCCACAAATACCTGTTTTATCCCCAAAATAGGACAGTTTCTTCCAGACATGCCACATTTCTCCCAAATATATCTCATCTTCTCCAAGAAATACCACGTTTCCCCCTTCAAATAGGAACTTTTCACTCACAAATACCTCTTTTATCCCTAAAAGAGGACAGTTTCTTCCAGAAATGCCATATTTCTCCAAAATATATCACATCTTCTCCAAGAAATACCAGCTTTCCCCCTTCAAATAGGACCTTTTCACCCACAAATACCTCTTTTATCCCCAAAAGAGGACAGTTTCTTCCAGAAATGGCACATTTTTCCCAAACATATCACATCTCCTCCAAGAAATACCAGCATTCCTCCTGAAATAGGAACTTTTCTCCCACAAATACCACCCTTCTCCCCCCAAATAGGACAGTTTCAACCAGACATGCCACATTTCTCCCAAATATAGCACATCTTCTCCAAGAAATACCAGGTTTCCCCCTTCAAATAGGACCTTTTCACCCACAAATACCTGTTTTATCCCCAAAATTTGACAGTTTCTTCCAGAAATGCCACATTTCTCCCAAATATATCACATCTTCTCCAAGAAATACCAGCTTTCCCCCTTCAAATAGGACCTTTTCACCCACAAATACCTCTTTTATCCCCAAAAGAGGACAGATTCTTCCAGAAATGCCACATTTCTCCCAAATATATCACATCTTCTCCAAGAAATACCACGTTTCCCTCTTCAAATAGGACCTTTTCACCCACAAATACCTCTTTTATCCCCAAAAGAGGACAGTTTCTTCCAGAAATGCCACATTTCTCCCAAATATATCACAACTCCTCCAAGAAATACCAGGTTTCCCCCTTCAATTAGGACCTTTTCTCCATGAAATACCTGTTTTATCCCCAAAAGAGGACAGTTTCTTCCAGAAATGCCACATTTCTCCCAAATAGATCACATCTCCTCCAAGAAATGCCAGGATTCCTCCTGAAATAGGACCTTCTCACCCAAAACTACCAGCCTTCTCCCCCCAAATAGGACAGTTTCTTCCAGACATGCCACATTTCTCCCAAATAGATCACATCTTCTCCAAGAAATACCAGCTTTCCCCCTTCAAATAGGACCTTTTCTCCCACAAATACCTCTTTTATCCCTCAAATAGGACAGTTTCTTCCAGAAATGCCACATTTCTCCCAAATATATCACATCTTCTCCAAGAAATACCAGCTTTCCCCCTTCAAATAGGACCTTTTCACCCACTAATAGCAGGCTTCTCCCCCAGATAGGACAGTTTCTGCCAGGAATGCCAGATTTCTCCCAAATATATCACATCTTCTCCAAGAAATACCACGTTTCCCCCTTCAAAGAGGACCTTCTCACCCACAAATACCTCTTTTATCCCCAAAAGAGGAGAGTTTCTTCCAGACATGCCACATTTCTCCCAAATATATCACATCTTCTCCAAGAAATACCAGGGTTCCCCGTTCAAATAGGAACTTTTCTCCCACAAATACCTCTTTTATCCCCAAAATAGGACAGTTTCTTCCAGAAATGCCACATTTCTCCCAAATATATCACAACTCCTCCAAGAAATACCAGGTTTCCCCCTTGAATTAGGACCTTTTCACCCACAAATACCTCTTTTATCCCCAAAAGTGGACAGTTTCTTCCAGAAAGGCCACATTTCTCCCAAATATATATCATTTTCTCCTAGAAATACCAGCTTTCCCCCTTCAAATAGGACCTTTTCAACCACTAATACCTCTTTTATCCCCAAAGAGGACAGTTTCTTCCAGAAATGCCACATTTCTCCCAAATATATCACACCTTCTCCAAGAAATGCCAGGATTCCTCCTGAAAGAGGACCTTCTCACCCAAAACTACCAGCCTTCTCCCCACAAATTGGACATTTTCTTCCAGAAAGGCCACATTTCTCCCAAATATATCACATCTTCTCCAAGAAATACCAGGATTCCTCCTGAAATAGGACCTTCTCACCGAAAACTACCAGCCTTCTCCCCCCAAATTGGACATTTTCTTCCAGAAAGGCCACATTTCTCCCAAATAGATCACATCTTCTCCAAGAAATACCAGCTTTCCCCCTTCAAATAGGACCTTTTCTCCCACAAATACCTGTTTTATCCCCAAAAGAGGACAGTTTCTTCCAGAAATGGCACATTTCTGCCAAACATATCACATCTTCTCCAAGAAATACCAGGTTTCCCCCTTCAAATAGGACATTTTCACCCACAAAAACCTGTTTTATCCCCAAAATAGGTCAGTTTCTTCCAGAAATGCCACATTTCTCCCAAATACATCACATCTTCTCCAAGAAATACCAGCTTTCCCCCTTCAAATAGGACCTTTTCACCCACAAATACCTCTTTTATCCCCAAAATAGGACAGTTTCTTCCAGACATGCCACATTTCTCCCAAATATAGCACATCTTCTCCAAGAAATACCAGGTTTCCCCCTTCAAATAGGACCTTTTCACCCACAAATACCTCTTTTATCCCCAAAAGAGGACAGTTTCTTCCAGACATGCCACATTTCTCCCAAATATATCACATCTTCTCCAAGAAATACCAGGTTTCCCCCTTCAAATAGGACCTTTTCACCCACAAATACCTATTTTATCCCCAAAAGAGGACAGTTTCTTCCAGAAATGGCACATTTCTCCCAAACATATCACATCTCCTCCAAGAAATACCAGGTTTTCCCCTTCAAATAGGACTTTTTCACCCACAAATACCTGTTCTATCCCCAAAAGAGGACAGTTTCTTCCAGAAATGCCACATTTCTCCCAAATAGATCACGTCTTCTCCAAGAAATACCACGTTTCCCCCTTCAAATAGGACCTTTTCCCCAAAAAAACCTCTTTTATCCCCAAAAGAGGACAGTTTCTTCCAGGAATGCCAGATTTCTCCAAAATACATCACATCTTCTCCAAGAAATACCACGTTTCCCCCTTCAAATAGGACCTTCTCTCCCACAAATACCTCTTTTATCCCAAAAAGAGGACAGTTTCTTCCAGACATGCCACATTTCTCCCAAATATATCACATCTTCTCCAAGAAATACCAGGTTTTCCCCTTCAAATAGGACCTTATCTCCCACAAATACCTCTTTAATCCCCGAAATAGGACAGTTTCTTCCAGAAATGCCACATTTCTTCCAAATATATCACAACTCCTCCAAGAAATACCAGGTTTCCCCCTTGAATTAGGAACTTTTCTCCCACAAATACCTCTTTTATCCCCAAAAGTGGACAGTTTCTTCCAGAAAGGCCACATTTCTCCCAAATATATATCATCTTCTCCAAGAAATACCAGGTTTCCCCCTTCAAATAGGACCTTTTCTCCCACAAATACCTGTTTTATCCCCAAAAGAGGACAGTTTCTTCCAGAAATGCCACATTTCTCCCAAAGATATCACATCTTCTCCAAGAAATGCCGGGATTCCTCCTGAAAGAGGACCTTCTCACCCAAAGCTACCAGCCTTCTCCCCCCAAATTGGACATTTTCTTCCAGAAAGGCCACATTTCTCCCAAATAGATCACATCTTCTCCAAGAAATACCAGGATTCCTCCTGAAATAGGACCTTCTCACCGAAAACTACCAGCCTTCACACCCCAAATTGAACATTTTCTTCCAGAAAGGCCACATTTCTCCCAAATAGATCACATCTTCTCCAAGAAATACCAGCTTTCCCCCTTCAAATAGGACCTTTTCTACCACAAATACCTGTTTGATCCCCAAAAGAGGACAGTTTCTTCCAGACATGCCACATTTCTCCCAAATATATCACCTCTTCTCCAAGAAATACCAGGTTTCCCCCTTCAAATAGGACCTTTTCACACACAAATACCAGTTTTATGCCCAAAATACAACAGTTTCTTCCAGAAATGCCACATTTCTCCCAAATAGATCACATCTTCTCCAAGAAATACCAGGATTCCCCCTTCAAATAGGACCTTTTCACCCACACATACCTCTTTTATCCCCAAAAGAGGACAGTTTCTTCCAGACATGCCACATTTCTCCCAAACATATCACATCTTCTCCAAGAAATACCAGCTTTCCCCCTTCAAATAGGACCTTTTCACCCACAAATACCTCTTTTATCCCCAAAAGAGGACAGTTTCTTCCAGAAATGCCACATTTCTCCCAAATAGATCACATCTTCTCCAAGAAATACCAGGTTTCCCCCTTCAAATAGGACCTTTTCACCCACAAATACCTCTTTTATCCCCAAAAGAGGACAGTTTCTTCCAGAAATGGCACATTTCTCCCAAACATATCATATCTCCTCCAAGAAATTCCAGGATTCCTCCTGAAATAGGAACTTTTCTCCCACAAATACCACCCTTCTCCCCCCAAATAGGACAGTTTCTTCCAGACATGCCACATTTCTCCCAAATATATCACATCTTCTCCAAGAAATACCAGCTTTCCCCCTTCAAATAGGACCTTTTCACCCACAAATACCTGTTTTATCCCCAAAAGAGGAAAGTTTCTTCCGGAAAGGCCACATTTCTCCCAAATATATCACATCTTCTCCAAGAAATACCAGCTTTCCCCCTTCAAATAGGACCTTTTCACCCAGAAATACCTCTTTTATCCCCAAAAGAGGACAGTTTCTTCCAGAAATGCCACATTTCTCCCAAACATATCACATCTTCTGCAAGAAATACCAGGTTTCCCCCTTCAAATAGGACCTTTTACCCGAAAAAAACTCTTTTATCCCCAAAAGAGGACAGTTTCTTCCAGAAATGCCACATTTCTCCCAAATATATCACATCTTCTCCAAGAAATACCACGTTTCCCCCTTCAAATAGGAGCTTTTCACCCACAAAAAATTCTTTTATCCCCAAATAGGACAGTTTCTTCCAGAAATGCCTGATTTCTCCCAAATATATCACATCTTCTCCAAGAAATACCAGGTTTCCCCCTTCAAATACGACCTTTTCACCCACAAATACCTCTTTTATCCCCAAAAGAGGACAGTTTCTTCCAGAAATGCCACATTTCTCCCAAATATATCACAACTCCTCCAAGAAATACCGGGTTTCCCCCTTGAATTAGGACCTTTTCTCCATGAAATACCTCTTTTATTCCCAAAAGAGGACAGTTTCTTCCAGACATGCCACATTTCTCCCAAATACAGAACATCTTCTCCAAAACATACCACGTTTAACCCTTCAAATAGGAACTTTTCACCCACAAATACCTCTTTTATCCCCAAAAGAGGACAGTTTCTTCCTGAGATGCCACATTTCTCCCAAATACATCACATCTTCTCCAAGAAATACCAGGATTCCTCCTGAAATAGGATCTTCTCTCCAAAACTACAAGCCTTCTCCCCCCAAATTGGACATTTTCTTCCAGAAATGCCAGATTTCTCCCAAATATATCACATCTTCTCCAAGAAATACCACGTTTCCCCCTTCAAATAGGACTTTTTCAACCACAAATACCTGTTTGATCCCTCAAATTGGACATATTCTTCCAGACATGCCAGATTTCTCCCAAATATATCACATCTTCTCCAAGAAATACCAGGTTTCCCCCTTCAAATAGGACCTTTTCACCCACAAATACCTCTTTTATCCTCAAAGTAGGACAGTTTCTGCCAGAAATGCCAGATTTCTCCCAAATAGATCACATCTCCTCCAAGAAATACCTGGATTCCTCCTGAAATAGGACCTTTTCTCCCACAAATACCAGCCTTCTCCCCCCAAATTGGACATTTTCTTCCAGAAAGGCCACATTTCTCCCAAATAGATCACATCTTCTCCAAGAAATACCAGCTTTCCCCCTTCAAATAGGACCTTTTCACCTACAAATACCTCTTTTATCCCCAAAATAGAACAGTTTCTTCCAGAAATGCCACATTTCACCCAAACATATCACATCTTCTCCAAGAAATACCAGGTTTCCCCCTTCAAATAGGACCTTTTCACCCACAAGTACCTGTTTTATCCCCAAAAGAGGACAGTTTCTTCCAGAAAGGCCACATTTCTCCCAAATATATCACATCTTCTCCAAGAAATACCAGGATTTCTCCTGTAATAGGACCTTTTCTCCCACAAATACCAGCCTTTTCCCCCCAAAAAAGGACAGTTTCTTCCAGAAATGCCACATTTCTCCCAAATATATCACATCTTCTCCAAGAAATACCAGGTTTCCCCCTTCAAATACGAACTTTTCACCCACAAATACCTCTTTTATCCCCCAAATAGGACATTTTCTTCCAGAAATGCCACATTTCTCCCAAATACATCACATCTTCTCCAAGAAATACCACGTTTCCCCCTTCAAATAGGACCTTTTCTCCCACAAATACCTCTTTTATCCCCAAAAGAGGACAGTTTCTTCCAGACATGCCACATTTCTCCCAAATAGATCACATCTTCTCCAAGAAATACCAGGGTTCCCCCTTCAAATAGGACCTTATCACCCACAAATACCTCTTTTATCCCTCATATAGGTCAGTTTCTTCCAGACATGCCACATTTCTCCCAAATATATCACATCTTCTCCAAGAAATACCAGGATTCCTCCTGAAATAGGACCTTTTCTCCCACAAATACCTCTTTTATCCCCAAAAGAGGACAGTTTCTTCCAGAAATGCCACATTTCTCCCAAATATATCACATCTTCTCCAAGAAATACCAGGTTTCCCCCTTCAAATAGGACCTTTTCACCCACAAATACCTCTTTTATCCCCAAAAGAGGACAGTTTCTTCCAGAAATGCCACATTTCTCCCAATTATATCACATCTCCAAGAAATACCAGGTTTCCTCCTGAAATAGGACCTTGTCACCCACAGATTCCTGTTTTTTCCTTTGTCCCGAGCGACATTTCGTTTTGGAGTGTTTATCCGATGCTACACTTCAGCATTCTGTGACGAATAGAGTAGAAGTGGAAACCGCACTAATAAGGCAGCTAGACGTTCGAGGAGCGACACCCGTTGTGCTTTCGGGGAGGACGTTCCAGAAAGTCGAGAGTTGTGGCTTCTTTCCTGCGGAGAAAAAAGCCCCTGTTTTCAGGCAATGCGGGACGCTGAATTCGCTCGTTCTCGGCATAGGAATGCCGCTCCTCCTCTCTCGTGGCTCGAAAGCGGCATTTGCGCTGAACCACACTGGACAGTCTGCAGTTGCAGACGACTGAATAGCCTGAAAACAGGGGGTTTTTTCTCCGCCAGAAAGAAGCCACAACTCTCGACTTTCTGGAACGTCCTCCCTGAAAGCACTACGTGTGTCGCTCCTCGAACTTCTAGCTGCCTTATTAGTGGGGATTTTCTCTTCTACTCTATTCGTCACAGAATGCTGAAGTGTAGCATCGGATAAACACTCCAAAACGAAATGTCGCTCGGAAGAAAGGGATAAGAATGAGAGAGAAGCGTAGTGTATTCTGCTTGGACGCATGGAGAAGTCAAAAGCGCTCCATTGCGATGTGCGCAGAAGAAGCCGCTCACTCGTCGGAGCAAAGCATCCGGCTGAAGTCGCTCTTTCCCGGCATCCGAGAGAAACGAGAGCGCAGCTGAAGGTTGCAAGCGGCACTCGGGCAGAACCGCGATGGACCGGACAGCAACTGCAGACTCTCCGGAGCGGTTCAGCGCGAGTGCCACTTTCGAGCCACGAGAGCGAAGGAGCGGTATTGAAATGCCGAGAAGGAGAGAATTCAGCGTCCTGCATTGCCTGAAAACAGGGGGTTTTTTCTCCGCAGGAAAGAAGCCACAACTCTCGACTTTCTGGAACGTCCTCCCCGAAAGCACAACGTGTGTCGCTCCTCGAACTTCTAGCTGCCTTATTAGTGGGGCTTTTCTCTTCTACTCTATTCGTCACAGAATGCTGAAGTGTAGCATCGGATAAACACTCCAAAACGAAATGTCGCTCGGAAAAAGGGATAAGAATGAGAGAGAAGCGTAGTGCATTCTGCATGGACAGAAGGAGAAGTCAGAAGCGCTCCATTGCGATGTGCGCAGAAGAAGCCGCTCACTCGTCGGAGCAAAGCATCCGGCTGAAGTCGCTCTTTCCCGGCATCCGAGAGAAACGAGAGCGCTGCTGAAGGCTGCAAGCGGCACTCGGGCAGAACCGCGATGGACCGGCCAGCAACTGCAGACTCTCCGGAGCGGTTCAGCGCGAGTGCCGCTTTCGAGCCACGAGAGCGAAGGAGCGGTATTCCTATGCCGAGAAGGTGCGAATTCAGCGTCCTGCATTGCCTGAAAACAGGGGGTTTTTTTCTCCGCAGGAAAGAAGCCACAACTCTCGACTTTCTGGAACGTCCTCCCTGAAAGCACAACGTGTGTGGCTACTGGACCTATTAGCTGCCTTATTAGTGGGGCTTTTCTCTTCTATTTTATTCGTCACAGAATGCTGAAGAGTAGCATTGGATAAACACTCCAAAACGAAAAGTCCCTCAGAACAAAGGGATAAAACAGGAATCTGCGGGTGACAAGGTCCTATTTCAGGAGGAAACGTGGTATTTCTTGGAGATGTGATATATTTGGGAGAAATGTGGCATTTCTGGAAGAAACTGTCCTATTTTGGGGATAAAAGAGGTATTTGTGGGTGAAAAGGTCCTATTTGAAGAGGGAAACCTGGTATTTCGTGGAGAAGATGTGATATATTTGGGAGAAATCTGGCCTTTCTGGAAGAAAATGTCCTCTTTTGGGGATAAAACAGGTATTTCATGGAGAAAAGGTCCTAATTGAAGGGGGAAACCTGGTATTTCTTGGAGGAGTTGTGATATATTTGGGAGAAATGTGGCATTTCTGAAAGAAACTGTCCTCTTTTGGGGACAAAACATGTATTTGTGGGTGAAAAGGTCCTTTTGAAGGGGGAATCCTGGTATTTCTTGGAGAAGATGTGATAGATTTGGGAGAAATGTGGCATGTCTGGAAGAAACTGTCCTCTTTTGGGAATAAAAGAGGTATTTGTGGGTGAAAAGGTCCTATTTGAAGGGGGAAACCCGGTATTTCTTGGAGAAGATGTGCTATATTTGGGAGAAATGTGGCATTTCTGGAAGAAACTGTCCTCTTTTGGGGATAAAAGAGGTATTTGTGGTTGAAAAGGTCCTATTTGAAGGGGGAAACCTGGTATTTCTTGGAGAAGATGTGATCTATTTGGGAGATATGTGGCATGTCTGGAAGAAACTGTCCTCTTTTGGGGATAAAAGAGGTATTTGTTTGTGAAAAGGTCCTATTTGAAGGGGGAAACCTGGTATTTCTTGGAGAAGATGTGATATATTTGGGAGAAATGAGGCATTTCTGGAAGAAACTGTCCTCTTTTGGGGATAAAAGAGGTATTTGTGGGTGAAAAGCTCCTATTTGAAGGGGGAAACGTGGTATTTCTTGGAGAAGATGTGATATATTTGGGAGAAATGTGGCCTTTCTGGAAGAAACTGTCCTCTTTTGGTAATAAAACAGGTATTTGTGGGCGAAAAGGTCCTATTTGAAGGGGGAAACCTGGTATTTCTTGGAGAAGATGTGATCTATTTGGGAGAAATGTGGCCTTTCTGGAAGAAACTGTCCTCTTTTGGGGATACAAGAGGTATTTGTGGGTGAAAAGGTCCTATTTCAAGGAGGAAACCTGGTATTTCTTGGAGAAGATGTGATATGTTTGGGAGAAATGTGGCATTTCTGGAAGAAACTGTTCTATTTTGGGGATAAAACAGGTATTTGTGGGTGAAAAGGTCCTATTTGAAGGGGGAAACCTGGTATTTCTTGGAGAAGATGTGTTATATTTGGGAGAAATCTGGCATTTCTGAAAGAAACAGTCCTATTTGGGGGAGAAGGCTGGTATTTGTGGGAGAAAAGTCCTCTTTCAGGAGGAATCCAGGTATTTCTTGGAGAAGATGTGATCTATTTGGGAGAAATGTGGCATTTCTGGAAGAAACTGTCCTCTTTTGGGGATAAAAGAGGTATTTGTGGGTGAAAAGGTCCTATTTGAAGGGGGAATCCTGGTATTTCTTGGAGAAGATGTGATATATTTGGGAGAAACGTGGCATTTCTGGAAGAAACTGTCCTCTTTTGGGGATAAAAGAGGTATTTGTGGGTGAAAAGGTCCTATTTGAAGGGGAAAACCTGGTATTTCTTGGAGAAGATGTGATATATTTGGGAGAAATTTGGCATGTCTGGAAGAAAATGTCCACTTTTGGGGATAAAAGAGGCATTTGTGGGTGAAAAGGTCCTATTTGAAGGGGGAACCCTGGTATTTCTTGGAGAAGATGTGGTATATTTGGGAGAAATGTGGCATGTCTGGAAGAAACTGTCCTCTTTTGGGGATAAAACAGGTACATGTGGGCGAAAAGGTCCTATTTGAAGGGGGTATCCTGGTATTTCTTGGAGAAGATGTGATATGTTTTGGTGAAATGTGGCATTTCTGGAAGAAACTGTCGTCTTTGGGGATAAAAGAGGTATTTGTGGGTGATAAGGTCCTATTTGAAGGGGGAAAGCTGGTATTTCTTGGAGAAGATATGTTATATTTGGGTGATATGTGGCATGTCTGGAAGAAACTGTCCTATTTGGGGGGAGAAGGCTGGTATTTGTGGGAGAAAAGGTCCTATTTCAGGAGGAATCCTGGTATTTCTTGGAGGAGATGTGATCTATTTGGGAGAAATCTGGCATTTCTGGAAGAAACACTCGTATTTTGGGGATAAAAGAGGTATTTGTGCGTGATAAGGTCCTATTTGAAGGGCGAACCCTGGTATTTCTTGGAGAAGATGTGATATATTTGGGAGAAATGTGGCATTTCTGGAAGAATATGTCCAATTTGAGGGATAAAACAGGTATTTGTGGTTGAAAAGGTCATATTTGAAGGGGGAAACCTGGTATTTCTTGGAGAAGATGTGATATATTTGGGAGAAATGTGGCATGTCTGGAAGAAACTGTCCTATTTGGGGGGAGAAAGGTGGTATTTGTGGGAGAAAAGGTCCTATTTGAAGGGGGAAAGCTGGTATTTCTTGGAGTAGATGTGATATATTTGGGAGAAATGTGGCATTTCTGGAAGAAACTGTCCTATTTTGGGGATAAAACAGGTATTTGTGGGTGAAAATTTCCTATTTGAAGGGGGAAAGCTGTTATTTCTTGGAGATGATGTGATCTATTTGGGAGAAATGTGGCATGTCTGGAAAAAACTGTCCTCTTTTGGGGATAAAAGAGGTATTTGTGGGTGAAAAGATCCTATTTGAAGGGGGAAAGCTGGTATTTCTTGGAGAAGATGTGATATATTTGGGAGAAATGTGGCATTTCTGGAAGAAACTGTCCTCTTTTGGGGATAAAAGAGGTATTTGTGGGTGATAAGGTCCTATTTGAAGGGGGAACCCTGGTATTTCTTGGAGAAGATGTGATATATTTGGGAGAAATGTGGCATGTCTGGAAGAAGCTGTCCTATTTGGGGGGATAAAAGAGGTATTTGTGGGTGAAATGGTCTTATTTGAAGGGGGAAAGCTGGTATTTCTTGGAGAAGATGTGATATATTTGGGAGAAATGTGGCATGTCTGGAAGAAACTGTCGTCTTTTAAGGATAAAAGAGGTATTTGTGGGAGAAAAGGTCCAATTTGAAGAGGGAAAGCTGGTATTTCTTGGAGAAGATGTGATATGTTTGGGAGAAATGTGGCATTTCTGGAAGAAACTGTTCTATTTTGGAGATAAAGGAGGTATTTGTGGGTGATAAGGTCCTATTTGAAGGGGGAAAGCTGGTATTTCTTGGAGAAGATGTGATATATTTGGGAGAAATCTGGCCTTTCTGGAAGAAACAGTCCTATTTGGGGGGAGAAGGCTCGTATTTGTGGTAGAAAAGGTCGTATTTCAGGAGGAATCCTGGTATTTCTTGGAGAAGATGTGATCTAATTGGGAGAAATGTGGCATTTCTGGAAGAAAATGTCCAATTTGGGGGGAGAAGGCTGGTAGTTTTCGGTGAGAAGGTCCTATTTCAGGAGGAATCCTGGTATTTCTTGGAGAAGATGTGCTACATTTGGGAGAAATGTGGCATGTCTGGAAGAAAATGTCCAATTTGGGGGGAGAAGGCTGGTAGTTTTAGGTGAGAAGGTCCTCTTTCAGGAGGAATCCTGGCATTTCTTGGAGAAGATGTGATATATTTGGGAGAAATGTGGCCTTTCTGGAAGAAAATGTCCTCTTTTCGGGATAAAAGAGGTATTAGTGGTTGAAAAGGTCCTATTTGAAGGGGGAACCCTGGTATTTCTTGGAGAAGATGTGATATATTTGGGAGAAATGTGGCATTTCTGGAAGAAACTGTCATATTTTGGGCATAAAACAGGTATTTGTGTTTGAAAAGGTCCTATTTGAAGGGGGAAACCTGGTATTTGTGGGAGAAGATGTGATATATTTGGGAGAAATGTGGCATTTCTGGAAGAAACTGTCCTCTTTTGGGGGGATAAAAGAGGTATTTGTGGGTGAAAAGGTCCTATTTGAAGGGGGAAAGCTGTTATTTCTTGGAGAAGATGTGATATATTTGGGAGAAATGAGGCATTTCTGGAAGAAACTGTCCTATTTGGGGGGAGAAGCCTGGTATTAGTGGGTGAGAAGGTCCTATTTCAGGAGGAATCCTGGTATTTCTTGGAGAAGATGTGCTATATTTGGGAGAAATGTGGCATGTCAGGAAGAAACTGTCCTCTTTTGGGGATAAAATAGGTATTTGTGGGTGAAAAGGTCCTATTTGAAGGGGGAAAGCTGGTATTTCTTGGAGAAGATGTGATCTATTTGGGAGAAATGTGGCATGTCTGGAAGAAACTGTCCTCTTTTGGGGATAAAAGAGGTATTTGTGGGAGAAAAGGTCCTATTTGAAGGGGGAAACCTGGTATTTCTTGTAGAAGATGTGATATATTTGGGAGAAATGTGGCATGTCTGGAAGAATCTGACGTATTTTGGGGATAAAAGAGGTATTTGTGGGTGAAAAGGTCCTATTTGAAGGGGGAAACCTGGTATTTCTTGGAGAAGATGTGATATGTTTGGGAGAAATGTGGCATGTCTGGAAGAAACTGTCCTATTTTGGGGATAAAAGAGGTATTTGTGGGTGAAAAGTTCCTATTTGAAGGCGGAAAACTGGTATTTCTTGGAGAAGATGTGATATATTTGGGAGAAATGTGGCATTTCTGGCAGAAACTGTCCTCTTTTGGGGATAAAAGAGGTATTTGTGGGTGAAAAGGTCCTATTTGAAGGGGGAAACCTGGTATTTCTTGGAGAAGATGTGATATATTTGGGAGAAATGTGGCATTTCTGGAAGAAACAGTCCTCTTTTGGGGATAAAAGAGGTATTTGTGGGTGAAAAGGTCCTATTTGAAGGGGGAAAGCTGGTATTTCTTGGAGAAGAGGTGATATATATGGGAGAAATCTGGCATTTCTGGAAGAAACTGTCCTCTTTTGGGGATAAAAGAGGTATTTGTGGGTGAAAAGGTCCTATTTGAAGGGAGAAACCTGGTATTTCTTGGCGAAGATGTGATATATTTGGGAGAAATGTGGCATTTCTGGAAGAAACTGTCCTATTTTGGGGATAAAAGAGGTATTTGTGGGTGAAAAGGTCCTATTTGAAGGGGGAAAGCTGTTATTTCTTGGAGAAAATGTGATATATTTGGGAGAAATGTGGCATTTCTGGAAGAAACCGTCCTATTTTGGGGATACAAGAGGTATTTGTGGGTGAAAAGGTCGTATTTGAAGGAGGAAACCTGGTATTTCTTGGAGAAGATGTGATATGTTTGGGAGAAATGTGGCCTTTCTGGAAGAAACTGTTCTATTTTGGGGATAAAACAGGTATTTGTGGGTGATAAGGTCCTATTTGAAGGGGGAAAGCTGGTATTTCTTGGAGAAGATGTGATATATTTGGGAGAAATCTGGCATTTCTGGAAGAAACAGTCCTATTTGGGGGGAGAAGGCTGGTATTTGTGGTAGAAAAGGTCGTATTTCAGGAGGAATCCTGGTATTTCTTGGAGAAGATGTGATCTATTTGGGATAAATGTGGCATTTCTGGAAGAAACTGTCCTCTTTTGGGGATCAAACAGGTATTTGTGGGAGAAAAGGTCCTATTTGATGGGGGAAAGCTGGTATTTCTTGGAGAAGATGTGATCTATTTGGGAGAAATGTGGCCTTTCTGGAAGAAAATGTCCAATTTGGGGGGAGAAGGCTGGTAGTTTTGGGTGAGAAGGTCCTCTTTCAGGAGGAATCCTGGTATTTCTTGGAGAAGATGTGATATATTTGGGAGAAATGTGGCCTTTCTGGAAGAAAGTGTCCTATTTTGGGGATAAAAGAGGTATTTGTGGGTGAAAAGGTCCTATTTGAAGGGGGAAAGCTGGTATTTCTTGGAGAAGATGTGATATATTTGGGAGAAATGAGGCATTTCTGGAAGAAACTGTCCTATTTGGGGGGAGAAGCCTGGTATTAGTGGGTGAGAAGGTCCTATTTCGAGAGGAATCCTGGTATTTCTTGGAGAAGATGTGATATATTTGGGAGAAATGTGGCATTTCTGGAAGAAACGGTCCTATTTTGGCGATAAAAGAGGTATTTGTGGGTGAAAAGGTCCTATTTGAAGGGGGAAACCTGGTATTTCTTGGAGAAGATGTGATCTATTTGGGAGAAATGAGGCATGTCTGGAAGAAACTGTCCTCTTTTGGGGATAAAAGAGGTATTTGTGGGTGAAAAGGTCCTATTTGAAGGGGGAAACCTGGTATTTCTTGGAGAAGATGTGATCTATTTGGGAGAAATGTCGCCTTTCTGGAAGAAACTGTCCTCTTTTGGGGATACAAGAGGTATTTGTGGGTGAAAAGGTCCTATTTGAAGGGGGAAACATGGTATTTCTTGGAGAAGATGTGATATATTTGGGAGAAATGTGGCATGTCTGGAAGAAACTGACCTATTTTGGGGATAAAAGAGGTATTTGTGGGTGAAAAGGTCCTATTTGAAGGGGGAAAGCTGGTATTTCTTGGAGAAGATGTGATATATTTGGGAGAAATGTGGCATGTCTGGAAGAAACTGTCCTATTTTGGGGATAAAAGAGGTATTTGTGGGTGAAAAGGTCCTATTTGAAGGGGGAAACGTGGTATTTCTTGGAGAAGATGTGCTATATTTGGGAGAAATGTGGCATGTCTGGAAGAAACTGTCCTATTTTGGGGATAAAAGAGGTATTTGTGGGTGAAAAGGTCCTATTTGAAGGGGGAAACGTGGTATTTCTTGGAGAAGATGTGATATATTTGAGAGAAATGTGGCATGTCTGGAAGAAACTGTCCTATTTTGGGGATAAAAGAGGTATTTGTGTGAGAAAAGGTCCTATTTGAAGGGGGAAAGCTGGTATTTCTTGGAGAAGATGTGCTATATTTGGGAGAAATGTGGCATGTCTGGAAGAAACTGTCCTATTTTGGGGATAAAAGAGGTATTTGTGGGTGAAAAGGTCCTATTTGAAGGGGGAAACCTGGTATTTCTTGGAGAAGATGTGATATATTTGGGAGAAATGTGGCATTTCTGGAAGAAACTGTCCTCTTTTGGGGATAAAAGAGGTATTTGTGGGTGAAAAGGTCCTATTTGAAGGGGGAACCCTGGTATTTCTTGGAGAAGATGTGATATATTTGGGAGAAATGTGGCATTTGTGGAAGAAACTGTCCTCTTTTGGGGATAAAAGAGGTATTTGTGGGTGAAAAGGTCCTATTTGAAGGGGAAACCTGATATTTCTTGGAGAAGATGTGATATATTTGGGAGAAATGTGGCCTTTCTGGAAGAAACTGTCCTATTTTGGGGATACAAGAGGTATTTGTGGGTGAAAAGGTCATATTTGAAGGGGGAAAGCTGGTATTTCTTGGAGAAGATGTGCTATGTTTGGGAGAAATGTGGCATTTCTGGAAGAAACTGTTCTATTTTGGGGGGAGAAGGCTGGTATTTGTGGGAGAAAAGGTCCTCTTTCAGGAGGAATCCTGGTATTTCTTGGAGAAGATGTGATCTATTTGGGATAAATGTGGCATTTCTGGAAGAAACTGTCCTCTTTTGGGGATCAAACAGGTATTTGTGGGAGAAATGGTCCTATTTGAAGGGGGAAAGCTGGTATTTCTTGGAGAAGATGTGATCTATTTGGGAGAAATGTGGCCTTTCTGGAAGAAAATGTCCAATTTGGGGGGAGAAGGCTGGTAGTTTTCGGTGAGAAGGTCCTATTTTAGGAGGAATCCTGGTATTTCTTGGAGAAGATGTGATATATTTGGGAGAAATGTGGCATTTCTGGAAGAAAATGTCCAATTTGGGGGGAGAAGGCTGGTAGTTTTGGGTGAGAAGGTCCCCTTTCAGGAGGAATCCTGGCATTTCTTGGAGAAGATGTGATATATTTGGGAGAAATGTGGCCTTTCCGGAAGAAACTGTCCTATTTTGCGGATAAAAGAGGTATTAGTGGTTGAAAAGTTCCTGTTTGAAGGGGGAAAGCTGGTATTTCTTGGAGAAGATGTGATATATTTGGGAGAAATGTGGCATTTCTGGAAGAAACTGTCCTCTTTTGGGGATAAAAGAGGTATTTGTGGGTGATAAGGTCCTATTTGAAGGGGGAAACCTGGTATTTCTGAGAAGATGTGATATATTTGGGAGAAATGTGTCATTTCTGGAAGAAACTGTCCTCTTTTGGGGATAAAAGAGGTATTTGTGGGTGAAAAGGTCCTATTTGAAGGGGGAATCCTGGTATTTCTTGGAGAAGATGTGATATATTTGGGAGAAATGTGGCATGTTCTGGAAGAAACTGTCCAATTTTGGGGATCAAAGAGGTATTTGTGGGTGATAAGGTCCTATTTGAAGGGGGAAAGCTGTTATTTCTTGTAGAAGATGTGATCTATTTGGGAGAAATGTGGCATGTCTGAAAGAAAATGTCCTCTTTTGGGGATAAAAGAGGTATTTGTGGGTGAAAAGGTCCTATTTGAAGGGGAAAGCTGATATTTCTTGGAGAAGATGTGATATATTTGGGAGAAATGTGGCATGTCTGGCAGAAACTATCCTCTTTTGGGGATAAAAGAGGTATTTGTGGGTGAAAAGGTCCTATTTGAAGGGGGAAACATGGTATTTCTTGGAGAAGATGTGATATATTTGGGAGAAATGTGCCTTTCTGAAGAAACTGTCCTCTTTGGGGATAAAAGAGGTATTTGTGGGTGAAAAGGTCCTATTTGAAGGGGGAAACCTGGTATTTCTTGGAGAAGATGTGATATATTTGGGAGAAATGAGGCATTTCTGGAAGAAACTGTCCTATTTGGGGGGAGAAGCCGGGTATTAGTGGGTGAGAAGGTCCTATTTCGGGAGGAATCCTGGTATTTCTTGGAGAAGATGTGATATATTTGGGAGAAATGTGGCATTTCTGGAAGAAACTGTCCTCTTTTGGGGATAAAAGAGGTATTTGTGGTGAAAAGGTCCTATTTGAAGGGGGAACCCTGGTCTTTCTTGGAGAAGATGTGATCTATTTGGGAGAAATGTGGCATGTCTGGAAGAAACTGTCCTCTTTTGGGGATAAAAGAGGTATTTGTGGGTGAAAAGGTCCTATTTGAAGGGGGAAACCTGGTATTTCTTGGAGAAGATGTGATCTATTTGGGAGAAATGTCGCCTTTCTGGAAGAAACTGTCCTCTTTTGGGGATAAAAGAGGTATTTGTGGGTGAAAAGGTCCTATTTGAAGGGGGAAACCTGGTATTTCTTGGAGAAGATGTGATATATTTGGGAGAAATGTGGCATGTCTGGAAGAAACTGTCCTATTTTGGGGATAAAAGAGGTATTTGTGGGTGAAAAGGTCCTATTTGAAGGGGGAACCCTGGTATTTCTTGGAGAAGATGTGATATATTTGGGAGAAATGTGGCATGTCTGGAAGAAACTGTCCTATTTTGGGGATAAAAGAGGTATTTGTGGGTGAAAAGGTCCTATTTGAAGGGGGAAACCTGGTATTTCTTGGAGAAGATGTGCTATATTTGGAGAAATGTGGCATTTCTGGAAGAAACTGTCCTCTTTTGGGGATAAAAGAGGTATTTGTGGGTGAAAAGGTCCTATTTGAAGGGGGAACCCTGGTATTTCTTGGAGAAGATGTGATATATTTGGAGAAATGTGGCATTTCTGGAAGAAACTGCCCTCTTTTGGGGATAAAACAGGTATTTGTGGGTGAAAAGGTCCTATTTGAAGGGGAAACCTGGTATTTCTTGGAGAAGATGTGATATATTTGGGAGAAATGTGGCCTTTCTGGAAGAAACTGTCCTCTTTTGGGATAAAAGAGGTATTTGTGGGTGAAAAGGTCTTATTTGAAGGAGGAAACCTGGTATTTCTTGGAGAAGATGTGATATGTTTGGGAGAATTGTGGCATTTCTGGAAGAAACTGTTCTATTTTGGGGATAAAACAGGTATTTGTGGTGATAAGGTCCTATTTGAAGGGGGAAAGCTGGTATTTCTTGGAGAAGATGTGCTATATTTGGGAGAAATGTGGCATTTCTGGAAGAAACTGTCCTCTTTTGGGGATAAAAGATGTATTAGTGGGTGAAAAGGTCCTATTTGAAGGGGGAAACCTGGTATTTCTTGGAGAAGATGTGATCTATTTTGGAGAAATGTGGCCTTTCTGGAAGAAAATGTCCAATTTGGGGGGAGAAGGCAGGTAGTTTTTGGGTGAGAAGGTCCTCTTTCAGGAGGAATCCTGGCATTTCTTGGAGAAGATGTGATATATTTGGGAGAAATGTGGCCTTTCCGGAAGAAACTGTCCTCTTTTGGGTATAAAAGAGGTATTAGTGGTTGAAAAGTTCCTATTTGAAGGGGGAAACCTGGTATTCTTGGAGAAGATGTGATATATTTGGGAGAAATGTGGCATTTCTGGAAGAAACTGTCGTATTTTGGGCATAAAACAGGTATTTGTGTTTGAAAAGGTCCTATTTGAAGGGGGGAAACCTGGTATTTCTTGTAGCAGATGTGATAGATTTGGGAGAAATGTGGCATTTCTGGAAGAAACTGTCCTCTTTTGGGGGGATAAAAGAGGTATTTGTGGGTGAAAAGGTCCTATTTGAAGGGGGAAACCTGGTATTTCTTGGAGAAGATGTGATCTATTTGGGAGAAATGAGGCATTTCCGGAAGAAACTGTCCTATTTGGGGGGAGAAGCCTGGTATTAGTGGGTGAGAAGGTCCTATTTCGAGAGGAATCCTGTATTTCTTGGAGAAGATGTGATATATTTGGGAGAAATGTGGCATTTCTGGAAGAAACTGTCCTCTTTTGGGGATCAAACAGGTATTTGTGGGTGAAAAGGTCCTATTTGAAGGGGGAAACCTGGTATTTCTTGAAGAAGATGTGATATATTTGGGAGAAATGTGGCCTTTCTGGAAGAAACTGTCCTATTTTGGGGATACAAGAGGTATTTGTGGGTGAAAAGGTCATATTTGAAGGTGGAAACCTGGTATTTCTTGGAGAAGATGTGATATGTTTGGGAGAAATGTGGCATTTCTGGAAGAAACTGTTCTATTTTGGGGATCAAAGTGGTATTTGTGGGTGATAAGGTCCTATTTGAAGGGGGAAAGCTGGTATTTCTTGGAGAAGATGTGATATATTTGGGAGAAATCTGGCATTTCAGGAAGAAACAGTCCTATTTGGGGGGAGAAGGCTGGTATTTGTGGGAGAAAAGGTCCTCTTTCAGGAGGAATCCTGGTATTTCTTGGAGAAGATGTGATATATTTGGGAGAAATCTGGCATTTCAGGAAGAAACAGTCCTATTTGGGGGGAGAAGGATGGTATTTGTGGGAGAAAAGGTCCTCTTTCAGGAGGAATCCTGGTATTTCTTGGAGAAGATGTGATATATTTGGGAGAAATGTGGCATTTCTGGAAGAAAATGTCCAATTTGGGGGGAGAAGGCTGGTAGTTTTGGGTGAGAAGGTCCTCTTTCAGGAGGAATCCTGGCATTTCTTGGAGAAGATGTGATATATTTGGGAGAAATGTGGCCTTTCCGGAAGAAACTGTCCTCTTTTGCGGATAAAAGAGGTATTAGTGGTTGAAAAGTTCCTATTTGAAGGGGGAAACATGGTATTTCTTGGAGAAGATGTGATATATTTGGGAGAAATGTGGCATTTCTGGAAGAAACTGTCGTATTTTGGGCATAAAACAGGTATTTGTGGGTGAAAAGGTCCTATTTGAAGGGGGAAACCTGGTATTTCTTGGAGAAGATGTGATATATTTGGGAGAAATGTGGCATGTCTGAAAGAAAATGTCCTATTTTGGGGATAAAAGAGGTATTTGTGGGTGAAAAGGTCCTATTTGAAGGGGGAAAGCTGGTATTTCTTGGAGAAGATGTGATATATTTGGGAGAAATGTGGCATGTCTGGCAGAAACTGGTCTCTTCTGGGGATAAAAGAGGTATTTGTGGGTGAAAAGGTCCTATTTGAAGGGGGAAACCTGGTATTTCTTGGAGAAGATGTGATATATTTGGGAGAAATGTGGCATTTCTGGAAGAAACTGTCCTCTTTTGGGGATAAAAGAGGTATTTGTGGGTGAAAAGGTCCTATTTGAAGGGGGAAACCTGGTATTTCTTGGAGAAGATGTGATATATTTGGGAGAAATGTGTCCTTTCTGGAAGAAACTGTCCTATTTGGGGGGAGAAGCCTGGTATTAGTGGGTGAGAAGGTCCTATTTCGAGAGGAATCCTGGTATTTCTTGGAGAAGATGTGATATATTTGGGAGAAATGTGGCATTTCTGGAAGAAACTGTCCTATTTTGGGGATAGAACAGGTATTTGTGGGTGAAAAGGTCCTATTTGAAGGGGGAAACCTGGTATTTCTTGGAGAAGATGTGATCTATTTTGGAGAAATGTGGCATGTCTGGAAGAAACTGTCCTCTTTTGGGGATAAAAGAGGTATTTGTGGGTGAAAAGGTCCTATTTGAAGGGGGAAACCTGATATTTCTTGGAGAAGATGTGATCTATTTGGGAGAAATGTCGCCTTTCTGGAAGAAACTGTCCTCTTTTGGGGATAAAAGAGGTATTTGTGGGTGATAAGGTCCTATTTGAAGGGGGAAACCTGGTATTTCTTGGAGAAGATGTGATATATTTGGGAGAAATGTGGCATGTCTGGAAGAAACTGTCCTATTTTGGGGATAAAAGAGGTATTTGTGGGTGAAAAGGTCCTATTTGAAGGGGGAACCCTGGTATTTCTTGGAGAAGATGTGATATATTAGGGAGAAATGTGGCATGTCTGGAAGAAACTGTCCTATTTTGGGGATCAAACAGGTATTTGTGGGTGAAAAGGTCCTATTTCAGGAGGAATCCTGGTATTTCTTGGAGAAGATGTGATATATTTGGGAGAAATGTCGCCTTTCTGGAAGAAACTGTCCTCTTCTGGGGATAAAAGAGGTATTTGTGGGTGAAAAGGTCCTATTTGAAGGGGGAAACCTGGTATTTCTTGGAGAAGATGTGATATATTAGGGAGAAATGTGGCATGTCTGGAAGAAACTGTCCTCTTTTGGGGATAAAAGAGGTATTTGTGGGTGAAAAGGTCCTATTTGAAGGGGGAAAGCTGGTATTTCTTGGAGAAGATGTGATATATTTGGGAGAAATGTGACATTTCTGGAAGAAACTGTCCTCTTTTGGGGATAAAACAGGTATTTGTGGTGAAAATTTCATATTTGAAGGGGGAAAGCTGGTATTTCTTGGAGAAGATGTGATATATTTGGGAGAAATGTGGCATTTCTGGAAGAAACTGCGTCTTTTGGGGATAAAAGAGGTATTTGTGGGTGAAAAGGTCCTATTTGAAGGGGGAAACCTGGTATTTCTTGGAGAAGATGTGATATATTTGGGAGAAATGTGGCATTTCTGGAAGAAACTGTCCTCTTTTGGGGATAAAAGAGGTATTTGTGGGTGATAAGGTCCTATTTGAAGGGGGAAACCTGGTATTTCTTGGAGAAGATATGATATATTTGGGAGAAATGTGGCATGTCTGGAAGAAGCTGTCCTATTTTGGGGATAAAAGAGGTATTTGTGGGTGAAAAGGTCCTATTTGAAGGGGGAAAGCTGGTATTTCTTGGAGAAGATGTGATCTATTTGGGAGAAATGTGGCCTTTCTGGAAGAAAATGTCCAATTTGGGGGGAGAAGGATGGTAGTTTTGGGTGAGAAGGTCCTCTTACAGGAGGAATCCTGGCATTTCTTGGAGAAGATGTGATATATTTGGGAGAAATGTGGCATGTCTGGAAGAAACTGTCCTCTTTTGGGGATAAAAGAGGTATTTGTGGGTGAAAAGGTCTTATTTGAAGGGGGAAACCTGGTATTTCTTGGAGAAGATGTGATCTATTTGGGATAAATGTGGCATTTCTGGAAGAAACTGTTCTCTTTTGGGGATCAAACAGGTATTTGTGGGAGAAAAGGTCCTATTTGAAGGGGGAAAGCTGGTATTTCTTGGAGAAGATGTGATCTATTTGGGAGAAATGTGGCATGTCTGGAAGAAACTGTCCTATTTTGGGGGGAGAAGGCTGGTAGTTTTCGGTGAGAAGGTCCTATTTCAGGAGGAATCCTGGTATTTCTTGGAGAAGATGTGATATATTTGGGAGAAATGTGGCCTTTCTGGAAGAAAATGTCCAATTTGGGGAGAGAAGGCTGGTAGTTTTGGGTGAGAAGGTCCTCTTTCAGGAGGAATCCTGGTATTTCTTGGAGAAGATGTGATATATTTGGGAGAAATCTGGCATTTCAGGAAGAAACAGTCCTATTTGGGGGGAGAAGGCTGGTATTTGTGGGAGAAAAGGTCCTCTTTCAGGAGTAATCCTGGTATTTCTTGGAGAAGATGTGATCTATTTGGGAGAAATGTGGCATTTCTGGAAGAAACTGTCCTATTTTGGGGATCAAACAGGTATTTGTGGGTGAAAAGGTCGTATTTCAGGAGGAATCCTGGTATTTCTTGGAGAAGATGTGATATATTTGGGAGAAATGTCGCCTTTCTGGAAGAAACTGTCCTCTTTTGGGGATAAAAGAGGTATTTGTGGGTGAAAAGGTCCTATTTGAAGGGGGAAACCTGGTATTTCTTGGAGAAGATGTGATATATTTGGGAGAAATCTGGCATTTCTGGAAGAAGCTGTCCTCTTTTGGGGATAAAAGAGGTATTTGTGGGTGAAAAGGTCCTATTTGAAGGGGGAAACCTGTTATTTCTTGGAGAAGATGTGATATGTATGGGAGAAATGTGGCATGTCTGGAAGAAACTGTCCTATTTTGGGGATAAAAGAGGTATTTGTGGGTGAAAAGGTCCTATTTGAAGGGGGAAACCTGGTATTTCTTGGAGAAGATGTGATATATTTGGGAGAAATGTGGCATTTCTGGAAGAAACTGTCGTCTTTTGGGGATAAAAGAGGTATTTGTGGGTGAAAAGGTCCTATTTGAAGGGGGAAACCTGGTATTTCTTGGAGAAGATGTGATATATTTGGGAGAAATGTGGCATTTCTGGAAGAAACTGTCCTCTTTTGGGGATAAAAGAGGTATTTGTGGGTGATAAGGTCCTATTTGAAGGGGGAAACCTGGTATTTCTTGGAGAAGATATGATATATTTGGGAGAAATGTGGCATGTCTGGAAGAAGCTGTCCTCTTTTGGGGATAAAAGAGGTATTTGTGGGTGAAAAGGTCCTATTTGAAGGGGGAAAGCTGGTATTTCTTGGAGAAGATGTGATCTATTTGGGAGAAATGTGGCCTTTCTGGAAGAAAATGTCCAATTTGGGGGGAGAAGGATGGTAGTTTTGGGTGAGAAGGTCCTATTTCAGGAGGAATCCTGGTATTTCTTGGAGAAGATGTGATATATTTGGGAGAAATGTGGCATGTCTGGAAGAAACTGTCCTCTTCTGGGGATAAAACAGGTATTTGTGGGTGAAAAGGTCCTATTTGAAGGGGGAAACCTGGTATTTCTTGGAGAAGATGTGATATATTTGGGAGAAATGTGGCATTTCTGGAAGAAACTGTCGTATTTTGGGCATAAAACAGGTATTTGTGTTTGAAAAGGTCCTATTTGAAGGGGGAAACCTGGTATTTCTTGGAGAAGATGTGATAGATTTGGGAGAAATGTGGCATTTCTGGAAGAAACTGTCCTCTTTTGGGGGGATAAAAGAGGTATTTGTGGGTGAAAAGGTCCTATTTGAAGGGGGAAACCTGGTATTTCTTGGAGAAGATGTGATATATTTGGGAGAAATGTGGCATGTCTGGCAGAAACTGTCCTCTTCTGGGGATAAAAGAGGTATTTGTGGGTGAAAAGGTCCTATTTGAAGGGGGAAAGCTGGTATTTCTTGGAGAAGATGTGATATATTTGGGAGAAATGTGGCATTTCTGGAAGAAACTGTCCTCTTTTGGGGATAAAAGAGGTATTTGTGGGTGAAAAGGTCCTATTTGAAGGGGGAAACCTGGTATTTCTTGGAGAAGATGTGATATATTTGGGAGAAATCTGGCATTTCTGGAAGAAGCTGTCCTCTTTTGGGGATAAAAGAGGTATTTGTGGGTGAAAAGGTCCTATTTGAAGGGGGAAACCTGTTATTTCTTGGAGAAGATGTGATATGTTTGGGAGAAATCTGGCATGTCTGGAAGAAACTGTCCTATTTTGGGGATAAAAGAGGTATTTGTGGGTGAAAAGGTCCTATTTGAAGGGGGAAACCTGGTATTTCTTGGAGAAGATGTGATATATTTGGGAGAAATGTGGCATTTCTGGAAGAAACGGTCCTCTTTAGGGGATAAAACAGGTATTTTTGGGTGAAAAGGTCGTATTTGTAGGGGGAAACCTGGTATTTCTTGGAGAAGATGTGATATATTTTGGAGAAATGTGGCCTTTCTGGTAGAAAGTGTCCTCTTTTGGGGATACAAGAGGTATTTGTGGGTGAAAAGGTCCTATTTCAAGGAGGAAACCTGGTATTTCTTGGAGAAGATGTGATATGTTTGGGAGAAATGTGGCGTTTCTGGAAGAAACTGTTCTATTTTGTGGATAAAAGAGGTATTTGTGGGTGCTAAGGTCCTATTTGAAGGGGGAAAGCTGGTATTTCTTGGAGAAGATGTGATATATTCGGGAGAAATCTGGCATTTCTGGAAGAAACAGTCCTATTTTGGGGAGAAGGCTGGTATTTGTGGGAGAAAAGGTCCTCTTTCAGGAGGAATCCTGGTATTTCTTGGAGAAGATGTGATCTATTTGGGATAAATGTGGCATTTCTGGAAGAAACTGTTCTCTTTTGGGGATCAAACAGGTATTTGTGGGAGAAAAGGTCCTATTTGAAGTGGGAAAGCTGGTATTTCTTGGAGAAGATGTGATCTATTTGGGAGAAATGTGGCATTTCTGGAAGAAAATGTCCAATTTGGGGGGAGAAGGCTGGTAGTTTTGGGTGAGAAGGTCCTCTTTCAGGAGGAATCCTGGTATTTCTTGGAGAAGATGTGATATATTTGGGAGAAATCTGGCATTTCAGGAAGAAACAGTCCTATTTGGGGGGAGAAGGCTGGTATTTGTGGGAGAAAAGGTCCTCTTTCAGGAGTAATCCTGGTATTTCTTGGAGAAGATGTGATCTATTTGGGAGAAATGTGGCATTTCTGGAAGAAACTGTCCTCTTTTGGGGATCAAACAGGTATTTGTGGGTGAAAAGGTCGTATTTCAGGAGGAATCCTGGTATTTCTTGGAGAAGATGTGATATATTTGGGAGAAATGTGGCATTTCTGGAAAAAACAGTCCTCTTTTGGGGATAAAAGAGGTATTTGTGGGTGAAAAGGTCCTATTTGAAGGGGGAAACCTGGTATTTCTTGGAGAAGATGTGATATATTAGGGAGAAATGTGGCATGTCTGGAAGAAACTGTCCTATTTTGGGGATAAAAGAGGTATTTGTGGGTGAAAAGGTCCTATTTGAAGGGGGAAAGCTGGTATTTCTTGGAGAAGATGTGATATATTTGGGAGAAATGTGACATTTCTGGAAGAAACTGTCCTCTTTTGGGGATAAAACAGGTATTTGTGGTGAAAATTTCATATTTGAAGGGGGAAACCTGGTATTTCTTGGAGAAGATGTGATATATTTGGGAGAAATGTGGCATTTCTGGAAGAAACTGCGTATTTTGGGGATAAAAGAGGTATTTGTGGGTGAAAAGGTCCTATTTGAAGGGGGAAACCTGGTATTTCTTGGAGAAGATGTGATATATTTGGGAGAAATGTGGCATTTCTGGAAGAAACTGTCCTCTTTTGGGGATAAAAGAGGTATTTGTGGGTGATAAGGTCCTATTTGAAGGGGGAAACCTGGTATTTCTTGGAGAAGATATGATATATTTGGGAGAAATGTGGCATGTCTGGAAGAAGCTGTCCTATTTTGGGGATAAAAGAGGTATTTGTGGGTGAAAAGGTCCTATTTGAAGGGGGAAAGCTGGTATTTCTTGGAGAAGATGTGATCTATTTGGGAGAAATGTGGCCTTTCTGGAAGAAAATGTCCAATTTGGGGGGAGAAGGATGGTAGTTTTTGGTGAGAAGGTCCTCTTACAGGAGGAATCCTGGCATTTCTTGGAGAAGATGTGATATATTTGGGAGAAATGTGGCATGTCTGGAAGAAACTGTCCTCTTTTGGGGATAAAAGAGGTATTTGTGGGTGAAAAGGTCTTATTTGAAGGGGGAAACCTGGTATTTCTTGGAGAAGATGTGATATATTTGGGAGAAATGTGGCATGTCTGGAAGAAAATGTCCTGTTTTGGGGATAAAACAGGTATTTGTGGGAGAAAAGGTCCTATTTGAAGGGGGAACCGTGGTATTTCTTGGAGGAGATGTGATCTATTTGGGAGAAATGTGGCATTTCTGGAAGAAACTGTCCTCTTTTGGGGATAAAACAGGTACTTGTGGGTGAAAAGGTCCTATTTGAAGGGGGAAACGTGGTACTTCTTGGAGAAGACGTGATATGTTTGGGTGAAATGTGGCATTTCTGGAAGAAACTGTTCTATTTTGGGGATAAAAGAGGTATTTGTGGGTGATAAGGTCCTATTTGAAGGGGGAAAGCTGGTATTTCTTGGAGAAGATGTGATATATTTGGAAGAAATGTGGCATGTCTGGAAGAAAATGTCCTATTTGGGGGGAGAAGGCTGGTATTTGTGGGAGAAAAGGTCCTCTTTCAGGAGGAATCCTGGTATTTCTTGGAGAAGATGTGATCTATTTGGGAGAAATGTGGCATTTCTGGCAGAAACTGTCCTATTTTGGGGATAAAAGATGTATTTGTGGGTGAAAAGGTCCTATTTGAAGGGGGAAAGCTGGTATTTCTTGGAGAAGATGTGATATATTTGGGAGAAATCTGGCATTTCTGAAAGAATATGTCCAATTTGAGGGATAAAACAGGTATTTGTGGTTGAAAAGGTCCTATTTGAAGGGGGAAACGTGGTATTTCTTGGAGAAGATGTGATATATTTGGGAGAAATGTGGCATGTCTGGAAGAAACTGTCCTATTTTGGGGATAAAAGAGGTATTTGTGGGTGAAAAGGTCCTATTTGAAGGGGGAAAGCTGTTATTTCTTGGAGAAGATGTGATCTATTTTGGAGAAATGTGGCATTTCTGGAAGAAACTGTCCTCTTTTGGGGATAAAACAGGTATTTGTGGGTGAAAATTTCATATTTGAAGGGGGAAACCTGGTATTTCTTGGAGAAGATGTGATATATTTGGGAGAAATGTGGCATTTCTGGAAGAAACTGTCCTCTTTTGGGGATAAAAGAGGTATTTGTGGGTGAAAAGGTCCTATTTGAAGGGGGAAACCTGGTATTTCTTGGAGAAGATGTGATATATTTGGGAGAAATGTGGCATTTCTGGAAGAAACTGTCCTCTTTTGGGGATAAAAGAGGTATTTGTGGGTGATAAGGTCCTATTTGAAGGGGGAAACCTGGTATTTCTTGGAGAAGATATGATATATTTGGGAGAAATGTGGCATGTCTGGAAGAAGCTGTCCTATTTTGGGGATAAAAGAGGTATTTGTGGGTGAAAAGGTCCTATTTGAAGGGGGAAAGCTGGTATTTCTTGGAGAAGATGTGATATATTTGGGAGAAATGTGGCCTTTCTGGAAGAAAATGTCCAATTTGGGGGGAGAAGGATGGTAGTTTTGGGTGAGAAGGTCCTATTTCAGGAGGAATCCTGGTATTTCTTGGAGAAGATGTGATATATTTGGGAGAAATGTGGCATGTCTGGAAGAAACTGTCCTCTTCTGGGGATAAAACAGGTATTTGTGGGTGAAAAGGTCCTATTTGAAGGGGGAAACCTGGTATTTCTTGGAGAAGATGTGATATATTTGGGAGAAATGTGGCATTTCTGGAAGAAACTGTCGTATTTTGGGCATAAAACAGGTATTTCTGTTTGAAAAGGTCCTATTTGAAGGGGGAAACCTGGTATTTCTTGGAGAAGATGTGATAGATTTGGGAGAAATGTGGCATTTCTGGAAGAAACTGTCCTCTTTTGGGGGGATAAAAGAGGTATTTGTGGGTGAAAAGGTCCTATTTGAAGGGGGAAACCTGGTATTTCTTGGAGAAGATGTGATATATTTGGGAGAAATGTGGCATGTCTGGCAGAAACTGTCCTCTTTTGTGGATAAAAGAGGTATTTGTGGGTGAAAAGGTCCTATTTGAAGGGGGAAACCTGGTATTTCTTGGAGAAGATGTGATATATTTGGGAGAAATGTGGCATTTCTGGAAGAAACTGTCCTCTTTTGGGGATAAAAGAGGTATTTGTGGGTGAAAAGGTCCTATTTGAATGGGAAAAGCTGGTATTTCTTGGAGAAGATGTGATATATTTGGGAGAAATCTGGCATTTCTGGAAGAAGCTGTCCTCTTTTGGGGATAAAAGAGGTATTTGTGGGTGAAAATGTCCTATTTGAAGGGGGAAACCTGTTATTTCTTGGAGAAGATGTGATATGTTTGGGAGAAATGTGCCATGTCTGGAAGAAACTGTCCTATTTTTGGGATAAAAGAGGTATTTGTGGGTGAAAAGGTCCTATTTGAAGGGGGAAACCTGGTATTTCTTGGAGAAGATGTGATATATTTGGGAGAAATGTGGCATTTCTGGAAGAAACTGTCCTCTTTAGGGGATAAAACAGGTATTTTTGGGTGAAAAGGTCGTATTTGTAGGGGGAAACCTGGTATTTCTTGGAGAAGATGTGATATATTTGGGAGAAATGTGGCCTTTCTGGTAGAAAGTGTCCTCTTTTGGGGATACAAGAGGTATTTGTGGGTGAAAAGGTCCTATTTCAAGGAGGAAACCTGGTATTTCTTGGAGAAGATGTGATATGTTTGGGAGAAATGTGGCGTTTCTGGAAGAAACTGTTCTATTTTGTGGATAAAAGAGGTATTTGTGGGTGCTAAGGTCCTATTTGAAGGGGGAAAGCTGGTATTTCTTGGAGAAGATGTGATATATTCGGGAGAAATCTGGCATTTCTGGAAGAAACAGTCCTATTTTGGGGAGAAGGCTGCTATTTGTGGGAGAAAAGGTCCTCTTTCAGGAGGAATCCTGGTATTTCTTGGAGAAGATGTGATCTATTTGGGATAAATGTGGCATTTCTGGAAGAAACTGTTCACTTTTGGGGATCAAACAGGTATTTGTGGGAGAAAAGGTCCTATTTGAAGGGGGAAAGCTGGTATTTCTTGGAGAAGATGTGATCTATTTGGGAGAAATGTGGCCTTTCTGGAAGAAAATGTCCAATTTGGGGGGAGAAGGCTGGTAGTTTTCGGTGAGAAGGTCCTATTTCAGGAGGAATCCTGGTATTTCTTGGAGAAGATGTGATATATTTGGGAGAAATGTGGCATTTCTGGAAGAAAATGTCCAATTTGGGGGGAGAAGGCTGGCAGTTTTGGGTGAGAAGGTCCTCTTTCAGGAGGAATCCTGGTATTTCTTGGAGAAGATGTGATATATTTGGGAGAAATCTGGCATTTCAGGAAGAAACAGTCCTATTTGGGGGGAGAAGGCTGGTATTTGTGGGAGAAAAGGTCCTCTTTCAGGAGTAATCCTGGTATTTCTTGGAGAAGATGTGATCTATTTGGGAGAAATGTGGCATTTCTGGAAGAAACTGTCCTCTTTTGGGGATCAAACAGGTATTTGTGGGTGAAAAGGTCGTATTTCAGGAGGAATCCTGGTATTTCTTGGAGAAGATGTGATATATTTGGGAGAAATGTCGCCTTTCTGGAAGAAACTGTCCTCTATTGGGCATAAAAGAGGTATTTGTGGGTGAAAAGGTCCTATTTGAAGGGGGAAACCTGGTATTTCTTGGAGAAGATGTGATATATTAGGGAGAAATGTGGCATGTCTGGAAGAAACTGTCCTATTTTGGGGATAAAAGAGGTATTTGTGGGTGAAAAGGTCCTATTTGAAGGGGGAAAGCTGGTATTTCTTGGAGAAGATGTGATATATTTGGGAGAAATGTGACATTTCTGGAAGAAACTGTCCTCTTTTGGGGATAAAACAGGTATTTGTGGTGAAAATTTCATATTTGAAGGGGGAAACCTGGTATTTCTTGGAGAAGATGTGATCTATTTGGGAGAAATCTGGCATTTCTGGAAGAAACTGCGTCTTTTGGGGATAAAAGAGGTATTTGTGGGTGAAAAGGTCCTATTTGAAGGGGGAAACCTGGTATTTCTTGGAGAAGATGTGATATATTTGGGAGAAATGTGGCATTTCTGGAAGAAACTGTCCTCTTTTGGGGATAAAAGAGGTATTTGTGGGTGATAAGGTCCTATTTGAAGGGGGAAACCTGGTATTTCTTGGAGAAGATATGATATATTTGGGAGAAATGTGGCATGTCTGGAAGAAGCTGTCCTATTTTGGGGATAAAAGAGGTATTTGTGGGTGAAAAGGTCCTATTTGAAGGGGGAAAGCTGGTATTTCTTGGAGAAGATGTGATCTATTTGGGAGAAATGTGGCCTTTCTGGAAGAAAATGTCCACTTTGAGGGGAGAAGGATGGTAGTTTTGGGTGAGAAGGTCCTCTTACAGGAGGAATCCTGGCATTTCTTGGAGAAGATGTGATATATTTGGGAGAAATGTGGCATGTCTGGAAGAAACTGTCCTCTTTTGGGGATAAAAGAGGTATTTGTGGGTGAAAAGGTCTTATTTGAAGGGGGAAACCTGGTATTTCTTGGAGAAGATGTGATATATTTGGGAGAAATGTGGCATGTCTGGAAGAAAATGTCCTGTTTTGGGGATAAAACAGGTATTTGTGGGAGAAAAGGTCCTATTTGAAGGGGGAACCGTGGTATTTCTTGGAGGAGATGTGATCTATTTGGGAGAAATGTGGCATTTCTGGAAGAAACTGTCCTCTTTTGGGGATAAAACAGGTTCTTGTGGGTGAAAAGGTCCTATTTGAAGGGGGAAACGTGGTACTTCTTGGAGAAGACGTGATATGTTTGGGTGAAATGTGGCATTTCTGGAAGAAACTGTTCTATTTTGGGGATAAAAGAGGTATTTGTGGGTGATAAGGTCCTATTTGAAGGGGGAAAGCTGGTATTTCTTGGAGAAGATGTGATATATTTGGGAGAAATGTGGCATGTCTGGAAGAAAATGTCCTATTTGGGGGGGAAAGCTGGTATTTGTGGGAGAAAAGGTCCTCTTTCAGGAGGAATCCTGGTATTTCTTGGAGAAGATGTGATCTATTTGGGAGAAATCTGGCATTTCTGGCAGAAACTGTCCTCTTTTGGGGATAAAAGATGTATTTGTGGGTGAAAAGGTCCTATTTGAAGGGGGAAAGCTGGTATTTCTTGGAGAAGATGTGATATATTTGGGAGAAATCTGGCATTTCTGAAAGAATATGTCCAATTTGAGGGATAAAACAGGTATTTGTGGTTGAAAAGGTCCTATTTGAAGGGGGAAACCTGGTATTTCTTGGAGAAGATGTGATATATTTGGGAGAAATGTGGCATGTCTGGAAGAAACTGTCCTATTTTGGGGATAAAAGAGGTATTTGTGGGTGAAAAGGTCCTATTTGAAGGGGGAAACCTGTTATTTCTTGGAGAAGATGTGATCTATTTTGGAGAAATGTGGCATTTCTGGAAGAAACTGTCCTCTTTTGGGGATAAAACAGGTATTTGTGGGTGAAAATTTCATATTTGAAGGGGGAAACCTGGTATTTCTTGGAGAAGATGTGATATATTTGGGAGAAATGTGGCATTTCTGGAAGAAACTGTCCTCTTTTGGGGATAAAAGAGGTATTTGTGGGTGACAAGGTCCTATTTGAAGGGGGAAACCTGGTATTTCTTGGAGAAGATGTGATATGTTTGGGAGAAATGTGGCCTTTCTGGCAGAAACTGTCCTCTTTTGGGGATAAAAGAGGTATTTGTGGGTGAAAAGGTCCTATTTGAAGGGGGAAACCTGGTATTTCTTGGAGAAGATGTGATCTATTTGGGAGAAATGTGGCATTTCTGGAAGAAAATGTCCAATTTGGGGGGAGAAGGCTGGTAGTTTTCGGTGAGAAGGTCCTATTTCAGGAGGAATCCTGGTATTTCTTGGAGAAGATGTGATATATTTGGGAGAAATGTGGCATTTCTGGAAGAAAATGTCCAATTTGGGGGGAGAAGGCTGGTAGTTTTGGGTGAGAAGGTCCTCTTTCAGGAGGAATCCTGGCATTTCTTGGAGAAGATGTGATATATTTGGGAGAAATGTGGCCTTTCCGGAAGAAACTGTCCTCTTTTGCGGATAAAAGAGGTATTTGTGGGTGAAAAGGTCCTATTTGAAGGGGGAAACATGGTATTTCTTGGAGAAGATGTGATATATTTGGGAGAAATGTGGCATTTCTGGAAGAAACTGTCCTATTTTGGGGATAAAAGAGGTATTAGTGGTTGAAAAGGTCCTATTTGAAGGGGGAAAGCTGGTATTTCTTGGAGAAGATGTGATCTATTTGGGAGAAATGAGGCATTTCTGGAAGAAACTGTCCTCTTTTGGGGATAAAAGAGGTATTTGTGGGTGAAAAGGTCCTATTTGAAGGGGGAAAGCTGGTATTTCTTGGAGAAGATGTGATATATTTGGGAGAAATGTGGCATTTCTGGAAGAAACTGTCCTCTTTTGGGGATAAAACAGGTATTTGTGGGTGAAAAGGTCCTATTTGAAGGGGGAAACGTGGTATTTCTTGGAGAAGATGTGATATATTTGGGAGAAATGTGGCATTTCTGGAAGAAACTGTCCTCTTATGGGGATAGAACAGGTATTTGTGGGTGAAAAGGTCCTATTTGAAGGGGGAAAGCTGGTATTTCTTGGAGAAGATGTGATCTATTTGGGAGAAATGTGGCATGTCAGGAAGAAACTGTCCTATTTTGGGGATAAAAGAGGTATTAGTGGTTGAAAAGGTCCTATTTGAAGGGGGAAAGCTGGTATTTCTTGGAGAAGATGTGATCTATTTGGGAGAAATGTGGCCTTTCTGGAAGAAAATGTCCAATTTGGGGGGAGAAGGCTGGTAGTTTTCGGTGAGAAGGTCCTATTTCAGGAGGAATCCTGGTATTTCTTGGAGAAGATGTGATATATTTTGGAGAAATGTGGCATTTCTGGAAGAAAATGTCCAATTTGGGGGGAGAAGGCTGGTAGTTTTGGGTGAGAAGGTCCTCTTTCAGGAGGAATCCAGGCATTTCTTGGAGAAGATGTGATATATTTGGGAGAAATGTGGCCTTTCCGGAAGAAACTGTCCTCTTTTGGGGATAAAAGAGGTATTAGTGGTTGAAAAGTTCCTATTTGAAGAGGGAAAGCTGGTATTTCTTGGAGAAGATGTGATATATTTGGGAGAAATGTGGCATGTCTGGCAGAAACTGTCCTCTTTTGGGCATAAAACAGGTATTTGTGGTTGAAAAGGTCCTATTTGAAGGGGGAAACGTGGTATTTCTTGGAGAAGATGTGATATATTTGGGAGAAATGTGGCATTTCTGGAAGAAACTGTCCTCTTTTGGGGATAAAAGAGGTATTTGTGGGTGAAAAGGTCCTATTTGAAGGGGGAAACCTGGTATTTCTTGGAGAAGATGTGATCTATTTGGGAGAAATGTGGCATTTCTGGAAGAAACTGTCCTATTTGGGGGGAGAAGCCTGGTATTAGTGGGTGAGAAGGTCCTATTTCAGGAGGAATCCTGGTATTTCTTGGAGAAGATGTGATATATTTGGGAGAAATGTGGCAGTTCTGGAAGAAACTGTCCTATTTTGGGGATAAAACAGGTATTTGTGTTTGAAAAGGTCCTATTTGAAGGGGGAAAGCTGTTATTTCTTGGAGAAGAAGTGATATATTTGGGAGAAATGTGGCATTTCTGGAAGAAACTGTCCTGTTTTGGGGATAAAACAGGTATTTGTGGGTGAAAAGGTCCTATTTGAAGGGGGAAAGCTGGTATTTCTTGGAGAAGATGTGATATATTTGGGAGAAATGTGGCATGTCTGGAAGAAACTCTCCTCTTTTGGGGATAAAAAGGTATTTGTGGGTGAAAAGGTCCTATTTGAAGGGGGAAACCTTGTATTTCTTGGAGAAGATGTGATATATTTGGGAGAAATGTGGCATTTCTGGAAGAAACTGTCCTATTTTAGGGATAAAAGAGGTATTTGTGGGTGAAAAGGTCCTATTTGAAGGGGGAAACCTGGTATTTCTTGGAGAAGATGTGATAGATTTGGGAGTAATGTGGCATTTCTGGTAGAAACTGTCCTCTTTTGGGGATAAAAGAGGTTTTAGTGGGTGAAAAGTTCCTATTTCAGGAGGAATCCCGGTATTTCTTGGAGGAGATGTGATATGTTTGGGAGAAATGTGGCATGTCTGGAAGAAACTGTGCTATTTTGGGGAGAAAAGAGGTATTTGTGGGTGAAAAGGACCTATTTGAAGGGGGAATCGTGGTATTTCTTGGAGAAGATGTGATATATTTGGGAGAAATGTGGCATTTCTGGAAGAAACTGTCCTCTTTTGGAGATAAAAGAGGTATTTGTGGGTGATAAGGTCCTATTTGAAGGGGGAACCCTGGTATTTCTTGGAGAAGATGTGATATATTTGGGAGAAATGTGGCATGTCTGCAAGAAGCTGTCCTCTTTTGGGGATAAAACAGGTATTTGTGGGAGAAAAGGTCCGATTTGAAGGGGGAAAGCTGGTATTTCTTGGAGAAGATGTGATCTATTTGGGAGCAATGTGGCATGTCTGGAAGAAAATGACCAATTTGGGGGGAGAAGGCTGGTAGTTTTCGGTGAGAAGGTCCTATTTCAGGAGGAATCCTGGTATTTCTTGGAGAAGATGTGATCTATTTGGGAGAAATGTGGCATTTCTGGAAGAAAATGTCCAATTTGGGGGGAGAAGGCTGGTAGTTTTGGGTGAGAAGGTCCTATTTCAGGAGGAATCCTGGCATTTCTTGGAGAAGATGTGATATATTTGGGAGAAATGTGGCCTTTCCGGAAGAAACTGTCCTCTTTTGGGGATAAAAGAGGTATTAGTGGTTGAAAAGGTCCTATTTGAAGGGGGAAACCTGGTATTTCTTGGAGAAGATGAGATATATTTGGGAGAAATGTGGCATTTCTGGAAGAAACTGTCCTCTTTTGGGGATAAAAGAGGTATTTCATGGAGAAGAGATCCTAATTCAAGGGGGAAACCTGGTATTTCTTGGTGAAGATGTGATATATTTGGGAGAAATGAGGCATTTCTGGAAGAAAATGTCCAATTTGTGGGCAGAAGGCTGGTAGTTGTGGGTGAGAAGGTCCTATTTCAGGAGGAATCCTGGTATTTCTTGGAGAAGATGTGATATATTAGGGAGAAATGTGGCATTTCTGGAAGAATATGTCCAATTTGATGGATAAACGAGGTATTTGTGGGAGAAAAGGTCCTATTTGAAGGGGGAATCCTGGTATTTCTTGGAGAAGATGTGATATATTTGGGAGAAATGTGGCCATTATGGATGAAACTGTCCTATTTTGGGGATAAAAGAGGTATTTGTGGGTGAGAAGGTCCTATTTGAAGGGGGAAACCTGGTATTTCTTGGAGAAGATGTGATATATTTGGGAAAAATGTGGCATTTCTGGAAGAAACTGTCCTCTTTTGGGGGGTTAAAAGAGGTATTTGTGAGTGAAAAGGTCCTATTTGAAGGGGGAAACCTGGTATTTCTTGGAGAAGATGTGATATATTTGGGAGAAATGTGGCATGTCTGGAAGAAACTGTCCTCTTTGGGGATAAAAGAGGTATTTGTGGGTGAAAAGGTCCTATTTGAAGGGGGAAAGCTGGTATTTCTTGGAGAAGATGTGATCTATTTGGGAGAAATGTGGCATTTCTGGAAGAAACTGTCCTCTTTTGTGGATAAAAGAGGTATTTGTGGGTGAAAAGGTCCTATTTGAAGGGGGAAACGTGGTATTTCTTGGAGAAGATGTGATATATTTGGGAGAAATGTGGCATTTCTGGAAGAAAGTGTCCTGTTTTGGGGATATAAGAGGTATTTGTGGGTGAAAAGTTCCTATTTGAAGGGGGAACCCTGGTATTTCTTGGGGAAGATGTGATATGTTGGGGAGAAATGTGGCATTTCTGGAAGAAACTGTCCTCTTTAGGGGATAAAAGAGGTATTAGTGGTTGAAAAGGTCCTATTTGAAGGGGGAAACCTGGTATTTCTTGCAGAAGATGTGATCTGTTTGGGAGAAATCTGGCATTTCTGGAAGATACTGTCCTATTTGGGGGGAGAAGGCTGGTATTTGTGGGAGAAGAGGTCCTATTTCAGGAGGAATCCTGGTATTTCTTGGAGAAGATGTGATATATTTGGGAGAAATGTGGCATTTCTGGAAGAAACTGTCCTCTTTTGGGGATAAAAGAGGTATTTGTGGGTGAAAAGGTCGTATTTGAAGGGGGAAACGTGGTATTTCTTGGAGAAGATGTGATCTATTTGGGAGAAATGTGGTATTTCTGGAAGAAAGTGTCCTCTTTTGGGGATAAAAGAGGTATTTGTGGGTGAACAGGTCTTATTTCAAGGGGGAAACCTGGTATTTCTTGGAGAAGATGTGATATATTTGGGAGAAATGTGGCATGTCCGGAAGAAACTGTCCTCTTTTGGGGATAAAAGATGTATTTGTGGGTGAAAAGGTCATATTTGAAGGGGGAAAAGTGGTATTTCTTGGAGAAGATGTGGTATATTTGGGAGAAATGTGGCATTTCTGGAAGAAACGGTCCTCTTTTGGGGATAAAAGAGGTATTTGTGGGTGAAAAGGTCCTATTTGAAGGGGGAAACCTGTTATTTCTTGGAGAAGATGTGATATGTTTGGGAGAAATGTGGCATGTCTGGAAGAAACTGTCCTATTTTGGGGATAAAAGAGGTATTTGTGGGTGAAAAGGTCCTATTTGAAGGGGAAACCTGGTATTTCTTGGAGAAGATGTGATATATTTGGGAGAAATGTGGAATTCCTGGAAGAAACTGTCCTATTTTGGGGATAAAAGAGGTATTTGTGGGTGAAAAGGTCCTATTTGAAGGGGGAAACGTGGTATTTCTTGGAGAAGATGTGATATATTTTGGTGAAATCTGGCATTTCTGGAAGAAACTGTCCTCTTTTGGGGATAAAACAGGTATTTGTGGGTGAAAAGGTCCTATTTCCAGGGGAAAACCTGGTATTTCTTGGAGAAGCTGTGATATATTTGGGAGAAATGTGGCATGTCTGGAAGAAAATGTCCTATTTGGCGGGAGAAGGGTGGTATTTGTGGGAGAAAAGTTCCTATTTCAGGAGGAATCCTGGTATTTCTTGGAGGAGATGTGATATGTTTGGGAGAAATGTGGCATTTCTGGAAGAAACTGTCCTCTTTTGGGGTTAAAACAGGTATTTGTGGGTTAAAAGGACCTATTTGAAGGGGGAAACCTGGTATTTCTTGGAGAAGATGTGATATATTTGGGAGAAATGTGGCATGTCTGGAAGAAACTGTCCTCTTTTGGGGATAAAAGAGGTATTAGTGGGTGAAAAGGTCCTATTTGAAGGGGGAAACCTGGTATTTCTTGGAGAAGTTGTGATATATTTGGGAGAAATGTGGCATTTCTGGAAGAAAGTGTCCTGTTTTGGGGATAAAACAGGTATTTGTGGGAGAAAAGGTCCTATTTGAAGGGGGAAAGCTGGTATTTCTTGAAGGAGATGTGATATATTTGGGAGAAATGTGGCATGTCTGGAAGAAACTGTCCTCTTTTGGGGATAAAAGAGGTATTTGTGGGTGAAAAGGTACTATTTGAAGGGGGAAACGTGGTATCTCTTGGAGAAGATGTGATCTATTTGGGAGAAATGTGGCATGTCAGGAAGAAACTGTCCTATTTTGGGGGAGAAGCCTGCTATTAGTGGGTGAAAAGGTCCTATTTGAAGGGGGAAAGCTGGTATTTCTTGGAGAAGATGTGATCTATTTGGGAGAAATGTGGCATGTCTGGAAGAAACTGTCCTATTTTGGGGATAAAAGAGGTATTTGTGGGTGAAAAGGTCCTATTTGAAGGGGGAAACCTGGTATTTCTTGGAGAAGATGTGATATATTTGGGAGAAATGTGGCATGTCAGGAAGAAACTGTCCTATTTGAGGGGTAAAGAGGTATTTGTGGGTGAAAAGGTCCTATTTGAAGGGGGAAAGCTGGTATTTCTTGGAGAAGATGTGATATATTTGGGAGAAATGTGGCCTTTCTGGAAGAAAATGTCCAATTTGGGGAGAGAAGGCTGGTAGTTTTGGGTGAGAATGTCCTCTTTCAGGAGGAATCCTGGCATTTCTTGGAGAAGATGTGATATATTTGGGAGAAATGTGGCATGTCTGGAAGAAACTGTCCTATTTTGGGGATAAAAGAGGTATTAGTGGGTGAAAAGGTCCTATTTGAAGGGGGAAAGCTGGTATTTCTTGGAGAAGATGTGATATATTTGGGAGAAATGTGGCATTTCTGGTAGAAACTGTCCTCTTTTGGGGATAAAAGAGGTATTTGTGGGAGAAAAGGTCCTATTTGAAGGGGGAACCCTGGTATTTCTTGGAGAAGATGTGATATATTTGGGAGAAATGTGGCATGTCTGGAAAAAACTGTCCTCTTTTGGGGATAAAAGAGTTATTTTTGGTTAAAAAGTCCTATTTGAAGGGGGAAACCTGGTATTTCTTGGAGAAGATGTGATATATTTGGGAGAAATGTGGCATTTCTGGTAGAAAATGTCCTCTTTTGGGGATAAAAGAGGTATTTCATGGAGGAAAGGTCCTAATTCAAGGGGTTAACCTGGTATTTCTTGGAGGAGTTGTGATATATTTGGGAGAAATGTGCCATTTCTGGAAGAAACTGTCCAATTTTGGGGATAAAAGAGGTATTTGTGGGAGAAAAGGTCCTATTTGAAGGGGGAACCCTGGTATTTCTTGGAGAAGATGTGATCTATTTGGGAGAAATGTGGCATTTCTGGAAGAAACTGTCCTATTTTGAGGATAAAAGAGGTATTTGTGGGTGAAAAGGTCCTATTTGAAGGGGGAAACGTGGTATTTCTTGGAGAAGATGTGATATATTTGGGAGAAATGTGGCATTTCTGGAAGAAACTGTCCTATTTTGGGGATAAAGCAGGTATTTGTGGGTGAAAAGGTCCTATTTGAAGGGGGAAACCTGGTATTTCTTGGAGAAGATGTGATATGTTTGGGAGAAATGTGGCATTTCTGGAAGAAACTGTCCACTTATGGGGATAAAAGAGGTATTTGCGGGTGAAAAGGTCCTATTTGAAGGGGGAAAACCTGGTATTTCTTGGAGAAGATGTGATATATTTGGGAGAAATGTGGCATTTCTGGAAGAAACTGTCCTCTTTTGGGGATAAAAGAGGTATTTGTGGGTGAAAAGGTCCTATTTGAAGGGGGAAACCTGGTATTTCTTGGAGAAGATGTGATATATTTGGGAGAAATGTGGCATTTCTGGAAGAAACTGTCCTATTTTAGGGATCAAACAGGTATTTGTGGGTGAAAAGTTCCTATTTGAAGGGGGAAACCTGCTATTTCTTGGAGAAGATGTGATGTATTTGGGAGAAATCTTGCATTTCTGGAAGAAACTGTCCTATTTTGGAGATAATAGAGGTATTTGTGGGTGAAAAGGTCCTATTTGAAGGGGGAAACCTGGTATTTCTTGGAGAAGATGTGATATATTTGGGAGAAATGTGGCATGTCTGGAAGAAACTGTCCTATTTTGGGGTTAGAACAGGTATTTGTGGGTGAAAAGGTCCTATTTGAAGGGGGAAACCTGGTATTTCTTGGAGAAGATGTGATATATTTGGGAGAAATCAGGCATTTCTGGAAGGAACTGTCCTCTTTTGGTGATAAAAGAATTTTTCTTGGGAGAAAAGGTCCTATTTGAAGGGGGAAACCTGGTATTTCTTGGAGAAGATGTGATATGTTCGGGAGAAATGTGGCCTTTCTGGCAGAAACTGTCCTCTTTTGGGGATATAACAGGTATTTGTGGGTGAAAAGGTCCTATTTGAAGGGGGAAACCTGGTATTTCTTGGAGAAGATGTGATATATTTGGGAGAAATGTGGCATGTCTGGAAGAAACTGTTCAATTTTGTGGATAAAAGAGGTATTTGTGGGTGAAAAGGTCCTATTTGAAGGGGGAAACGTGGTATTTCTTGGAGAAGATGTGATATATTTGGGAGAAATGTGGCATTTCTGGAAGAAACTGTGCTATTTTGGGGATAAAACAGGTATTTGTGGGAGAAAAGGTCCTATGTCAAGGGGTAAAGCTGGATGTTCTTGCATGAGATGTGATATATTTGGGAGAAATGCGGCATTTCTGGAAGAAACTGTCGTATTTTGGGGATAAAAGAGGTATTTGTGGGTGAAAAGGTCCTATTTGAAGGGGGAAACCTGGTATTTCTTGGAGAAGATGTGATATGTTCGGGAGAAATGTGGCCTTTCTGGCAGAAACTGTCCTCTTTTGGGGATATAACAGGTATTTGTGGGTGAAAAGGTCCTATTTGAAGGGGGAAACCTGGTATTTCTTGGAGAAGATGTGATATGTTTGGGAGAAATGTGGCATGTCTGGAAGAAACTGTCCTCTTTTGGGGGGAATAGGCTGGTTTTTGTGGGAGAAAAGGTACTATTTCAGGAGATATCCTGGTATTTCTTGGAGGAGATGTGATATGTTTGGGAGAAATGTGGCATTTCTGGATTAAACTGTCATATTTTGGGGATAAAAGAGGTATTATTGGGAGAAAAGGTCATATTTGAAGGGGGAAAGCTGGTATTTCTTGGAGAAGATGTGATATATTTGGGAGAAATGTGGCCTTTCTGGAAGAAACTGTCGTATTTGAGTGATAAAAGAGGTATTTGTGGGTTAAAAGGTCCTATATGAAGGGGGAAAGCTGGTAGTTTTACCTCTTTTATCCCCAAAATAGAACAGTTTCTTCCAGAAATTCCAGATTTCTCCCTAATATATCACTTCTTCTCCAAGAAATACCAGCTTTCCCCCTTCAAATAGGACCGTTTCACCCACAAATACCTCTTTTATCCCCAAAAGAGGACAGTTTCTACCAGACATGCCACATTTCTCCCAAATATATCACATCTTCTCCAAGAAATACCAGGTTTCCCCCTTCAAATAGGACCTTTTCACCCACAAATACCTCTTTGATCCCCAAAATACGACAGTTTCTTCCAGAAATGCCACATTTCTCCCAAATAGATCACATCTTCTCCAAGAAATACCAGGTTTCCCCCTTCAAATAGGACCTTCTCACCCACAAATACCTCTTTTATCCCCAAAAGAGGACAGTTTCTTCCAGAAAGGCCACACTTCTCCCAAATATATCACATCTTCTCCAAGAAATACCACGTTTCCCCCTTGTAATAAGACCATTTCACCCACAAATACCTCTTTTATCCCCAAAAGAGGACAGTTTCTTCCAGAAATGCCACATTTCTCCCAAATATATCACATCTTCTCCAAGAAATACCAGGTTTCCCCCTTCAAATAGGACCTTTTCACCCACAAATACCTCTTTTATCCCCAATAGAGGACAGTTTCTTCCAGACATGCCACATTTCTCTCAAATATATCACATCTTCTCCAAGAAATACCAGCTTTCCCCCTTCAAATATGACCTTTTCACCCACAAATACCTCTTTTATCCCCAAAAGAGGACAGTTTCTTCCAGACATGCCACATTTCTCCCAAATATATCACATCTTCTCCAAGAAATACCAGGTTTCCCCCTTGAAACAGGACCTTTTCACCCACAAATACCTGTTTTATCCCCAAAATAGGACAGTTTCTTCCAGAAATGCCACATTTCTCCCAAACATATCACATCTTCTCCAAGAAATACCAGGTTTCCCCCTTCAAATAGGACCTTTTCACCCACAAAAAATTCCTTTATCCAAAAAGAGGACAGTTTCTGCCAGAAATGCCACATATCTCCCAAATATATCACATCTTCTCCAAGAAATACCAGGATTCCTCCTGAAATAGGACCTTTTCAACCACAAATACCTGTATTATCCCTCAAATAGGACATTTTCTTCCAGAAATGCCACATTTCTCCCAAATATATCACATCTTCTCCAAGAAATACCAGGTTTTCCCCTGGAAATAGGAACTTTTAACCCACAAATACCTGTTCTATCCCCATAAGAGGACAGTTTCTTCCAGAAATGCCACATTTCTCCCAAACATATCACATCTTCTCCAAGAAATAACAGCTTTCCCCCTTCAAATAGGGCCTTTTCCCCAAAAAGCCTCTTTTATCCCCAAAAGAGGACAGTTTCTTCCAGGAATGCCAGATTTCTCCCAAATATACCACATCTTCTCCAAGAAATACCAGGTTTCCCCCTTCAAATAGGACCTTTTCACCCACAAATACCTGTTTCATCCCCAAAAGAGGACAGTTTCTTCCAGAAATGCCAGATTTCTCCCAAATATATCACATCTTCTCAAAGAAATACCAGGTTTCCCCCTTCAAATAGGACCTTTTCACCCACAAATACCTCTTTTATCCCCAACATAAGACAGTTTCTTCCAGACATGCCACATTTCTCCCAAATAGATCACATCTTCTCATAGAATTACCAGCTTTCCCCCTTCAAATTGGAACTTTTCACCCACAAATACCTGTTTTATCCCCAAAAGAGGACAGTTTCTGCCAGAAATGCCATATTTCTCCCAAACATAACACATCATCTCCAAGAAATACCAGGTTTCCCCCTTCAAATAGGACCTTTTCAACCACAAATACCTCTTTTATCCCCAAAAGAGGACAGTTTCTGCCAGAAAGGCCACATTTCTCCCAAACATATCACATCTCCTCCAAGAAATACCAGGATTCCTCCTGAAATAGGAACTTTTCTTCCTCAAATACCACCCTTCTCCCCCCAAATAGGACATTTTCTTCCAGACATGCCACATTTCTCCCAAATATATCACATCTTCTCCAAGAAATACCACGTTTCCCCCTTCAAATAGGACCTTCTCACCCACAAATACCTCTTTTATCCCCAGAAGAGGACAGTTTCTTCCAGAAATGCCACATTTATACCTAACATATCACACCTTCTCCAAGAAATACCAGGTTTCCCCCTTGAAATAGGACCTTTTCTCCCACAAATACCTGCTTTATCCCCAAAATAGGACAGTTTCTTCCAGAAATGCCACATTTCTCCCAAATATATCACATCTTCTCCATGAAATACCACGTTTCCCCCTTCAAATAGGACCTTTTCACCCACAAATAACTCTTCTATCCCCAAAAGAGGACAGTTTTTTCCAGACATGCCGCATTTCTCCCAAATATATCACATCTTCTCCAAGAAATACCACGTTTCCCCCTTCAAATAGGACCTTTTCTCCCACAAATACCTCTTTTATCCCTCAAATTGGACATTTACTTCCAGAAATACCACATTTCTCCCAAATATATCACAACTCCTCCAAGAAATACCAGGTTTCCCCCTTGAATTAGGACCTTTTCTCCATGAAATACCTCTTTTATCCCCAAAAGAGGACAGTTTCTTCCAGACATGTCACATTTCTCCCAAATATATCACATCTTCTCCAAGAAATACCAGGTTTCCCCCTTCGAATAGGACCTTATCACCCACAAATACCACTTTTCTCCCCAAAATAGGACAGTTTCTGCCAGAAATGACAGATTTCTCCCAAACATATCACATCTTCTCCAAGAAATACCACGTTTCCCCCTTCAAATAGGACCTTTTCACCCACAAAAAATTCTTTTATCCAAAAAGAGGACAGTTTCTGCCAGACATGCCACATTTCTCCCAAATATATCACATCTTCTCCAAGAAATACCACGTTTCCCCCTTCAAATAGGAACTTTTCAACCACAAATACCTGTATTATCCCTCAAATAGGACATTTTCTTCCAGAAATGCCACATTTCTCCCAAATAGATCACATCTTCTCCAAGAAATACCAGGATTCCTCCTGAAAGAGGACCTTTTCTCCCAAAAATACCAGCCTTCTCCCCCCAAACAGGACAGTTTCTTCCAGAAATGCCACATTTCTCCCAAACATATCACATCTTCTCCAAGAAATACCACGTTTCCCCTTCAAATAGGACCTTTTCACCCACAAATACCTCTTTTATCCCCAAAATAGGACAGTTTCTTCCAGAAAGGCCACATTTCTCCCAAATATATCACATCTCCTCCAAGAAATACCAGGTTTCCCTCTTCAAATAGGACCTTTTCTCCCACAAATACCTGTTTTATCCCCAAAAGAGGACAGTTTCTTCCAGGAATGCCACATTTCTCCCAAATATATCACATCTTCTCAAAGAAATACCAGGTTTCCCCCTTCAAATAGGACCTTTTCTCCCACAAATACCTCTTTTATCCCTAAAAGAGGGCAGTTTCTGCCAGAAAGGCCACATTTCTCCCAAACATATCACATCTCCTCCAAGAAATACCAGGATTCCTCCTGAAATAGGAACTTTTCTTCCTCAAATACCACCCTTCTCCCCCCAAATAGGACATTTTCTTCCAGACATGCCACATTTCTCCCAAATATATCACATCTTCTCCAAGAAATGCCACGTTTCCCCCTTCAAATAGGACCTTCTCACCCACAAATACCTCTTTTATCCCCAGAAGAGGACAGTTTCTTCCAGAAATGCCACATTTATACCAAACATATCACACCTTCTCCAAGAAATACCACGTTTCCCCCTTCAAATAGGACCTTTTCACCCACAAATACCTGCTTTATCCCCAAAAGAGGACAGTTTATTCCAGAAATGCCACATTTCTCCCAAATATATCACATCTTCTCCAAGAAATACCAGGTTTCCCCCTTCAAATAGGACCTTGTCACCCACAAATACCTCTTTTATCCCCAAAAGAGGACAGTTTCTGCCAGAAAGGCCACATTTCTCCCAAACATATCACATCTCCTCCAAGAAATACCAGGATTCCTCCTGATATAGGAACTTTTCTTCCTCAAATACCACCCTTCTCCCCCCAAATAGGACATTTTCTTCCAGACATGCCACATTTCTCCCAAATATATCACATCTTCTCCAAGAAATACCACGTTTCCCCCTTCAAATAGGACCTTCTCACCCACAAATACCTCTTTTATCCCCAGAAGAGGACAGTTTCTTCCAGAAATGCCACATTTATACCTAACATATCACACCTTCTCCAAGAAATACCAGGTTTCCCCCTTGAAATAGGACCTTTTCTCCCACAAATACCTGCTTTATCCCCAAAATAGGACTGTTTCTTCCAGAAATGCCACATTTCTCCCAAATATATCACATCTTCTCCATGAAATACCACGTTTCCCCCTTCAAATAGGACCTTTTCACCCACAAATAACTCTTCTATCCCCAAAAGAGGACAGTTTTTTCCAGACATGCCGCATTTCTCCCAAATATATCACATCTTCTCCAAGAAATACCACGTTTCCCCCTTCAAATAGGACCTTTTCACCCACAAATACCTCTTTTATCCCTCAAATTGGACATTTACTTCCAGAAATACCACATTTCTCCCAAATATATCACAACTCCTCCAAGAAATACCAGGTTTCCCCTTGAATTAGGACCTTTTCTCCATGAAATACCTCTTTTATCCCCAAAAGAGGACAGTTTCTTCCAGACATGCCACATTTCTCCCAAATATATCACATCTTCTCCAAGAAATACCAGGTTTCCCCCTTCGAATAGGACCTTATCACCCACAAATACCACTTTTCTCCCCAAAATAGGACAGTTTCTGCCAGAAATGACAGATTTCTCCCAAACATATCACATCTTCTCCAAGAAATACCACGTTTCCCCCTTCAAATAGGACCTTTTCACCCACAAAAAATTCTTTTATCCAAAAAGAGGACAGTTTCTGCCAGAAATGCCACATTTCTCCCAAATATATCACATCTTCTCCAAGAAATACCACGTTTCCCCCTTCAAATAGGAACTTTTCAACCACAAATACCTGTATTATCCCTCAAATAGGACATTTTCTTCCAGAAATGCCACATTTCTCCCAAATAGATCACATCTTCTCCAAGAAATACCAGGATTCCTCCTGAAAGAGGACCTTTTCTCCCAAAAATACCAGCCTTCTCCCCCCAAACAGGACAGTTTCTTCCAGAAATGCCACATTTCTCCCAAACATATCACATCTTCTCCAAGAAATACCACGTTTCCCCCTTCAAATAGGACCTTTTCACCCACAAATACCTCTTTTATCCCCAAAATAGGACAGTTTCTTCCAGAAAGGCCACATTTCTCCCAAATATATCACATCTCCTCCAAGAAATACCAGGTTTCCCCCTTCAAATAGGACCTTTTCTCCCACAAATTCCTGTTTTATCCCCAAAAGAGGACAGTTTCTTCGAGAAATGCCATATTTCTCCAAACATAACACATCTTCTCCAAGAAATACCAGGATTCCTCCTGAAATAGGATCTTCTCACCGAAAACTACCAGCCTTCTCCCCCAAATGGGACTTTTTCTTCCAGATGGCCACATTTCTCCCAAATATATCACATCTTCTCCAAGAAATACCAGCTTTCCCCCTTCTAATAGGACCTTTTCACCCAAAAATACCTGTTTCATCCCCAAAAGAGGACAGTTTCTTCCAGAAATGCCACATTTCTCCCAAATATACCACATCTTCTCCAAGAAATTCCAGGTTTCCCCCTTCAAATAGGACCTTTTCTCCAACAAATACCTGTTCTATCCCCAAAATAGGACAGTTTCTTCCAGAAATGACACATTTCTCCCAAATATATCACATCTTCTCCAAGAAATACCAGGTTTTCCCCTGGAAATAGGACCTTTTCACCCACAAATACCTGTTCTATCCCCAAAAGAGGACAGTTTCCTCCAGACATGCCACATTTCTCCCAAATAGATCACATCTTCTCCAAGAAATACCAGGATTCCCCCTTCAAATAGGAAATTTTCACCCACAAATACCTCTTTTATCCCCAAAAGAGGACAGTTTCTTCCAGAAAGGCCACATTTCTCCGAAATATATCACATCTTCTCCAAGAAATACCAGGTTTCCCCCTTCAAATAGGACCTTATCTCCCACAAATACCTGTTTTATCCCCAAAACAGGACATTTTCTTCCAGACATGCCACATTTCTCCCAAATAGATCACATCTTCTCCAAGAAATACCAGCTTTCCCCCTTCAAATAGGACCTTTTCACCCACAAATACCTCTTTTATCCCCAAAAGAGGACAGTTTCTTCCAGAAATGCCACATTTCTCCCAAACATATCACATCTCCTTCAAGAAATACCAGGATTCCTCCTGAAATAGGAACTTTTCTCCCACAAATACCACCCTTCTCCCCCCAAATAGGACATTTTCTTCCAGACATGCCACATTTCTCCCAAATATATCACATCTTCTCCAAGAAATACCAGGTTTTCCCCTGGAAATAGGAACTTTTAACCCACAAATACCTGTTCTATCCCCATAAGAGGACAGTTTCTTCCAGAAATGCCACATTTCTCCCAAACATATCACATCTTCTCCAAGAAATAACAGCTTTCCCCCTTCAAATAGGGCCTTTTCCCCAAAAAGCCTCTTTTATCCCCAAAAGAGGACAGTTTCTTCCAGGAATGCCAGATTTCTCCGAAATATACCACATCTTCTCCAAGAAATACCAGGTTTCCCCCTTCAAATAGGACCTTTTCACCCACAAATACCTGTTTCATCCCCAAAAGAGGACAGTTTCTTCCAGAAATGCCAGATTTCTCCCAAATATACCACATCTTCTCCAAGAAATACCAGCTTTCCCCCTTCAAATAGAACCTTTCACCCACAAATACCTGTTTTATCCCCAAAAGAGGACAGTTTCTTCCAGAAATGCCACATTTCTCCCAAATAGATCACATCTTCTCCAAGAAATGCCACGTTTCCCCCTTCAAATAGGACCTTTTCACCCACAAATACCTCTTGTATCCCCAAAAGAGGACAGTTTCTTCAAGTAATGCCACATTTCTCCCAAATATATCACATCTTCTCCAAGAAATACCAGGTTTCCCCCTTCAAATAGGACCTTTTCTCTCACAGATCCCTCTTTTATCCCCAAAAGAGGACAGTTTCTTGCAGAAATGCCACATTTCTCCCAAATATATCACATCTTCTCCAAGAAATACCAGCTTTCCCCCTTCAAATAGGACCTTTTCACCCACAAATACCTCTTGTATCCCCAAAAGAGGACAGTTTCTTCCTGACATGCAACATTTCTCCGAAATATATCACATCTTCTCCAAGAAATACCAGGTTTCCCCCTTCAAATAGGACCTTATCACCCACAAATACCTCTTTTATCCCCAAAAGAGGACAGTTTCTGCCAGAAAGGCCACATTTCTCCCAAATATATCACATCTTCTCCAAGAAATACCACGTTTCCCCCTTCAAATAGGACCTTTTCACCCACAAAAAATTCTTTTATCCCCAAAATAGGACAGTTTCTGCCAGAAATGCCTGATTTCTCCCAAATATATCACATCTTCTCCAAGAAATACCAGGTTTCCCCCTTCAAATAGGACCTTTTCACCCACAAATACCTCTTTATCCCTCAAATAGGACAGTTTCTTCCAGAAATGCCACATTTCTCCCAAATATATCACATCTTCTCCAAGAAATACCACGTTTCCCCCTTCAAATAGGACCTTTTCTCCCACAAATACCAGCCTTCTCCCCCCAAATAGGACAGTTTCTTCCAGAAAGGCCACATTTCTCCCAAACATATCACATCTTCTCCAAGAAATACCAGGTTTTCCCCTGGAAATAGGACCTTTTCACCCACAAATACCTCTTTTATCCCCAAAAGAGGACAGTTTCTTCCAGAAATGCCACATTTCTCCCAAACATATCACATCTTCTCCAAGAAATAACAGCTTTCCCCCTTCAAATAGGACCTTTTCTCCAAAAAGCCTCTTTTATCCCCAAAAGAGGACAGTTTCTTCCAGGAATGCCAGATTTCTCCGAAATATACCACATCTTCTCCAAGAAATACCAGGTTTCCCCCTTCAAATAGGACCTTTTCACCCACAAATACCTGTTTCATCCCCAAAAGAGCACAGTTTCTTCAAGTAATGCCACATTTCTCCCAAATATATCACATCTTCTCCAAGAAATACCAGCTTTCCCCCTTCAAATAGAACCTTTTCACCCACAAATACCTCTTTTATCCCCAAAAGAGGACAGTTTCTTGCAGAAATGCCACATTTCTCCCAAATATATCACATCTTCTCCAAGAAATACCACGTTTCCCCCTTCAAATAGGACCTTTTCACCCACAAATACCTCTTTTATCCCCAAAAGAGGACAGTTTCTTCCTGACATGCCACATTTCTCCGAAATATATCACATCTTCTCCAAGAAATACCAGGTTTCCCCCTTCAAATAGGACCTTCTCACCCACAAATACCACTTTTATCCCCAAAATAGGACAGTTTCTGCCAGAAAGGCCACATTTCTCCCAAACATATCACATATTCTCCAAGAAATACCACGTTTCCTCCTTCAAATAGGACCTTTTCACCCACAAAAAATTCTTTTATACCCAAAAGAGGGCAGTTTCTTCCAGACATGCCACATTTCTCCCAAATATATCACATCTTCTCTAAGAAATACCAGGTTTTCCCCTGGAAATAGGACCTTTTCACCCACAAATACCTGTTCTATCCCCATAAGAGGACAGTTTCTTCCAGAAATGCCACATTTCTCCCAAACATATCTCATCTTCTCCAAGAAATAACAGGTTTCCCCCTTCAAATAGGACCTTTTCACCCACAAATACCTCTTTTATCCCCAAAAGAGGACAGTTTCTTCCAGGAATGCCAGATTTCTCCGAAATATACCACATCTTCTCCAAGAAATACCAGGTTTCCCCCTTCAAATAGGACCTTTTCACCCACAAATACCTGTTTCATCCCCAAAAGAGGACAGTTTCTTCCAGAAATGCCACATTTCTCCCAAATATACCACATCTTCTCCAAGAAATACCAGCTTTCCCCCTTCAAATAGGACCTTTTCACCCACAAATACCTCTTTATCCCTCAAATAGGACAGTTTCTTCCAGAAATGCCACATTTCTCCCAAATATATCACATCTTCTCCAAGAAATACCACGTTTCCCCCTGGAAATAGGACCTTTTCTCCCACAAATACCTCTTTTCTCCCCCCAAATAGGACAGTTTCTTCCAGAAATGCCACATTTCTCCCAAACATATCACATCTTCTCCAAGAAATACCAGCTTTCCCCCTTCAAATAGGACCTTATCTCCCACAAATACCTGTTTTATCCCCAAAAGAGGACAGTTTCTTCCAGAAATGCCATATTTCTCCCAAACATATCACATCTTCTCCAAGAAATACCAGGTTTCCCCCTTCAAATAGGACCTTTTCTCCCACAAATACCTGTTTTATCCCCAAAAGAGGACAGTTTCTTCCAGAAATGGCACATTTCTCCCAAACATATCACATCTCCTCCAAGAAATACCAGGATTCCTCCTGAAATAGGAACTTTTCTCCCACAAATACCACCCTTCTCCCCCCAAATAGGACATTTTCTTCCAGACATGCCACATTTCTCCCAAATATATCACATCTTCTCTAAGAAATACCAGGTTTTCCCCTGGAAATAGGACCTTTTCACCCACAAATACCTGTTCTATCCCCATAAGAGGACAGTTTCTTCCAGAAATGCCACATTTCTCCCAAACATATCTCATCTTCTCCAAGAAATAACAGGTTTCCCCCTTCAAATAGGACCTTTTCACCCACAAATACCTGTTCTATCCCCAAAAGAGGACAGTTTCTTCCAGGAATGCCAGATTTCTCCGAAATATACCACATCTTCTCCAAGAAATACCAGGTTTCCCCCTTCAAATAGGACCTTTTCACCCACAAATACCTGTTTCATCCCCAAAAGAGGACAGTTTCTTCCAGAAATGCCACATTTCTCCCAAATATACCACATCTTCTCCAAGAAATACCAGCTTTCCCCCTTCAAATAGGACCTTTTCACCCACAAATACCTCTTTTATCCCCAAAATAGGACAGTTTCTTCCAGAAAGGCCACATTTCTCCCAAATATATCACATCTTCTCCAAGAAATAACAGGTTTCCCCCTTCAAATACAACGTTTTCACCCACAAATACCTGTTTTATCCCCAAAATACGACAGTTTCTTCCAGAAATGCCACATTTCTCCCAAATATATCACATCTTCTCCAAGATATACCAGGTTTCCCCCTTCAAATAGGACCTTTTCACCCACAAATACCTCTTTTATCCCCAAAAGAGGACAGTTTCTGCCAGAAATGGCACATTTCTCCCAAACATATCACGTCTCCTCCAAGAAATACCACGGTTCCTCCTGAAATAGGAACTTTTCTCCCACAAATACCACCCTTCTCACCCCAAATAGGACAGTTTCTTCCAGACATGCCACATTTCTCCCAAATATATCACATCTTCTCCAAGAAATACCAGGTTTCCCCCTTCAAATAGGACCTTATCACCCACAAATACCGTTTTTATCCCCAAAATAGGACAGTTTCTGTTAGAAAGGCCACATTTCTCCCAAACATATCACATCTTCTCCAAGAAATACCAGGTTTCCCCCTTCAAATAGGACCTCTTCACCCACAAAAAATTCTTTTATCCCCAAAATAGGACAGTTTCTTCCAGAAATGCCTGATTTCTCCCAAATATATCACATCTTCTCCAAGAAATACCAGGGTTCCCCCTTCAAATAGGACCTTTTCTCCCACAAATACCTCTTTTATCCCCAAAAGAGGACAGTTTCTTCCAGAAATGCCACATTTCTCCCAAATATATCACATCTTCTCCAAGAAATACCAGGGTTCCCCCTTCAAATAGGACCTTTTCACCCACAAATACCTGTTTAATCCCCAAAAGAGGACAGTTTCTTTTAGAAATGGCACATTTCACCCAAACATATCACATCTCCTCCAAGAAATACCAGGATTCCTCCTGAAATAGGAACTTTTCACCCACAATTACCACCCTTCTCCCCCCAAATAGGACATTTTCTTCCAGACATGCCACATTTCTCCCAAATAGATCACATCTTCTCCAAGAAATACCAGGTTTTCCCCTTCAAATAGGACCTTTTCACCCACACATACCTCTTTTATCCCCAAAAGAGGACATTTTCTTCCAGAAATGCCACATTTCTCCCAAATATATAACATCTTCTCCAAGAAATTCCAGGTTTCCCCCTTCAAATAGGACCTTTTCACCCACAAATAGATGTTTTGTCCCCAAAAGAGGACAGTTTCTTCCAGAAAGGCCAGATTTCTCCCAAATATATCACATCTTCTCCAAGAAATACCAGCTTTCCCTCTTCAAATAGGACCTTTTCACCCACAAATACCTCTTTTATCCCCAAAAGAGGACAGTTTCTTCCAGAAATGCCACATTTCTCCCAAATATATCACATCTCCAAGAAATACCAGGTTTCCTCCTGAAATAGGACCTTGTCACCCACAGATTCCTGTTTTATCCCTTTGTTCCGAGCGACTTTTCGTTTTGGTGTGTTTATCCGATGCTACACTTCAGCATTCTGTGACGAATAGAGTAGAAGAGAAAAGCCCCACTAATAAGGCAGCTAGAAGGTCCAGAAGCCTCACACATTGTGCTTTCAGGGAGGACGTTCCAGAAAGTCGAGAGTTGTGGCTTCTTTCCTGCGGAGATAAAAACCCCTGTTTTCAGGCAATGCAGGACGCTGAATTCGCACCTTCTCGGCATAGGAATACCGCTCCTTCGCTCTCGTTGCTCGAAAGCGGCACTCGCTCTGAACCGCTCCGGAGAGTCTGCAGTTGCTGTCCGGTCCATCGCGGTTCTGCCCGAGTGCCGCTTGCAGCCTTCAGCAGCGCTCTCGTTTCTCTCGGATGCCGGGAAAGAGCGACTTCAGCCGGATGCTTTGCTCCGACTAGTGAGCGGCTTCTTCTGCGCACATCGCAATGGAGAGCTTTTGACTTCTCCATGTGTCCATGCAGTATGCACTACGCTTCTCTCTCATTCTTATCCCTTCCTTCCGAGCGACATTTCGTTTAGGAGTGTTTATCCGATGCTACACTTCAGCATTCTGTGACGAATAGAGTAGAAGAGAACAGCCCCACTAATAAGGCAGGTAGGAGTTCGAGGAGCAACGCACGTAGTGCTTTCAGGGAGGACTTTCCAGAAAGTCGAGAGTTGTGGCTTCTATCCTGCGGAGAAAAAACCCCTGTTTTCAGGCAATGCAGGACGCTTAATTCGCTCGTTCACGGCATAGGAATGCCGCTCCTCCTCTCTCGTGGCTCGAAAGAGGCATTTGCGCTGAACCACACCGGACAGTCTGCAGTTGCAGACTACTGAATAGCCTGAAAACAGGGGGTTTTTTCTCGGCAGGAAAGAAGCCACAACTCTCGACTTTCTGGAACGTCCTCCCTGAAAGCACAACGTGTGTCGCTCCTCGAACGGCTAGCTGCCTTATTAGTGTGGTTTCCACATCTACTCTATTCGTCACAGAATGCTGAAGTGTAGCATCGGATAAACACTCCAAAACCAAATGTCGCTCGGAAAAAGGGATAAGAATGAGAGAGAAGCGTAGTGCATTCTGCATGGACACATGGAGAAGTCAGAAGCGCTCCATTGCGATGTGCGCAGAAGAAGCCGCTCACTCGTCGGAGCAAAGCATCCGGCTGAAGTCGCTCTTTCCCGGCATCCGAGAGAAACGAGAGCGCTGCTGAAGGCTGCAAGCGGCACTCGGGCAGAACCGCGATGGACCGGACAGCAACTGCAGACTCTCCGGAGCGGTTCAGAGCGAGTGCCGCTTTCGAGCAACGAGAGCGAAGGAGCGGTATTCCTATGCCGAGAAGGTGCGAATTCAGCGTCCTGCATTGCCTGAAAACAGGGGTTTTTATCTCCGCAGGAAAGAAGCCACAACTCTCGACTTTCTGGAACGTCCTCCCTGAAAGCACAATGTGTGTGGCTACTGGACCCTCTAGCTGCCTTATTAGTTGGGCTTTTCTCTTCTATTTATTCGTCACAGAATGCTGAAGTGTAGCATCGGATAAACACTCTAAAACGAAAAGTCGCTCGGAACAAAGGGATAAAACAGGAAACTGTGGGTGACAAGGTCCTATTTCAGGAGGAAACCTGGTATTTCTTGGAGATGTGATATATTTGGGAGAAATGTGGCATTTCTGGAAGAAACTGTCCTCTTTTGGGGATAAAAGAGGTATTTGTGGGTGAAAAGGTCCTATTTGAAGAGGGAAACCTGGTATTTCTTGGAGAAGATGTGATATATTTGGGAGAAATGTGGCATTTCTGGAAGAAACTGTCCTCTTTTGGGGATAAAACAGGTATTTGTGGGTGAAAAGGTCCTTTTGAAGGGGGAAAGCTGGTATTTCTTGGAGAAGATGTGATATATTTGGGAGAAATGTGGCATTTCTGGAAGAAACTGTCCTCTTTTGGGGATAAAACAGGTATTTGTGGGTGAAAAGGTCCTATTTGAAGGGGGAAAGCTGGTATTTCTTGGAGAAGATGTGATATATTTGGGAGAAATGTGGCATGTCTGGAAGAAGCTGTCCTATTTTGGGGATAAAAGAGGTATTTGTGGGTGAAAAGGTCCTATTTGAAGGGGGAAAGCTGGTATTTCTTGGAGAAGATGTGATATATTTGGGAGAAATGTGGCATGTCTGGAAGAAACTGTCCTCTTTTGGGGATAAAAGAGGTATTTCATGGAGAAAAGGTCCTATTTGAAGGGGGAAAGCTGGTATTTCTTGGAGAAGATGTGATATGTTTGGGAGAAATGTGGCATTTCTGGAAGAAACTGTCCTATTTTGGGGATAAAAGAGGTATTTGTGGGTGAAAAGGTCCTATTTGAAGGGGGAAACCTGGTATTTCTTGGAGAAGATGTGATATATTTGGGAGAAATGTGGCCTTTCTGGAAGAAACTGTCCTCTTTTGGGGATACAAGAGGTATTTGCGGGTGAAAAGGTGCTATTTCAAGGAGGAAACCTGGTATTTCTTGGAGAAGATGTGATATGTTTGGGAGAAATGTGGCATTTCTGGACGTAACTGTTCTATTTTGGGGATAAAAGAGGTATTTGTGGGTGATAAGGTCCTATTTGAAGGGGGAAACCTGGTATTTCTTGGAGAAGATGTGATCTATTTGGGAGAAATCTGGCATTTCTGGAAGAAACTGTCCTATTTGGGGGGAGAAGGGTGGTATTTGTGGGAGAAAAGGTCCTATTTCAGGAGGAATCCTGGTATTTCTTGGAGAAGATGTGATCTATTTGGGAGAAATGTGGCATTTCTGGAAGAAACTGTCCTCTTTGAGGGATAAAAGAGGTATTTGTGGGTGAAAAGGTCCTATTTCAGGAGGAATCCTGGTATTTCTTGGAGAAGATGTGATATATTTGGGAGAAATGTGGCATGTCTGGAAGAAAATGTCCTGTTTTCGGGATAAAACAGGAATTTGAGGGAGAAAAGGTCCTATTTGAATGGGGAACCGTGGTATTTCTTGGAGAAGATGTGATCTATTTGGGAGAAATGTGGCATTTCTGGAAGAAACTGTCCTCTTTTGGGGATAAAACAGGTACTTGTGGGTTAAAAGGTCCTATTTGAAGGGGGTATCCTGGTATTTCTTGGAGAAGATGTGATATGTTTGGGAGAAATGTGGCATTTCTTGAAGAAACTGTTCTATTTTGGGGATAAAAGTGGTATTTGTAGGTGAAAAGGTCCTACTTGAAGGGGGAAAGCTGGTATTTCTTGGAGAAGATGTGATATATTTGGGTGATATGTGGCATGTCTGGAAGAAACTGTCCTATTTGAGGGATAAAAGAGGTATTTGTGGGTGTGAAGGTCCTATTTCAGGAGGAATCGTGGCATTTCTTGGAGAAGATGTGATATATTTGGGAGAAATGTGGCATTTCTGGAAGAAACTGTCCTCTTTTGGGGATAAAAGAGGTATTTGTGGGTGAAAAGGTCCTATTTGAAGAGGGAAACCTGGTATTTCTTGGAGAAGATGTGATCTATTTGGGAGAAATGTGGCATTTCTGGAAGAAACTGTCCTCTTTTGGGGATAAAACAGGTATTTGTGGGTGAAAAGGTCCTTTTGAAGGGGGAAACCTGGTATTTCTTGGAGAAGATGTGATATATTTGGGAGAAATGTGGCATTTCTGGAAGAAACTGTCCTCTTTTGGGGATAAAAGAGGTATTTGTGGGTGAAAAGGTCCTATTTGAAGGGGGAAAGCTGGTATTTCTTGGAGAAGATGTGATCTATTTGGGAGAAATGTGGCATGTCTGGAAGAAGCTGTCCTATTTTGGGGATAAAAGAGGTATTTGTGGGTGAAAAGGTCCTATTTGAACGGGGAAAGCTGGTATTTCTTGGAGAAGATGTGATATATTTGGGAGAAATGTGGCATGTCTGGAAGAAACTGTCCTCTTTTGGGGATAAAAGAGGTATTTCATGGAGAAAAGGTCCTATTTGAAGGGGGAAAGCTGGTATTTCTTGGAGAAGATGTGATATGTTTGGGAGAAATGTGGCATTTCTGGAAGAAACTGTCCTATTTTGGGGATAAAAGAGGTATTTGTGGGTGAAAAGGTCCTATTTGAAGGGGGAAACCTGGTATTTCTTGGAGAAGATGTGATATATTTGGGAGAAATGTGGCATTTCTGGAAGAAACTGTCCTCTTTTGGGGATACAAGAGGTATTTGCGGGTGAAAAGGTCCTATTTCAAGGAGGAAACCTGGTATTTCTTGGAGAAGATGTGATATGTTTGGGAGAAATGTGGCATTTCTGGACGTAACTGTTCTATTTTGGGGATAAAAGAGGTATTTGTGGGTGATAAGGTCGTATTTGAAGGCGGAAAGCTGGTATTTCTTGGAGAAGATGTGATCTATTTGGGAGAAATCTGGCATTTCTGGAAGAAACTGTCCTATTTGGGGGGAGAAGGGTGGTATTTGTGGGAGAAAAGGTCCTATTTCAGGAGGAATCCTGGTATTTCTTGGAGAAGATGTGATCTATTTGGGAGAAATGTGGCATTTCTGGAAGAAACTGTCCTCTTTGAGGGATAAAAGAGGTATTTGTGGGTGAAAAGGTCCTATTTCAGGAGGAATCCTGGTATTTCTTGGAGAAGATGTGATATATTTGGGAGAAATGTGGCATGTCTGGAAGAAAATGTCCTATTTTGGGGATAAAACAGGAATTTGTGGGAGAAAAGGTCCTATTTGAATGGGGAACCGTGGTATTTCTTGGAGAAGATGTGATCTATTTGGGAGAAATGTGGCATTTCTGGAAGAAACTGTCCTCTTTTGGGGATAAAACAGGTACTTGTGGTTGAAAAGGTCCTATTTGAAGGGGGTATCCTGGTATTTCTTGGAGAAGATGTGATATGTTAGGGAGAAATGTGGCATTTCTTGAAGAAACTGTTCTATTTTGGGGATAAAAGTGGTATTTGTAGGTGAAAAGGTCCTATTTGAAGGGGGAAAGCTGGTATTTCTTGGAGAAGATGTGATATATTTGGGTGATATGTGGCATGTCTGGAAGAAACTGTCCTATTTGAGGGATAAAAGAGGTATTTGTGGGTGTGAAGGTCCTATTTCAGCAGGAATCCTGGTATTTCTTGGAGGAGATGTGATATGTTTGGGAGAAATCTGGTCTTTCTTGAAGAAACTGTCCTATTTTGGGGATAAAAGAGGTATTTGTGGGTGAAAATTTCCTATTTGAAGGGGGAAACCTGGTATTTCTTGGAGAAGATATGATATACTTGGGAGAAATGTGGCATTTCTGGAAGAAACTGTCCTATTTTGGGGATAAAACAGGTACTTGTGGCTGAAAAGGTCCTATTTGAAGGGGGAAAGCTGGTATTTCTTGGAGAAGATGTGATATATCTGGGAGAAATCTGGCATTTCTGGAAGAATATGTCCAATTTGAGGGATAAAACAGGTATTTGTGGTTGAAAAGTTCTTATTTGATGTGGGAAACCTGGTATTTCTTGGAGAAGATGTGATATATTTGGGAGAAATGTGGCATTTCTGGAAGAAACTGTTCTCTTTTGGGGATAGAAGAGGTATTTGTGGGTGAAAAGGTCCTATTTGAACGGGGAAATGTGGTATTTCTTGGAGAAGATGTGGTATATTTGGGAGAAATGTGGCATTTCTGGAAGAAACTGTCCTCTTTTGGGGATAAAAGAGGTATTTGTGGGTGAAAACGTTGTATTTGAAGGGGGAAAGCTGGTATTTCTTGGAGAAGATGTGATATATTTGGGAGAAATGTGGCCTTTCTGGAAGAAACTGTCCTCTTTTGGGGATACAAGAGGTATTTGTGGGTGAAAAGGTCCTATTTCAAGGAGGAAACCTGGTATTTCTTGGAGAAGATGTGATATGTTTGGGAGAAATGTGGCATTTCTGGACGTAACTGTTCTATTTTGGGGATAAAAGAGGTATTTGTGGGTGATAAGGTCCTATTTGAAGGGGGAAAGCTGGTATTTCTTGGAGAAGATGTGATCTATTTGGGAGAAATGTGGCATTTCTGGAAGAAACTGTCCTATTTGGGGGGAGAAGGGTGGTATTTGTGGGAGAAAAGGTCCTATTTCAGGAGGAATCCTGGTATTTCTTGGAGAAGATGTGATCTATTTGGGAGAAATGTGGCATTTCTGGAAGAAACTGTCCTCTTTGAGGGATAAAAGAGGTATTTGTGGATGAAAAGGTCCTCTTTCAGGAAGAATCCTGGTATTTCTTGGAGAAGATGTGATCTATTTGGGAGAAATGTGGCATTTCTGGAAGAAACTGTCCTCTTTTGGGAATAAAAGAGGTATTTGTGGGTGAAAAGGTCCTATTTGAAGGGGGAAACGTGGTATTTCTTGGAGAAGATGTGATATATTTGGGAGAAATGTGGCATTTCTGGAAGAAACTGTCGTATTTTGGGCATAAAACAGGTATTTGTGGGTGAAAAGGTCCTATTTGAAGGGGGAAAGCTGGTATTTCTTGGAGAAGATGTGATATATTTGGGAGAAATGTGGCATTTCTGGAAGAAACTGTCCTATTTGGGGGATAAAACAGGTAATTGTGGGAGAAAAGGTCCTATTTGAAGGGGTAAAGCTGGTATTTCTTGGAGAAGATGTGATCTATTTGGGAGAAATGTGGCATTTCTGGAAGAAACTGTCCAATTTGGGGGGAGAAGGCTGGTAGTTTTGGGTGAGAAGGTCCTATTTCAGGAGGAATCCTAGTATTTCTTGGAGAAGATGTGATATATTTGGGAGAAATGTGGCCTTTCTGCAAGAAAATGTCCAATTTGGGGGGAGAAGGCTGGTAGATTTGGGTGAGAAGGTCCTATTTCATGAGGAATCCTGGCATTTCTTGGAGAAGTTGTGATATATTTGGGAGAAATGTGGCATTTCTGGAAGAAACTGTCCTATTTGGGGGATAAAAGAGGTATTTGTGGATGAAAAGGTCCTATTTGAAGGGGGAAAGCTGGTATTTCTTGGAGAAGATGTGATCTATTTGGGAGAAATGTGGCATGTCTGGAAGAAACTGTCCAATTTGGGGGGAGAAGGCTGGTAGTTTTGGGTGATAAGGTCCTATTTCATGAGGAATCCTGGCATTTCTTGGAGAAGATGTGATATATTTGGGAGAAATGTGGCCTTTCCGGAAGAAACTGTCCTCTTTTGGGGATAAAAGAGGTATTAGTGGTTGAAAAGGTCCTATTTGAAGGGGGAAACCTGGTATTTCTTGGAGAAGATGTGATATATTTGGGAGAAATCTGGCATGTCTGGAAGAAACTGTCCTCTTTTGGGGATAAAAGAGGTATTTCATGGAGAAAATATCCTATTTGAAGGGGGAAACGTGGTATTTCTTGGAGAAGATGTGATATATTTGGGAGAAATGTGGCATGTCTGGAAGAAACTGTCGTATTTTGGGCATAAAACAGGCATTTGTGGTTGAAAAGTTCCTATTTGAAGGGGGAAACCTGTTATTTCTTGGAGAAGATGTGATATATTTGGGAGAAATTTGGCATTTCTGGAAGAAGCTGTCCGCTTTTGGGGATAAAAGAGGTATTTGTGGGTGAAAAGGTCCTATTTGAAGGGGGAAACCTGGTATTTCTTGGAGAAGATGTGATATATTTGGGAGAAATGAGGCATTTCTGGAAGAAACTGTCCTATTTGGGGGGAGAAGCCTGGTATTAGTGGGTGAGAAGGTCCTATTTCAGGAGGAATCCTGGTATTTCTTGGAGAAGATGTGATATATTTGGGAGAAATGTGGCATTTCTGGAAGAAACTGTCCTATTTTGGGGATGAAACAGGTATTAGTGGGTGAAAAGGTCCTATTTGAAGGGGGAAAGCTGGTATTTCTTGGAGAAGATGTGATCTATTTGGGAGAAATGAGGCATTTCTGGAAGAAACTGTCCTCTTTTGGGGATAAAAGAGGTATTTGTGGGTGAAAAGGTCCTATTTGAAGGGGGAAAGCTGGTATTTCTTGGAGAAGATGTGATCTATTTGGGTGATATGTGGCATGTCTGGAAGAAACTGTCCTATTTGAGGGATAAAAGAGGTATTTGTGGGTGTGAAGGTCCTATTTCAGGAGGAATCGTGGCATTTCTTGGAGAAGATGTGATCTATTTGGGAGAAATGTGGCATTTCTGGAAGAAACTGTCCTCTTTTGGGGATAAAACAGGTATTTGTGGGTGAAAAGGTCCTATTTGAAGGGGGAAAGCTGGTATTTCTTGGAGAAGATGTGATATATTTGGGTGATATGTGGCATGTCTGGAAGAAACTGTCCTATTTGAGGGATAAAAGAGGTATTTGTGGGTGTGAAGGTCCTATTTCAGGAGGAATCGTGGCATTTCTTGGAGAAGATGTGATCTATTTGGGAGAAATGTGGCATTTCTGGAAGAAACTGTCCTCTTTTGGGGATAAAACAGGTATTTGTGGGTGAAAAGGTCCTATTTGAAGGGGGAAACCTGGTATTTCTTGGAGAAGATGTGATCTATTTGGGAGAAATGTGGCATTTCTGGAAGAAAATGTCCTGTTTTGGGGATAAAACAGGAATTTGTGGGAGAAAAGGTCCTATTTGAAGGGGGAACCCTGGTATTTCTTGGAGAAGATGTGATCTATTTGGGAGAAATGTGGCATGTCTGGAAGAAACTGTCCTCTTTTGGGGATAAAACAGGTATTTGTGGGTGAAAAGTTCCTATTTGAAGGGGGAAAGCTGGTATTTCTTGGAGAAGATGTGATCTATTTGGGAGAAATGTGGCATTTCTGGAAGAAAATGTCCTGTTTTGGGGATAAAACAGGAATTTGTGGGAGAAAAGGTCCTATTTGAAGGGGGAACCCTGGTATTTCTTGGAGAAGATGTGATCTATTTGGGAGAAATGTGGCATGTCTGGAAGAAACTGTCCTCTTTTGGGGATAAAACAGGTTCTTGTGGGTGAAAAGGTCCTATTTGAAGGGGGTATCCTGGTTTTTCTTGGAGAAGATGTGATATGTTTGGGAGAAATGTGGCATTTCTTGAAGAAACTGTTCTATTTTGGGGATAAAAGTGGTATTTGTGGGTGATAAGGTCCTATTTGAAGGGGGAAAGCTGGTATTTCTTGGAGAAGATGTGATATATTTGGGTGAAATGTGGCATGTCTGGAAGAAACTGTCCTATTTGAGGGATAAAAGAGGTATTTGTGGGTGTGAAGGTCCTATTTCAGGAGGAATCGTGGCATTTCTTGGAGAAGATGTGATCTATTTGGGAGAAATGTGGCATGTCTGGAAGAAACTGTCCTCTTTTGGGGATAAAAGAGGTATTTGTTGGTGAAAAGGTCCTATTTGAAGGGGGAAAGCTGGTATTTCTTGGAGAAGATGTGATCTATTTGGGAGAAATGTGGCATTTCTGGAAGAAACTGTCCTATTTTGGGGATGAAACAGGTATTTGTGGGTGAAAAGGTCCTATTTGAAGGGGGAACCCTGGTATTTCTTGGAGAAGATGTGATCTATTTGGGAGAAATGTGGCATTTCTGGAAGAAACTGTCGTATTTTGGGGATCAAAGAGGTATTTGTGGGTGAAAAGGTCCTATTTGAAGGGGGAAACCTGGTATTTCTTGGAGAAGATGTGATCTATTTGGGAGAAATCTGGCATGTCTGGAAGAAACTGTCCTCTTTTGGGGATGAAACAGGTATTTGTGGGTGAAAAGGTCCTATTTGAAGGGGGAAAGCTGGTATTTCTTGGAGAAGATGTGATATATTTGGGAGAAATGTGGCATTTCTGGAAGAAACTGTCCTCTTTTGGGGATAAAAGAGGTATTTGTGGGTGAAAAGGTCCTATTTGAAGGGGGAACCCTGGTATTTCTTGGAGAAGATGTGATCTATTTGGGAGAAATCTGGCATGTCTGGAAGAAACTGTCCTCTTTTGGGGATAAAAGAGGTATTTGTGGGTGAAAAGGTCCTATTTCAGGAGGAATCCTGGTATTTCTTGGAGAAGATGTGATCTATTTGGGAGAAATGTGGCATTTCTTGAAGAAACTGTCCTCTTTTGGGGATAAAAGAGGTATTTGTGGGTGAAAAGGTCCTATTTGAAGGGGGAAACCTGGTATTTCTTGGAGAAGATGTGATATATTTGGGAGAAATGTGGCATGTCTGGAAGAAAATGTCCTGTTTTGGGGATAAAACAGGAATTTGTGGGAGAAAAGGTCCTATTTGAAGGGGGAACCCTGGTATTTCTTGGAGAAGATGTGATCTATTTGGGAGAAATGTGGCATGTCTGGAAGAAACTGTCCTCTTTTGGGGATAAAACAGGTTCTTGTGGGTGAAAAGGTCCTATTTGAAGGGGGTATCCTGGTTTTTCTTGGAGAAGATGTGATATGTTTGGGAGAAATGTGGCATTTCTTGAAGAAACTGTTCTATTTGGGGGGATAAAAGTGGTATTTGTGGGTGATAAGGTCCTATTTGAAGGGGGAAAGCTGGTATTTCTTGGAGAAGATGTGATATATTTGGGTGATATGTGGCATGTCTGGAAGAAACTGTCCTATTTCAGGGATAAAAGAGGTATTTGTGGGTGTGAAGGTCCTATTTCAGGAGGAATCGTGGCATTTCTTGGAGAAGATGTGATCTATTTGGGAGAAATGTGGCATTTCTGGAAGAAACTGTCCTCTTTTGGGGATAAAACAGGTATTTGTGGGTGAAAAGGTCCTATTTGAAGGGGGAACCCTGGTATTTCTTGGAGAAGATGTGATCTATTTGGGAGAAATCTGGCATGTCTGGAAGAAAATGTCCTGTTTTGGGGATAAAACAGGAATTTGTGGGAGAAAATTTCCTATTTGAAGGGGGAACCCTGGTATTTCTTGGAGAAGATGTGATCTATTTGGGAGAAATGTGGCATGTCTGGAAGAAACTGTCCTCTTTTGGGGATAAAAGAGGTATTTGTGGGTGAAAAGGTCCTATTTGAAGGGGGAAACCTGGTATTTCTTGGAGAAGATGTGATATATTTGGGAGAAATGAGGCATTTCTGGAAGAAACTGTACTATTTGGGGGGAGAAGCCTGGTATTAGTGGGTGAGAAGGTCCTATTTCAGGAGGAATCCTGGTATTTCTTGGAGAAGATGTGATATATTTGGGAGAAATGTGGCATTTCTGGAAGAAACTGTCCTATTTTTGGGATGAAACAGGTATTTGTGGGTGAAAAGGTCCTATTTGAAGGGGGAAAGCTGGTATTTCTTGGAGAAGATGTGATCTATTTGGGAGAAATGAGGCATTTCTGGAAGAAACTGTCCTCTTTTGGGGATAAAACAGGTATTTGTGGGTGAAAAGGTCCTATTTGAAGGGGGAAAGCTGGTATTTCTTGGAGAAGATGTGATCTATTTGGGTGATATGTGGCATGTCTGGAAGAAACTGTCCTATTTGAGGGATAAAAGAGGTATTTGTGGGTGTGAAGGTCCTATTTCAGGAGGAATCGTGGCATTTCTTGGAGAAGATGTGATCTATTTGGGAGAAATGTGGCATTTCTGGAAGAAACTGTCCTCTTTTGTGGATAAAACAGGTATTTGTGGGTGAAAAGGTCCTATTTGAAGGGGGAAAGCTGGTATATCTTGGAGAAGATGTGATATATTTGGGTGATATGTGGCATGTCTGGAAGAAACTGTCCTATTTGAGGGATAAAAGAGGTATTTGTGGGTGTG